>CM060924.1:49702898-50302898 GCA_030737875.1 Allium sativum | reverse complement strand
TGAAACTAGTCAAAGTCCAGTGGGGTGAGAATGAAAAAGACTGTACTTGGGAAACAGAAGAGGATATAAGGAAGAAGTATCCAGAACTCTTTGCCTGGTAAGGTTTTGGTAGTGATAGTTTCTTCCCTTGTTAGTAAACCGCATGCTAGGATAGATTTGTTTTGCATGTTGATTGTTGTTTTATGGTTGATAGGCATGCGGGACCCTTTGTGTGTTTTGGTTAGGGAATTTCGGGGGCGAAATTTCCTAAGGGGGGAGAATGCAACAACCCGCATTCTACGCATCGAAGGATCGTAGAATATTTATTTCTTTCTCATACGAAGTTGTATGGTCATGTAGAGTTGGGGGACGACTATTGGGGTTATTTCTCATGTTCATGATTTTTGTTGATCTTTAAATGATCGTTTTGCCCCTAGCTGATCTTGTTTGGCCATAACTTTTGATTGGAAAGGAATTTTGACCTGAAACCACTTCCATCAGATTCGTTTGATGGTTTACCTTTCCGTAGAGTGGTCACATATGAGAAACGGACTTACCGTTTGGGAGATATGGCTGAAACAAGGTTTAGAAGGTGAAAAACAGCTTAACCGGGCCTAATTGAGGTGATTAGCAAGAAGGCCCATAACCCATTTCGGGATTAGGGTTATGGGGAGGCTGAAAACAGTAGGAAAACGAATTTTATTTCATTTTCCAGCCGCCACAAACATGTCTTTCACCCTAGCAATGGCCTCCACCTTCTAATTTCATCCCAAATCGTCTCTAATCACTTTCAAATCGAAGATTAAGCAAAACTACATCAAATCAAGGGAGAGTAGCACCAAATCAGAGAGAGCTGCTGGAATACATAGGGATTGGATCCAAATCAGAGATTATTTCAGATCTAAAGTTTGTTTGTGGCTAAGGTGAGTGATTTGCATTGTTTTTCACTAATTACGGCTAATTATGGTAATTAGCGAAGATTAGCGAAATTATGGCTCAGAAAAATCTAGAAAAATTCCTAAAATTCTAAAACATCATTTTTTGCCTCTGATATGAATTTGGATTAATTTCGACTAATTTTGCAAATCTCGGAATTTAGGGGATTAAGGGGTGATTAGTGATAATTAGCGAATTTATGCATATTAAAAACCTGGAAAAATATTCAGAAATTCTTAAATATTGTTTTAGACCTCTGTTAGAAAATTTGGCTAATTTGGATAAGTTTTGCTAATTATATGCTTAAACGTGATTAAGAGGGATTTAGGAAAATATGGGGTTTTGGCTATGTTTGATCCATTTTAACATACCATATTGATGTTTTGCTATTTGTGGATGTTTATACATGTTTCTATGACTGTATGGTATGCTTTGTGATTGTTTAGAACAATTAGAATGGTCGAAAACGCCGTCGAATGGCGTAAACAACTCGCTGGACAAAGTGCAGGAATTGCAGACAGGGACCGGATCGGATCCCCTTTATCTGAACCGAACTACTCTCCACGATCCGACCCGATCCGCTTGTGGTGATGGAGACTGACCCGATCCACCTGGAAGCTCGTGAACAGGTGGCCAAGGAGGTGCAACTCGCGAACCGAACCGCCCGTGGAGTATTCTTCTCCGACCCGAACCCGATGGCATCCTCCGATCCGACCCGAAGGAACTTGTCACGGACCGAGATGTTAAGTACGACCTGGGTTGTATCCGAACCGATCCGGAGCTTTGCTATGATCCGAACCACCATGGGTTGGAGCATGGAGAACGACCGACCCGATCCGGTGCATCATGGAGGGACTTGAGGAACTTGATCCGATCCGAGGTGATGAAGCAATCCGAACCGAACCAAGGAAGAAGGAAGACCGAACCGATCCGGTGAAGATTAAAAACCCGAGATGCAAAGGTAGTCCAAATGGAAGTTAGAGCTCAGGATACAGATGGAAACCAATGAGTTCACTTCGTGATTGGGCTTTGCTGCGGGACGCGTGCAAAGGGGTTGTCGGTATTCATAACTTTGGTTCACCACTGAGAGATGGATGGTGGGCTTGTAGTGATAGTTACATGGGATTGGATTCCGTCATGGCCCAAAGTATTAGGTGACAAAAGTAGTGGATATCGTATGCTTTACGCATTGAGTGAGGGATGTGAGGATGATTGCTATGCTTGATTGTTTGACATCACTATGACATGCACACCCCCACCCCTATTATCTTTACACCATTTGAAATGGCACCTTAGAGTGTTGTACAGTATGTAGTGCTAACTCTTTGGTTGCAGGTCCAGGTTCAGGTATGATTGGATTATACCTGTTATTATTATGTTTTATTGCTTTTCGCTCATACCAGGCTTTATGTCTGATCCAGAGACTAGATACAGGTTAGCTGGGTATGCACGGGTAGCTGATCTGGAGACGAGCAGGAGGCTTCCACTTATGATATATACATATAGTATTCTCCCTGTGTTGTTGAAGATCACTGCTTGGGCATTAGTCGTGCATCTTCTACTTTACCTATCTTTTGTTTTAGAGACAGTAAATTTGGAAAGTTATAATAAGCTGTATTTGGATTTCCGCTGCTATGTTGGTTTAGTTTTCAGCTTATGCACTGTCTTGCCTGTTTTATGTCAAGATTATGTTATTACTATATTTTGTTCCATGCGCTGTGAGACATTCTACAGGTTACTTGATTAGTTCATTCTCTTCTTCCTTTTTGTTCTGACGATCCGTCCCGTGCTAACTGGACATGTGTACAGCGCACCTTTGGAGGAAATGTCGGTTGGTGCGGGGCGGGGCGTCACATTTGGTATCAGAGCTCTAGGTTGCGTAGTTAACCTAGGGAAAGACACTATGAAGAGATAGTACTTATATGAGAGCGCGTATTTGTGATTGCTTTGGTTTTCAAAAGCTATATATATATACTACTAGTAGTATAAGAATGAAGTCGCACTGCACTAGCACCACTATGGGGTCGTTAATCGTTTCCCCTTTTACAGATTGACGATGAGACGATACGCTAGAGGTGCTGGTAGGGGAGCCAATAATGGGAATGCTGCTGACATGAGGGTGATGTTTACTGACCTCATGAGAGACATGCTTAGGGAGGTGCAAGGGGCAGTTCCCAATCCCGGAATTGGTGGTGGTCCAGTAGTGCAAGTGCCATAGGTCAATTTCGCCAAGTTGTGCAAGGATTACACTAACCTTGGTGGGAAGCCGTTCCATGGAACGGAGTCGGCCACAGATGTTCAGGATTGGTTGGATAGCTGTGATCATATCTTCGACGACTTGGGTATCGAGGATGCGATGAAGAGAAGGCTAGCGTCTTGTCAACTGCAAGGGCGAGCGATGAATTGGTGGAATGCCATTAGAACAACTACTCCAGAAGATCAAGTTACTTGGAATCAGTTTAAGATTCGCTTTTTTGATAAGTTTATTCCAGCAGTTCATAAATCAGAACTGTTCAGGAAGTTCTTAGAGATTAAGAAGAATGGTAAAGCAGTCTCGGAGTATATCGTTGAATTCGACACTTTATCGAAATATGGATGGCCCCTTATCGATACATTCGAAAAGAAGAACGAGAAATTCATAACTGGCTTGGATGGGTACTTGGGGGAAAGACTTATAAACCATATCGATGAGACGTTCGAATCTATTGTAGGAAAGGCATTAAGGTCATAGAGCCTTTTCCCTAAGTCGAAGACCGAAGTTGCTATTGCATCTACAGAGGAGCCAAAGCCGCAAGCAGGCGGTGAAGGCAAGAAGAATTCTCAGAGCAAGAGGAAGCAGAACCCGACCAAGGATGGTCAGAATAAGAAAAATAAGAAAGATGGCGAATGCTTTAGTTGTGGCAAGAAGGGCCACTATACCAGAGATTGTCGAGAAAAGCCTGGAGAAAGGAAGTGCTTTAACTACGGCCAGGCGGGACATCACAAGGATGATTGCCCACAACCTCCTAGGGAGAAGCAAATGGTGAAAGCATATGCCCTTAATGCTATTCCTTCTTCGTCGAATGCCCCAACCGCGGCGGAGAAGGGAAAGAATGTCGTCATTCAAGGTATGCTTTCTGTTTATGATGTTTCTGTTAGAGTTTTGTTTGATACCGGAGCTTCCAGTTCTTTCATATCTAGTGACCTGGTAGATAGGTTGGGATTGGAGCCCGAGATTGTCGATAGACCTTTAGTAGTGACGAACCCGATTGGTGGTTCGACTAGCCTTAGCATGATTTGTCGTAATGTGGTCTTATCGAGTCATGGATGTATGTTTGTTTGTGTTTGCTTTGTTTAGGCTTTACTGGGTTTAGCATTATTTTGGGGAGTCGATCTACTCCAAAGGAATAGGGTGGTATTAGGTACCTACCTAGTGATGCCGATAGTAACTGGAGTTAAGGAAGCTAAGAGGTTATCGTTGTAATAAGTTCTAGTTGTCTCTGGGAGGCAAATGAGTGCTCCAGTGCTAGATTGTTTTGCTAATATCACCTCATGTGGATTGTCCGAACTCGGAGGAGATGTTCCTTGGGTGCTTGTCTGATATTGGTTTAGGCCTTTGGGGCTTGTGCTTGGGGAATGTCGATTTCGACTAGGATGGTTTGCGTGAGGGGTAAATAGTTGTTGTGGTTTTTCATTGGATGCTATCTTGGTTTACTCGAAGAGTGATGGGCAGACGGAACATGATAAACTGTTCAATGGTATAGACTGCCCAGAGTTAGACTCGATAGGGTTATGAGATTGCTCGAGTGGGACTCGAGAAAGATGCAAAGTAATGGATTGTTTAGGACCCTATGTTGATGTTCTCTATTGGATAGCAGAACTTTGAAGGAATAGGATGTGTTCGTTGTTCATGGAAGATACAACGAAGATTAGGGCGATTCAAGTTGGACTTGAACTCGTAAAAGAAAATGGGTGTTCGTTGATCTTGGAGATGCAACGAATAGGGAGACGACTTACGTTGGACTAGAGTTTGTCACTAGCGGATACTCAAGACTGGGTCTGAGTTATAGATTGACTCGAGTTAGACTCGAGAAGGCTGCAAGGAATTGGATTCGGCTTGAGTTGGACTCGAGAGGGCAGTAAGACAATGGATAGACTTGGATTGGACTCAAGTATTTTAGGCGGACTAAAAGCAGGTGTATCTGGGGACGCCCGTTACCTTGGATCCGTTGGACGTGATCTAGTTATCCTTGGAGGATAAACGTACGTTGGACGTACGGTAGTCCGTAGGGAGGCGGGGCTCCCATTGGCCTGGGATTGGTTGGACTAGTCAAGTAGGCATCGGTGTATGTATGGAGGCTGGGCTTCCATTAGTTATTGATGTTGGTTGGACCAGACATACTAGAATCGACATATTGTGATTGGTTAGACTAGTCATGTAGGTGTCGATGTGTTTATGAATTTAGCCGGTGATAGGTAGGACTTGTTTGATGGATGTTATGGTTGCTATGTTGTTCCTATTTTTCTTCCCTTGAGTAGACTATCCCCTGTAGGATTCCAGCGATGGGGAACAAAGTGATTGTAGTAGGACTATGAGCCAGTGCAGTAGAGTCATCATGACTCGAGGGGCAAAGTGGACATAGTAAAGGAATAGTAAGGCTATGAGCCAGTGCAGTGGATTTGTTATGACTTCATGGGGCAGAGTGGACATAGCAAAGGACTAGTGGCTATGGATCAGTGCAGTGGAGTCGCGATGACTCCATGGGGCAGAGTGATCATAGTAAAGGATTTGGGTGCGGTAATAGTTGCATTGAGTAGGAGACATGCCAGTTTAGGGGTTTTGTTTCTAGGATGGAAGTAACTAAAGTATACCACAGGATATGATTTCGGGCCCAAGAGTGAATTGGATTCAGAAACACTAGTAAGCTTGACGATTAGATCGATTTTGATTGAGTGGATTGGTTCCAGTTAGAAGGACGATCCTAATCTATTGGAAACCATCTCTAGAGTAGAGATGGGTATCGATGAAAGAGAATGATCAAGTAAGGATTTGATCGAGAAGGGTGGCTTCGAAAGAATAAGGGACTAGTTGTACCCAACGTAGATGGACTGAGAGGTGAAGTGCTTAGAGCATATCATCACCCGAAATTGACTATACATCCCAGTGGTAACAAGATGTATTGGGACATGGAGCAGATCTACTACTGGGAAAGGATAAAGAAAGACATTGGGAAGTTTATGTCTAAATGCATGAATTGCCAGTTAGTTAAAGCTGAGCAAAGCAAGCTTAATGGTTTGTCACAACCGTTGAGAACAAGTCTCAAATGGATTACATTGATAGTTTACCAAGGACTAGATCAGGTCATGATGGTATTTGAGTTAATTGTATATTAGAGAATGAAGGCTACCCAAGATAGGCAGAAGACTTATCTCGATAAGAGACGAAGAGATTTGGAATTCTTCGTTAACAACTTGGTGTTCGTCAAGATCTCTCCATTGAGAATGTGATTCAGATTGGTTGGAGAGGTAAGTTAGCACCAAGATTTGTTGGTCCATTCCCAGTCCTCGAGCAAATTGGGAATTTGGCGTATGAAGTAGAGCTACCTGACAAGATGGCGGGAGTTCAAAACGTATTTCATGTTTCCCAGTTAAGGTAGTTTGTGCGAGACCCTAATGTGGCTATTTCACCAGATCAGTTGGATGATAGCGAGGTTGAACCCGAGGCGGTTGAGAACCGCAAGCCTATGCGTATTGTTGGGAACGATACGAAGCAGCTTCGAAGGAAGGCGGTGAAACCAGTCAAAGTCCAGTGGGGTGAGAATGAAAAGGACTGTACTTGGGAAACAGAGGAGGATATAAGGAAGAAGTATCCAGAACTCTTTACCTTGTAAGGTTTTGGTAGTGATAGTTTCTTCCCTTGTTAGTAAACCACATGCTAGGATAGATATGTTTTGCATGTTGATTGTTGTTTTATGGTTGATAGGCATGCGGGACTCTTTGTGTGTTTTGGTTAGGGAATTTCGGGGGCGAAATTTCTTAAGGGGGGAGAATGTAACAACCCGCATTCTACGCATCAAAGGATCGTAGAATATTTATTTCTTTCTCATACGAAATTGTATGGTCATGTAGAGTTGGGGGACGACTATTGGGGTTATTTCTCATGTTCATGATTTTTGTTGATCTTTAAATGATCGTTTTGCCCCTAGCTGATCTTGTTTGGCCATAACTTTTGATTGGAAAGGAATTTTGACCTGAAACCACTTCCATTAGATTCGTTTGATGGTTTACCTTTCCGTAGAGTGGTCACATGTGAGAAACCGACTTACCGTTTGGGAGATATGGCTGAAACAAGGTTTAGAAGGTGAAAAACAGCTTAACCGGGCCTAATTGAGGTGATTAGCAAGAAGGCCCATAACCCATTTCGGGATTAGGGTTATGGGGAGGCTGAAAACAGTTGGAAAACGAATTTTATTTCATTTTCCAGCCGCCACAAACATGTCTTTCACCCTAGCAATGGCCTCCACCTTCTAATTTCATCCCAAATCGTCTCTAATCACTTTCTAATCGAAGATTAAGCAAAACTACATCAAATCAAGGGAGAGTAGCACCAAATCAGAGAGAGCTGCTGGAATACATAGGGATTGGATCCAAATCAGATATTATTTCAGATCTAAAGTTTGTTTGTGGCTAAGGTGAGTGATTTGCATTGTTTTTCACTAATTACGGCTAATTATGGTAATTAGCGAAGATTAGCGAAATTATGGCTCAGAAAAATCTAGAAAAATTCCTAAAATTCTAAAACATCATTTTATGCCTCTGATATGAATTTGGATTAATTTCGACTAATTTTGCAAATCTCGGAATTTAGGGGATTAAGGGGTGATTAGTGATAATTAGCGAATTTATGCATATTAAAAATCTGGAAAAATATTCAGAAATTCTTAAATATTGTTTTGGACCTCTGTTAGAAAATTTGGCTAATTTGGATAAGTTTTGCTAATTATATGCTTAAACATGATTAAGAGGGATTTAGGAAAATATGGGGTTTTGGCTATGTTTGATCCATTTTAACCTACCATATTGATGTTTTGCTATTTGTGGATGTTTATACATGTTTCTATGACTGTATGGTATGCTTTGTGATTGTTTAGAACAATTAGAATGGTCGAAAACGCTGTCGAATGGCGTAAACAACTCGCTGGACAAAGTGCAGGAACTGCAGACAGGGACCGGATCGGATCCCCTTTATCTGAACCGAACCACTCTCCACGATCCGACCCGATCCGCTTGTGGTGATGGAGACTGACCCGATCCACCTGGAAGCTCGTGAACAGGTGGCCAAGGAGGTGCAACTCGCGAACCGAACCGCCCGTAGAGTATTCTTCTCCGACCCGAACCCGATGGCATCCTCCGATCCGACCCGAAGGAACTTGTCACGGACCGAGATGTTAAGTACGACCTGGGTTGTATCCAAACCGATCCGGAGCTTGGCTACGATCCGAACCACCATGAGTTGGAGCATGGAGCACGACCCGACCCGATCCCGTGCATCATGGAGGGACTTGAGGAACTCGATCCGATCCGAGGTGATGGAGCAATCCGAACCGAACCAAGGAAGAAGGAAGACCGAACCGATCCGGTGAAGACTAAAAACCCAAGAGGCAAAGGTAGTCCAAATGGAAGTTCGAGCTCAGGATTCAGATGGAAACCAATGAGTTCACTTCGTGATTGGGCTTTGCTGCGGGACGTGTGCAAAGGGGTTGTCGGTATTCATAACTTTGGTTCACCACTGATTGATGGATGGTGGGCTTGTAGTGATAGTTACACGGGATTGGATTCTGTCATGGCCCAAAGTATTAGGTGATAAAAGTAGTGGATATCGTATGCTTTACGCACTGAGTGTGGGATGTGAGGATGATTGCTATGCTTGATTGTTTGAAATCACTATGACATGCACACCCCCACCCCTATTATCTTTACACCATTTGAAATGGCACCTTAGAGTGTTGTACAGTATGTAGTGCTAACTCTTTGGTTGCAGGTCCAGGTTCAGGTATGATTGGATTATACCTGTTATTGTTATGTTTTGTTGCTTATCGCTCATACCAGGCTTTATGTCTGACCCAGAGTTTTATGTCTCCTCTTATTACTCTGGGTGCTCACACGAGCAGACTAGATACAGGTTAGCTGGGTATGCACGGGTAGCTGATCTGGAGACGAGCAGGAGTCTTCCACTTATGATATATATATAGTATTCTCCCTGTGTTGTTGAAGATCACTGCTTGGGCATTAGTCGTGCATCTTCTACTTTACCTTTCTTTTGTTTTAGAGACAGTAAATTTGGAAAGTTGTAATAAGCTGTATTTGGATTTCCGCTGCTATGTTGGTTTAGTTTTCAGCTTATGCACTGTCTCGCCTGTTTTATGTCAAGATTATGTTATTAATATATTTTGTTCCATGCGATGTGAGACATTCTACAGGTTACTTGATTAGTTCATTCTATTCTTCCTTTTTCTTCTGACGATCCGTCCCGTGCTAACTGGACATGTGTACAACGCACCTTTGGAGGAAATGTCGGTTGGTGCGGGGCGGGGCGTCACAAACCCAGTGTATTCCCCTCTAGAGATACACTATCGGAAGGTGGTTCCATACCTTGTCATGTTGGAAATCCAATCTCCAATAAGCGCCCTGCGGTTTTTGGTTTTTATTATATATGGAGCGTGAGATGCAAGCGTTCTGCTAGATTCTATTTATTTGAAGTAGACATTATTATAATATCACTGAATTTGATATCAAAAATATTTTTGGTTATCCTAAGGTAAAAACCTTCCGTGTTTATGTGTGGATCGGTCTTACGATTATCATTTCTTTCGAAATGACTTTGAAGGTTAAACAAATGGTTGGAGTTTACTCACACCAGTCCCATGACTGACCCAGAGTTTATTTTGTTTGTTTCCCCTAAACTCTTGGGTGCCCAAATTTGTATGGGCAGTCAAGGAGTCAGGGTTTAACAGATTCACCTAGAGGAGCTTGAAGCAGAAGGCTTCACCAGTTAGCTATAGACTATCATATTTCTGCTGTGTACTATGTTGCATCTGGAAACAGGTGTTTATAACTGTTCCAGGAATAACTGTCGTGCTTTGATAATGGTATTTATATACAGTTATTGATTTGTATTTCAAAAGTTATGTTATTTAATATATTTTATTCGTTTCGATGTAAGTTTGTGATCTTCGTTTTTCTTCTATTATAATATTTCTTTCTTTCTATTTCTCATCCTCTAACTTCTTTCTAATAATGATTCGTATTTTTGTACAATTTGGGTTGGGCGTGCGTTGTTATTAGTCGACTCAATGTGTATGGAATATCGGGTCGTTACATTTGGTATCAGAGCTGGAGGTTGAGTTATAACCTTGGCTCTGTGGCGTATCTCAATAGAGATGGGGTTAATAATACTCTAGATTGAGTTTGAGTGTATATATATGAGCGCGTATTTGTGGATTGAATATAAAATTGTTTTATATTGTATTGATTGATTTGTTGAGTGGTTTATGAATTCTGGTCAATACAGGATGTACAACTGTATCGATAAGTGTTTCTAAACTCTCGAACAAAGCAATTCAATGTAGTATTGTTTTTAAAATGGGTAAATAAAATAATTTTGCCCAAAAATTATTTTGATATAAAAGGAATAATTTCTGAATTATTACATATGATGTGTTGACTGTTATTACAATCAAATGAAATTATAAAATATTGAAATGGTTATATATAACCAAATACAGTTTGTATGTGGATAATGTGTCCAAATAAGATGAACTGGAATTGAATTCAAACCAAAATTTTGAAATTTAGATCCTGTATATTTAGAAATATTTCCTGAAGTATTTTGAAAGTAATATAACATTACTTTAAAGTATTTTGAAATAAGAATGGTTTAAATGGATTTTTAAAGGGATTAAGCATTGAAATCACTTCAGTAGCAAGAAAATAATTCTAATAATGGATTGCGACCTTAACGGTATTCATTTTCAAGTTTCTAAGTGATGGATTGCTACCATAATAGGTTTATTTATGTAAATCATTTGAGAAAAATAGCGTTGTTTAGAAATTCAAATGTTTTGAATTGGGTTGATTATAAATATATGTATATGGTTTCTAAAATGATTTGAAAATAAAAGCTGGGAATTTGAATTCTGAAATTAAAATTTAACTTGTGAAGTTAAATAGATTGAAACGGTAGAAATGAGTCAAATAAATTAAAATTTAACTTAAGTTAACATTAATAAAACTAGATTAGATTTGAAATAATTTCAAATGAAATTAAATAAAGAGTAATGTTGAGATTCGAATTATTAATATGAATTCGACTTATGATTAAGCAAGTTAAATATATATTGGATGTTGTAAATTGAAATTGAATTGTGATAAATTTGGATTCAAGTATAATAAGTAGATTGACTTAAATAAAAATCAGATTGGAATTGATAGAATGGAAGTGAACTAATCAGAAGTTGATTAGAGAATTAAAAACTGGAAGTTGGATTGATTTGAAACCAGCAGGAAATGGATATATGTATACTAAGAAGATATTGAATGGAAGCAAATGCAAGAGATTGAATCATGCCCGACAAAAAGGTACATGTTTACAATACTATTTGGGTTTGATGGTTTCATGAGCCTATGGGCAAGTTGCTTGGCTTTTTGATTTTCTTTTGGATTGGAAAAGGCCTATAAAGGCGAGTTGTGATTGTACCAATTGAGCCGTGTAAAGGAGATGCTGGCGAAATTTTTCGAAAATTTAAAGAGTTAGAAAATTTTCAAGGAACTTTTGATAATTCAAATTCGAGTGTTAATTGTAATTGAAATAAGAAAATCAGAATTGGTTAATAAAATTCAAGTGGAATAATGAAATTGATAAATGGATTTAAAATCAATTGGAATGGGTGTGGATATGCATATGGATTGAAGACGAGAAAGTGACGATGGATTGTCCAAAAATGGTGGATAGATCATTGGGGAACATTATGAATGGTCGAGTGTTGGTATGAGAATTCGAAGGTTGGTTAAGAACAGGGTTATGAGGATATGGAATATAAGATTTGAACTAAGTAGATTATAAGGAGTTAGAGCTATAGCATTTTTACTGCTTAGCAGTTTCGAGGACGAAATTATTTTAAGGGGAAAGGAATGTTACGACCCGAATTTTTAGCCGTTGAATTTTGAATATCTAATTTTGTTTTCAATATTTTATTTGAATTAGATATAGGAATTTATAAGGAATTTATTTAATAAAACGATATTTAAATGTATAATTTATAATATAATTTAAAACGAACTCGAAATAGTCGCAGTAGTTTGTAATTTACGATCTAAACTTCAATTGAATATACAGAATCCGATATAAGTCGAATTTCTTTGAAACAAGAAACGTTCGGATCTATTTGATTATATTTTCTAACGGAAGAGAAAATTCAAGTTTTTATATTGTAGATTTTGTTTTATATCCAAATCAAATATTTAAATAGTTGCTGTAGAATCGTTTATGGACAATAACAGTTTAGTTAATATAACTAGAGATTTGTTACGAATTTGGACAAAATTCTTTTGAGGCGTAGTTATAATTTAATTAGAATTTTACTGTAATTTTTAATTAATTAAATACACAACTTTTTATTTGGAGTATTTTGCACCCTATATCAATATTTTGGGGTTTTTGGGATCGTGGTACCTCGTTGGACACGACCATATTCTTACTTCTGTCTGTAGCGACTCATACACAAACATTTTTTTATAGATTTAGGTATACTACACTTTATAGCTTACATATTTTAATTCCTTCTATATTTTGAAAACGTCAAGAAAATAATACCATGTTTCAAATAGTCTACTGCTTCGTCAACGCTACTGTACCAAAATCATAAAAGATGTTTCAAAATATCCCACCACACCATGTACACTTTAAAACAGCATGACTCCAAAGATTTTAACCCGTGTTCCTCAAGCCTTCTGAAACCGTTACTACCAATCCTTCAGAAGCATGCTTACCAAACAAATTCCACTTCCGTGCATACCAAGGTATTTGTTGCCGTAACCAGCAAACTTTCTCTTCCTTCAAATACTGGTGAAGCCATTCTCGTTATCAGGCAAAAATAAAACATGAGCAAACCAAAATTTACAAATTAATTAAAATTCGAATTCCAAATGAAAATTCACAAAATTGAATTCGATGGCTTCCTGCAACTTTGCTCTTCAACCCAGCAAGATATTTCTGGGTTCGAAACAATTTTCTGATATTCGAAATGTTCTAGAGCTCCTAGGGCTGACCGGCGACAATCCTAAGGGAGTCCGGAGGTATTTTCGTGTGTAGCGTCGAGCTAATGAGTGAAAACCACACTATTGTGCGGACCTTGGGATTATTTCGGCATAAAAGATGTCGATGTTTCTCAATGGCACAGCGCAGAGTTGCTGCTGACGGGCCGTAGCGGAGAGACTCGAGTTCGGTGCTACAAGGTTGTGGTTAGTGAGTGTGAAGAATGAGGATGATCGGTGGGTTTGGACGATGGTTTCATGGCGTTCGGAGAAAGAGTTGGAGCCATGACCAGGTGTGGAAATGTGTTGAAAGCTTCAGGTCACCGCATAGAAGAAGAAAGGTTAGCAAAGGATATTAACGATAATAAGGTAATTAGGGATAAATTAACATTAAATTATATTTAACGACACTTTAAATATAGTTCGATCTTGTAATAAGCATAACTTGTTCATACTTAAACAGAATTCAACGAAACAAGATCCGTTAGGATCAAGACAACGAATACTACGCATACGCACCAGTGTGGAAGGAATTGGAGCTAGCTGAGATTTTATCGGATTTTAAACTCTAGTTAAAAATCAGATAAAAAGAAGAATCGCCAACTGTGAACCAAGGTAAGTAATCTCACTAACTCTGATTTATTTATAGGCACATTTTATACTATGTGATGGTTGTTTGGATGAATGGTTGCTAAAATTGGTTGAATGATTGAAATAGTTATACCGTCGATCAATTATTAATTCTGTTTACTACGACATTTCGTATTGATGTGAAATAATATTATTGATGATGATTAACATCTGTGGATGCAGGGAAATAGGTTGGAGGAATCCAACTGGATTCCTCAACATTCATATCATTGTTTCATTGATTGTATTATTTGATGTGATATACAATTGATGATTGATTATGTTGTGTTTAAGTTATACACTCCCTAGGATTTGATATTTAAATACCATAAATATTTTAGAATATAGAAAAGGGAGTTGAAAATTTAAAAGGAAATTTATTTCCAAATTAGAAATTAAATTTCAAATGAATTGGAAATAGAAACTGGTTTAAACGAGATTAAATAAGAAGTTGATTGTAACGATGTTTATAAATTTGATAAAATCGTAGGATAAATAGAAATATAAATTCAAGTTGAATTTATATGAGTAAAGTGGAAACCAGTGTTGACACAGATATCTGAAGTGAGATTTAAACGCAGTAGTTATAAAAGATATTTAAATTAGGAAAATAGGGTTAAATGAGAAGGGAGATGAGAAATCGTTTTTAGAAGAAATGATGGGTTTTATTTCAAAATTTTGAATATAAAATAAATTGAAATAAATCCAAGGGATGTGTAGTTAGAATTCGACCATGTTAAATTTTAATGGTTTATTTTCAAAAAGAATATTTAAATTCTATTATTTAATTGAAACATGTTAAGAAACTAGTATTTCAATATTTATAGCCATGAAAATACAACTCAATGTTTTGAAATAATTTAATATTATTTATGGTTGAAATAATTTAATATTATTTATGTGGAATTATTAAACGAGATGGGAACGATAGAAATCAAATACAATTGATTTCATAAGTTAGGCTTGTGAATATGTTTTTAAAATGGGAAAAGGAAATTGTTTAATATAAATAGGAAGGTACTAGTGGCTGTTTTATAAACAAGATTTTTTAAATATAATGTAGAATCATGAAATGACTCAATATGAATCTGTAATGAAATCTGCCTGTAAAATCAGGTTGGTTTGATAAATCAAATATAGATTCCTATTTAAGGAATGTTATTCATATTTGAAAGGAAACAACGATTTAAATTGGTTTGCAAATGGAAATGATTATAAGTGAAACTTGAGTTAATCTGAAAGGATATATTTATCCCGAAGTTTGGAATATTGATCGAATAGACGTTATTCAATATAGAGTTATTTATTGGAATTCGATTATATCGAATTGGGGAAGCAGTTATTTTTACTTCCCGTTTCGAATCAAATCTATTTATCTATTTATTTATTTATTGAATTTATAAGTACAAGTTATATTTTTATATACCAATTATTTGGGAACAACGATTATAACACTACCGTTATAAATCTAAACAGTGATTAAAATGCTACTGTTATCATAAAAGTTTTATAAATCTAAATAGCGATTTTAGCGCTGTTGTTATAATGAATGCTTTGTAAATATAAACAGCGGTCTTAGCGCTGTTGTTATAATAAATGTTTCACAAATCTAAACAGCAATTATGACGCTGTTGTTATAAAAAAATGTTTTTATAAATTTAGACAGCGATTTTAACATTGCAGTTATAATTAATGTTTAGAAATAGTGATTATAACGCTACCATTACTATCAATATTTTTTGTAAAAGAAGAGGATTCTTAGATTGAATCCAAGAGTCGCGTAAGCGAGGGTTTGTTTGAAGTTGTGAGCTTGACTATTCCAAAATTGAGAATGTTGTTCAATTAAGGTCTGAGAGGTAATTATGCCCCAACTTGATTTACTTCATGATTGATGGAGAAATGGTTAAGGTTCGATAGTGAAGATTGGTTAGCAATATGGCTAGTTAAAAAATGATTAATGGTTTGCGTTATAATAACGATGTTTTATAACATCGCATTAATTTAGAGGATTTTGAAATGTTTCCCCAAATAAAATAAGAAATATTTTCTATGCGTAGAGAATGAAATGAATTGGTCAACCAAGAATTAAGAAATGGAATATAGAAATATTTTTGGATATTAATAAAGTATATTTTCAGAATATAGAAAATAAGTATTTCATCAATATATAGAAATGTTTTCTAACTAGAATAAGGGATATTTTCTCGAATAGAGAAATTATAATATTGGAAATGTTTTTCAAAGAATCGAAAGGGGAAATCGAGCTTCAAAAGGATACGAAAGATGGGAAATGAGAATTGTAAATGATAATATAATAAAGAATTGATTCAAAGGGGCCCAGTGTTGTTTGATGCTTGATCGGTATAATTTCCAATTGGAAGTAGGACCATTGATTGTATGGGTGTTTCTTTGATAGTTAAATCACCAACTATCAAAGTTTTGTTTTACTTTATACCTTTGTTGTCAATATGGAGTGACCGGGATCAGATTTAATATATGAAAACCACTCTGTATTGACATAAGCGTTACGAATCAACTTATGCTAAAGATGATTGAAGACGGAGTAAAATGCAAGGGCTGTTCTGCTAATCCTAGGTAGAAATTGCGCAAGATGGATTGATGGAATAGTGCCTTCGGTTTGTCCAGTCCTAAGACAACATATATGGAAGGATCTGATGATGTGACATTCAAAGGAAATGATGGAAATATGTCCTGAAAGATAATCGTGACCTCAAGCCTCATCAACCGGGAAATGACAAAAATCGGGCAGGCAGCATGGCTATGTGGATCGCTCCCATTAGGGTGTATAATCACATATCTAGAGAAATTTCATTTCCTTCTTTAATATATTTCGATCCTGTCCGTTTCGGGAAACGGTTGCTGATCCCAACCGTTAGTGATATACATTCGATACACTCAAGCGAAATGAGTGGTCGATCATGTGTGGGCTGGGTTGCAAGAAGTTCTTGTTGAACCCAGTGTATTCCCCTCTA
The DNA here is from genome assembly GCA_030737875.1 of Allium sativum. Taxonomy (NCBI): domain Eukaryota; kingdom Viridiplantae; phylum Streptophyta; class Magnoliopsida; order Asparagales; family Amaryllidaceae; genus Allium; species Allium sativum. The sequence goes on along the minus strand of CM060924.1, from coordinate 50,286,069 downwards.
GAGACACACTATTGGAAGGTGGTTCCATACCTTGTCATGTTGGAAATCCAATCTCCAATAAGGGCCCTGCGGTTTTTTTTATGGAGCGTGAGATGCAAGCGTTCTGCTAGATTCTATTTATTTGAAGTAGACATTATTATAGTATCACTGAATTTGATATCAAAAGTATTTTTGGTTATCGTAAGGTAAAAACCATCCATGTTTATGTGTGGATCAGTCTTATGATTATCATTTCTTTCGAAAGGATTTTGAAGGTTAAACAAATGGTTGGAGTTTATTCAAACTAGTCCCATGACTGACCCAGAGTTTATTTTGTTTGTTTTCCCTAAACTCTTAGGTGCCCAAATTTGTACGGGCAGTCAAGTAGTCGGGGTTTAACAGATTCACTTGGAGGAGCTTGAAGCAGAAGGCTTCACCAGTTAGCTATAGACTATCATATTTCCGCTGTGTACTATGTTATATCTGGAAACAGGTGTTTATAACTGTTCCGGGAATAACCGTCGTGCTTTGATAATGGTATGTACATACAGTTACTGATTTGTATTTCAAAAGTTATGTTATTTAATATATTTTATTTGTTCCCCTGTGAGTTTGTGATCTTCGTTTTTCTTCTATTCTAATATTTCTTTCTTTCTATTTCTCATCCTCTAACATCTTTCTAATAATGATTCGTATTTCTGTACAATTTGGGTTGGGCGTGTGGTGTTATTAGTCGACTCAAAGTGTATGGAAATTCGGGGCGTTACACATTTGGACAATGCCTCAAAATCAGAAACAAAATCAAGCACCGGTCTACCATTTTGTTTCAACTCCACAAATTTCTTGAACAGGATAAACTTTTGAGCAGTAGAGATAAATTACGTCTCGAATTTAGCTTGGAACTTCTCCCAAGTTATTTCTTCTTCCGAAGTCTCAACATAACAGAACTCCACCACTCCATGGCGCTGCCTTGCAGCTGCCTTGATGCTTGCTTTCTTTTTGTTGCATCATTCAAACTCAGGTCTCCAAAAATGCAAACACCAGAATCCAGCCACCTCTAAACCTCTTCAGATGGTTCTGTTCCTTTGAATGGCTTTCCTCCTAGAGATGTGAAATCTTTGCATTGCTTTGTGAAATCCGCTACTCTAGGAACTTACATACCTACATCTACCGCGGTTGCTACAGGAGTGGGTACCGTTCGCTTGAATGCTTCCATCATGGACTCAAATATGGCTAGGTAATCTAGTGTACCGCTATTTCCCCCTCCATGTACAACCTCTTCCCTAGCAGTATGTTTTGAAGTACGTCGACTCATTCTAAATCTGCAAATTTGATTGATTAGTCACTTGCAAGTAAAATTGCTATAGTATTCATCCATCAAAATCTACAAATACGCTACTCATATGTTATTACATATGCGAACTTCAGTTTAAATCGATAACCAGAGCTCTGATACAAAATGTGACGACCTCCCGTAACCCCTGCACTAAACAAGAGGAATAACGCGCTGAAAGGTATGCCAGGTAACTATGGATGATCATATATGTAATGTCCCGGAAATTTCAACAACTAAGATATGGAATTTATTAAAAATTTAATTATTTCTTTTTTTTGGGACTTGGATTTGAAAGTTAAAATCGAATATATGGTTTTGTATATGAATTTAATTTAGAATGATTGATTGTTATCAAATATTTATTGGTGAATATTTGAATTGAATTTGTTTGGACATTTGAATTAGAATTCGACTGAAAATATAAGTTGTTGAATTAATGTCAAACAAATCAGAGATTTTATTTGTTGAGTGTTGGCTAGCTTTTGGATCAAGCCACCAGATTCACACATATGGAGTTTTACTCATAAAAGCAATGAAACCTTGATCGTGGTCACCAAGCCCTTGCCGGATCATGACACTACTGCTACCCCACCTCGATCGCGGTTCCCTACAGCGATCTGATCCATCCACACCTGAGTCATTACCACGATCCGATCCCTGAAATTGAGAGATGAAGGCCACGACCTAATCATTCACGATCCGAAGATGAAGGATTTTCCGACACCTGTCCATAACTGCCATTTTGACCATTTCTTCATCAAGCTACGAACTAATCCGAGATCCTCGGGATTTGTGCCACATGTGACCACGATCCGTCTGCACATATCACCTATAACCCAGACTTGGCATTTTTCAGGATCTTTTGGCAATTCGGAGCTCTGATTCCACCATTATCATATCTCTGCTATTTCTACTCAGAGCTATCTTGAATTTACTGAGTGAATCAATATTCTAAAAGTGAGGTTAAGAGATAAATCATTGGTTGTACTCGAATCTTAAGTATAATCGTTGATATAAAGTGGATGTAGGCTCATTAACGCCGAACTACTATAAACCTTGTGTCTTTTCTGATTTTTCTTGCATTTTTTCTGATATTAATCTCCCCCAAATTAGAACAAATCGAGTGTTAGACCCAGTTTTGGATCTAACATTTTGGTGCTTTCACTGAGAACTGAAGTCTCAGCGTATTGGATTGTAGTTCTATGTCTGGATAGTAAAGTCCGAAGAAAACAGTCCAAAACTCCACTGTTTCGATTTTTGAAGATTTTAGTAAAGCTCAGATTTCATGGCTGGAAAGAAGTCTAAGGAAGTACGAACTTCGCAGGCGAATGAAGCTGCATACGAAGCAATTGAAGAAAGCGTGCACGAACAGGTCGAAGAAGAGCTCTCAGATCGTGGTAATGTAGGGGCGATCTGATCCGGTGATGGTGTGACGAACCAGACAGCTGAAGGAATTACTACCCGATCGCAGGACCACGCCGTGATCTCTCCTGCACCTATCACCATGAACCAACGTCAAGGGGTACCACGAGCCACCAGCCTAGGAGGACCATGATCCGAACTGACAATCAGACTACTACCCGACCTGGGAAGGAAATTATGGCTCGTTCCGCTCGTGCTGGTGCTTTTTCTCAACCCGGTTCAAATTCCTTGCGTATAAGAGAAGATGAAGATGACAAGTTCGACCCTTCTGCTCTAGTTACCGAAGGACATATGGCTCGGATACTTGAAGCATTGGATAGGCAAATTGATGAATTGGCCGCTCAAAGGCAAGAGAGCTCGTTGCTGCATCAGAATATTACTGCCTTAGGCAGACGAATTGACGATATTCAAAGGCAGACTTCACCACCTCCAGCTTGCCCTTTATCCCCAGAACATACATCCTCATCAGAAGAACCTCAGAGAAATCGGCGATGGCCTCCATTGGAAAGGGTTGAGAATATAGAAGTGCTTAATCAAGAAACCAATAACCGTAATTTAAATGAGCCCATCCTGCCGCCTAGAAATGGAGGCGCTATTGATCCTGCTCAAAATCGATCTGTTCCTCCTGCTCGTCGTGCGATTGATCGCGACAATAGGGGGCAAGGGAATTCTGTCCAGGACCCAAACATTGCAGCAGCACGTCAAAGAAATGCTGGAGGGGCTCGCCGGGCAAGAAGTGCTGATCCCGAATCAACTCTGACCCATGCGGATGTCGAAGCCATTATCAGGCAAATGATGGTGGAAAGTCGCGGACAAAGAACCAAAGATTGGGGTATAAGCCATAGTCATTCTCCTTTTACAGATGATATTTTAGAGGTTCGATTCCCGAGGAAATTTAACATGTCATCCATGAACCGTTATGCGGGAAAGGCTAATCTAGTTCAGCACTTGATGAGATATTCATGGTACATGAATGCAGCTGCCGCTTCCGATGCCGTGAAGTGTAAGGCGTTCCCGATATTCCTGGAGGATATAGCGTTAATGTGGTTCACTCGTTTGCCAGCGCGATCGATCTCCAGTTTCAGGGAATTAAGTGAACAGTTTGTAAATCAGTTCCGAATACATACTCAGAAATCTAAGAATATTATTGACTTGTCCCTCATTAAGCAACGTCCGGACGAATCTTTGAGGTCCTATTTAGATCGCTTCAATTTAGCGGTCACAGAGGTTAGAGATCCCCATGAACAAACTATTTTGATCTCTCTGATTGACGGAATGGATAAGGGTACTGAGTTTGGAAGATACCTAGCCGGTAAAATACCGTTAACCAGAGAGATATTTTATGAAAAGGCCAACATAAGGATACCGAGTTTGGAAGATACCTAGCCGGTAAACCACCGTTAACCAGAGAGATATTTTATGAATAGGCCAACATCCGCATGCGTCGAGAGGAAATTTACGCCAACTGAAAGAGGAAGGCTGCTGATAAGGAGGATATCCCAAGTAATGTGCCCATTATGCAAACGGGAGATAACTTAGGAAAAGTTGAAGTTAATGTTGGGAACAAGAATCAAGGCAATGGTCGGTAATCAGGGAATAGTAATAACAATAATCAAAAGAGAAATCGAGGAAATGACTCTCAGAGAAGATCTCGGCCCAGACCGTTTGCGAGCTTCACACTAATAAATGATACGTTGGAAAACATCTTTCTGGATACATATAATGTCCTCCAATACAAAAGGCCTCCTCCGAGAGATTCTACGGAAAAAGAGCGTGAAATTGGGAAATTCTGTCTTTTTCACCAGGTTCATGGTCATTCTACAAACAAATGTCGTCATTTAAGAGATGTGATTGAAAAACTGCTCCGAGAAGGAAAGCTTGATGAATATAAGGTGACTCCTAGGGACAGGGGACAAACTGCACAAGCCCCGAACCAAAGCCAACTTGCTGCCAAACCAACAGCTCGGCAAAAAGGAAAAAAATATCGTTATCAATACCATAGTTGGTGGGCTTCATCTGGCAGGGCACAGTTTCAGAGCTATGGATCAGTATGTGAATGCAGCTAAACAACATTTTGAAGTAGGAGAATGTAGCAACCCCGAGGATAACGCTCCGGTTAAGCAACAAAAGACGATGTCTGATGACGTTATATTTCGCGAGCGGGAGAGTACTGGGGTTCACTCCCCAACTGAAGACCCATTAGTGATCACCGTCACCATCGGTCCAGCTATAGTTCATAAAGTTTTAGTGGATAACGGGAGTTCGTTCAACATTCTGTTCAAGAAAACATTCGACCAAATGAAACTCGAGCCAAAGGATTTGAAACCATGTGAGGGGTGGATACGCGAATTTAATGGAGCCTCGACTGCTCCAATGGGATACGTGGAATTGTCAGTAACCCTTGGGGAAGGAGAACGCCAAAGAGTGAGAATTCTCCCCTTTGTAGTCCTGGACATTGAGTCGCCATACAATGCCTTTTTGGACCAGCCAGCCCTAGCTAAATTCAGGGCCTGCATTGCACCCTGGTGCCTGTTGAAGTTCCCGACGGATACCGGCATAGGCAAGTCAGAGGAGATCAAGTTGTTGCACGAACATGCTACATTGCAGAGTTAAAGTTGCTCTGCAAAGGTAAAGATGTAGAAACAAAAGGTGGTTCTTCCCCTCCGAGGGAGGAATTGTCGTAGCAACTAAAGAAAATACCTCCGGGAGGGTCGCCCAAAAAGTTGCCCGAGGACATAGATCCCAGAGAGGATGAAGAGCCTGGGGGCAGAATGGCGACTCCCAATGAAGCGACTGTGGATGTACCAATCGATGATAGTGACCCAAAGAAGGTCCTAAAGATTGGATCCCAGTTGGATTCTGTTCGAGCCAAAGAATTAATAAATTTCCTGAAAGCAAACTTGGATGAATTCGCCTGGACCCATGCAGACATGTGTGGGATATCTCCCTCTATTATGAGTCATTCGTTAAGCATCAACCCGAAACATCCTCCTGTTAAACAAAAAAGGAGAATGCTTGGCCCAGAGAGGTCTGCCGCCTTGAAGGAAGAAGTTGAAAAGCTGAGGAGTAATGGATTTGTCAAAGATTCAACATACCCTGACTGGATTTCAAACCCGGTTTTGGTAAAAAAATGCCAATGGAAAGTGGCGTACATGCATCGACTTCTCAGATCTAAACAAAGCCTGCCCAAAGGATAGCTTTCCGTTACCTCGAATCGATCAGTTGGTAGATTCAACTGCGGGTCATGAACTTCTTTCTTTTATGGATGCATACTCGGGGTACAATCAAATCCCCATGCATGTCCCAGACCAAGAGCATACCAGTTTCATTACAGATTTAGGATTATACTGCTATGTGGTAATACCTTTCGGTTTGAAGAATGCCGGCACTACATATCAGCGATTGGTGAATAGAATGTTCTACAACCAAATCGGGAAAACGATGGAAGTATACGTTGACGACATGTTGGTAAAGTCTAGAAAATCGTCAGATCATACTACCAATTTAGCAGAGATGTTTGGGATTTTTCGAAAGTATGGGATGAAACTGAATCCTTTGAACTGTTCATTTGGGGTAGCATCTGGAAAATTCCTAGGATTCATCGTCAGCTTGCGTGGAATCGAAATCAATCCAGATCAAATTACAGCAATCTGAAATATCCAAGAACCGAAGCAGATTAAGGATGTCTAAAGCCTCGCTGGAAAGGTGGCAGTGCTGAGTAGGTTCATCTCCAAAGCTACAGCTAAATGCATCCCGTTTTTCAAGTTGATAGAGCGAGGCAAGCGCAACTTTAAATGGACTCCCGATTGTATAGAAGCATTCCAGAATCTTTTGAACCATCTAGAAAGACCCCCGATACTGTCTAAGCCTGTGGATCAGGAGGATTTATTTGTGTACTTAGCAGTGTCATCTCACGCAATCAGTTCGACTTTAGTAAGAGAAGATGATAAGGTACAAAGACCGGTGTACTATGTGAGTAAGAAATTGGCGGCTGCAGAACGGAATTACTAATTGCGTCTAGAAAACTACGCCACTACTTCCAGGCTCATCCCATTACTGTGCACACCGATCACCCACTAAAGCAAGTTCTCAGGAAGGTTGCTCAAATGGAACATCGAGTTGAGTCAATTCGACCTGAACTTCCAACCCCGAAGGTCGATAAGATGGCAGGCACTTGCAAATTTTATAGTAGAGTTTACCATCCCAGAGGACGATGTAGTAAACGAAGAGGATGATCCGCCACAGCTACTCCTTAACCCTAATGCCTGAAAACTATAAACTGATGGAGGTAAAAATGATAGATGATCTGGCGCTAGAGTGGTTCTCGAAACTCCAGAGAAACGGTTAATATATTATGCTCTTAGACTGGAGTTCCACGCCACTAATAATGACTCCAAGTACGAAGCCATAATTGTTGGGTTAGAACTCGCAAAGGAATTAGATATCACATGGCTAGACATCTTTTGCGATTCCAAGATAGTCGTAAACCAGGTCACTAGAAAGTTTCAGGACAAGAGTCCAAGGCTGATATCATACTTGGAAAAAGTGAAGAAGTTGTTGGATTGTTTTGACCACCACAGCATATCTCATATTCCCCGAGCAGAGAATCAAAAAGGAAGACAAGTTAGCAAAAATGGCTAGTTTAGATAATCCTCAAGATACGGAGCTGGTCCCAATTGAAGTACTACAGTCTTCTAGCATAGATCAGATGGAAGTCGATCTGGTACTAGAGATTGAACCTGAGAGGGAGTCATGGATGACTCCTCTAAAGAAGTTTTTGATAAATGGAACGCTTCCAATGAAGAAAAGCGAGATGCATGCAGTTATACGAAAAGCTTCCCGATATGTGTTGCAAGGTAATGTCCTATACGGTGCATCGCCCATGATGACATCAAGAGTGTGCTGAAAGAGGTCCACGAAGGAGAATGTGGCGATCACACTGGAGGGCAAACGCTGGCGAAAAAGATATTGCAGTAAGGCTATTTCTGGCCTACCATAAATAAGGATGCAGCCAAGTATGCACAACGTTGTGACGCCTCTCAGAAATTCTTCAAGATACCTTGGGCGCCACCTAGCCAGTTGAAGACAACGACAAGCCCGTGGCCTTTTGCTATGTGGGGAATTGACATTATTGGGAGCCTTCCCATAGCAAAGGGCGGAGCAAAGTTCGCTATTGTGGCCGTGGATTATTTCACTAAATGGGTAGAAGCAGAGCCTTTGACCATGATCACAACCAAGCGAGTGATCAATTTTGTTGTCAAGAACATTATATATCAGTTTGGGATTCCAAAAATCATCGTAACCGATAATGGGACCCAATTCGACAGTACCAAGTTTTGAGATTTCTGTCAGAAGTATCATATCGAGAAAAGATACACCTCTGTGGCACATCCGCAATCGAACGGACAAGTCGAAGCGGCGAACAAGGTGATTAAGTCCATTCTAAAGAGAATATTGAAGAGGGCCAAATCCATGTGGGCTGATGAATTACCCTTGGCACTATGGGCCTATAGAACAACGTAAAAGTCGGCGACGGGTCACACCCCGTTTTCCCTTGTTTTTGGAGCTGAAGCGGTCATTCCGGTCGAGTTGGAAGTACCATCTCATCGAACCACTTATTATGATCCGATGACCAGCAATGAGCTGCTCCTTGAGTCTTTAGACATGTTTGAAGAAAAGAGGGATGAAGCCGATCTATGCGCCTTGAGGCACAAGCATTACAACAAGAAAGTCCGAGCTTGAACCTTCGAACCCGGAGACTTGGTTCTGAAGCGTGTATTTCCACCCCCAGTACATATAGGCCCGAAATGGGAAGGACCATACTCCATTTTACGAAGGCTTGATAATGGAACCTTCAAGCTAGCAACCGTGGATGGAGATGAAATCCCCAGAGTATGGAATGCCTAGCATTTGCGGCCTTATCTGATATGAAATTGTCAGTTTTACTCTTTTGTTTTTAGGACCATGTAAGGAGGCTCGACTTGCCTAGAATAGTCTGGTTACTTGAACAAAAAATTATAAAGTGGACGTAGGTCATGATTCGACCGAACCACTATAAAAATATCGTGTGTCATATACTTTTTCTGCACTGTTTCCTGTCTGCTCTTTTATTTTAATTAAAATAGATCATTACCATTTTGATATTTTCTTTGATCTAGGCAGCAATCACAATATACCAAATTCAAAACACCAACTATCAGATCGGAAGACTAAAAGTAACCAAAGCTCCAAAAGGTGCGGCAAGGTAAATTACACTACTGCTTCTACTTTAACTCTCGACATTAGGGAGAGAGCATGAAGGACGCAAAAATAACATCCCCAAGGCGTTCACGTGCACCGCAATAAAACTGCCTTGATAACACTCTAACCCGCTGAAGGATCGGGAGAGTATAAAGGTGCTAGAGACTTAGCGCCCCCAGAACTTCTGCCCCGCTAAAGGATCGGTGAGCAGACCAAGAATCGAGCTCGAACTCTAACCCGCTGAAGGATCGGGAGAGTATAAATGTGCTAGAGACTTAGCGCCACTCGAACTCTAACCCACTGAGGGATCAGGAGAGTATAAAGGTGCTAGAGACTTAGTGGAACTCGAACTCTAAACCGCTGAAAGATCGGGGGAGTATAAAGGTGCTAGAGACTTAGCACCACTCGAACTCTAACCCGCTGAAGGATCGGGAGATTATAAAGGTTCTAGAGACTTAGCACCACAATAAATCTTACCCTGCTGAAGGATCAGGAGAATATAAAGGCACAGTGAAATATGCCACTCAAGGGCTCCTATCCCACCACACGGGTGGGAACAAGAATTAAAAAGGGGGCCCAAATCCCTCATTTCCGGGAATGGGGGCAGCACATATATGACTCTAATCAATCCTCAATAAGCCCTGGCCAGGCACTATATTAATGATTGATTGGGGGCATGTGCATACAACACTTTGCATTTGTGAACACTACACGTTTACTTAGTACACGAACTTTTCAATTATTATCATTCATGACTTAAGTATTTAGTTACGATTGTTTCGGTTACGATTATTTTTAAATTTTGTGATTCAGGATAATAAACTACGCAAATATGGTAAACTTGTAGGTACACAATGGTGTAAAGGAAATAGATTTTCATTCACTAAAAGCAGGTTTACAAGAACAAGAAGCTAAACAAAAGTGAGGGCCACTCTCACGACTACATTTTTTGGCCAGTGGAAAGCCTAAAAGCAAAAATATGAGCCAATAAGTGCATTCTTTTTACGCTTGGGAGATGGATTTGACTTCTTTTCCTTCTTCTGTTTCTTCAACTCCTCTTTTCCAACATTAGAGCGGTCACTTTTCTTCCTCTTTCTCTTATCAACAAGAGACTTCGGGGGAGAACTAGAAGGCTGGGAGCCAAGCTGAGTAGTTATTGATTTGGAAGAAAATTCTATAACCAACCCAGTTTTGGGGTCGACTACAGAGATAGGGGGCACGTATACAGGGTCATGTTCCCCCTTCTTAAGAACCAACTGCTTTTCTTTCCTAGACTGCATGTCAACCAAGGTTTCACTATCATTATCTTGGCCTCATCTGTGATGACAACTTCCTCTTCCTCATCTCCGTGACCACCATCTGTGTCTTGCAAAGCCGCAATAACCTCAGCGTCTGCAGGAGCACCGGTGCCGGATTCCACGGGTGCTACAGTGACTTTCTCACTTGTTGTACCCTCGGTTTGCTTTGGAATCTCAGAAACTTCAACATCAGTACCCGAGGGGACATCAACTTTCTCTGCCACTACCTTCTCCTCTGCATCTTTCTCGACCGGTTTGATACTTACACCATGAGAAGCAAATGTTAGTGAATCGGGATAAGATGTGGCCATATCAGTTGTCTTTCCCGTGAGACGACGACAAGCTACGACTTCTGTAACGACCCGGAAAATCTGAACCAATTTAAAATTTTTAAATTGGCTAAAATAGTGGATTTTAAATATTTAAAATAATATTTTAAATAATAATAATGAAAATTAAGTTTGAATCAAAGTTGAAAATAAATATAATTACTTTGAATTATAAACAAGGCCTGAAATGGCGCGGTAGTTTCAAAATCTGAATACAAACTTCGACTGACTGTACCAGGTGCAAGACAAAACGGATTTGAGAGAAACCAAAAATATTTAAATCTGTTAGTGAATACCTTTCTAACAAATCTGAAATATCGAAGTTTCATAGCGGAAAGCAAAAGTTATGGCCAAATGAATTTTCTGAAAGGTCGCTATGGAAATTATATAGCCCGTGAAAATGGCCGTTTTGCAAATGACCTCGGAATTCGACGAAACCACTTTTGTTGGATCCGGGATGTGAAGTTATTGCTAGGTTTCAAATTTCATAATTTTTGAAGCTAGTATGTGAGCATGTCAAAGGAAAATGTGTTTTGGTCAATTACAGTTAAATTGGATCGACCAGAAATGGGCCATTTTCCAAACGATCTCAGAATTCGATGAAACTAGTTTTGTTGGGACCGTATCGTCAAAACATAGCCAGATTTATTTTTCTGGAATTTTTCGAATCAGTTTGTGGCCCTGGCAAATTGAAATGTACGTTCAAATCGAATATTGAATGTTATATATTTTAATTGAAGGAAAACTAACTGAAACAGTCGAATGGGCCTACGAAACATATCCAATTGAGTTCGGAATGGGGTAAAATGCTAGGGACGACAGTCGTTGTATTCGAATTGGAAGTCGTGTTAAAAAAACCTTTTTAAAAGCCCCAGCCAATCAAATTATTCCTTTCATAATTTTAAAAATAAAAATAAAAATCGAAAAACCCTTTTATTCCCCCCCGATCGACGGCGGCTCGCACTTCCTACTTCCTGACCAAAAACCCGCCGCCTCAGCCACCTACAAGTGCCGCCACCACCCTACCTCGACAGCGCCGACCCTCCTCTCCAAATCCGACCCACCTTCGCCTTCTCCCTCCTCCCCATCGACTAGAACGAGACCCAGGAAGTTTCGAACTTCCCGCCGCCATATCTCCTTCCTCCGACCACCGAACAGGCTGCGACCACCACCCCTAGGAGTGCCTCTCGAAGCTCTTTCGCATGGCGTAGCCCGATCACCACCTCGCTTCAAGGATTCGCCGAAAACCTTAAACCTAGTTTTGAACATCAAGTTGAGGTATACGACTAATTTATTTTGAACTGATTTTTACACTTTTAAGTGTTGCAAACTTGTAAAAATCATATCTTTTTCGTTTCTTGTCGAAATCCAGTGAAACAAGAGACACCGGGACCGTGAGGACGTCTTCTACATTCTAGAAGAGACCGCATATTTTTCTGAGCCTTCTGCTATTTTTGGTGGAGTGGAACCCAATGTGAGATTTCTAATTTATAAACGATATGGAAAACGACGATGTATAAATTATATAGTCGATGTATGAGTTATATAAGCGTTGTACACCTCTTGTATAAGCGTTATATAAGTTGTACGTTCGATGTATAAGTTATATATGCGTTGTAAAAAATTATATATGTGTTGAAATAGAAGTGCAATGCTATATATAAATATATATATACGCCCCTCGTCCACAAACCATGGACGATATTTATTGGTTGTGATTGGTGTGAAAATTGATTGATAGCGAATGGTTGATTGAAATTGTTTGTGGTTGAAATTGATTGATTGTGGTTGAAAAATACCCATTTGTGGTTTAGAAATATTTGGTTGAAACCACATAGGAATAGTTTGTGGAAATGAAAAAAAATATACATGCCCCCTGCGTGCGAACTAGATGCATGATTCCCCATTGTCAAAAGCTGCGAGGCTTTAAGGTAGAGCGAGGAGCCGTACTAGGGACGGTCCCGGTTTTAACTACCCTGCCGTTATGCTGCCAAAATTTTGAATAGTATTCATGTGTTAGAATTATTTTCATTTGTTGAAACTATATTTATTCGTTGAATAGAAAACCTTCATGTGTTGAATTGAAACTCATTCATTGAATAGAAATTCATGTTTTGAATGGTATTCGTGTTTTAAATATAAAAATCACCTTTTTTATCTATATATATAAACTATAGAAACCTTCGTGTGTTGAATTGAAATTCATTCGTTGAATAGAAATTCATGTGTTGAATGGTATTCGTGTTTTAAATAAATTGCTTTACATAAAAATCACATTTTTACTATATATATATAAACTATAGAAAACCTTCATGTGTTGAATCGATATTCATTCGTTGGATAGAAATTCATGTGTTGAATGGTATTCGTGTTTTAAATATAAAAATCACATTTTTACTCTCTATATATAAACTATAGAAAACCTTCATGTATTGAATCGAAATTCATTCGTTGAATTGAAATTCATGTGTTGAATGGTGTTCATATTTTGAAAAAAATTGTTTTGTAATAAAAAACCCTATTTTTATCATCAATATGAACTATACAAAATAATTTTGTTTTGAAATAAATTGTTTTATAATTAAAATCCTATTTTTATCACCTATGTTAACTATATAAAATAGTCAAGTTTTGAAATAAATTGTTTTACATTAAAAATCACATTTTTTATTATATACATGAATTGTTAAAAATAGTGAAGTGTTGAAATAGAAGACAGTTAGATAAAAATATCATTTTTATCAAATGTATGAAAATTATATAGTTTTGGAATCGAAGAATCGATATATTTATATAAATAGAATTGAAATATATCGAATAACGAAGCTGTAGTTCGTATTTTGAAACCGTGATTTCAAATGATTAGTGCGGGAGATCCGACCATCGGATTTTCCCGAAACCGCAACCGTTGGGTTCGCTTTGGAAATATCTTTCCAACGGCACCAACTTTGTAAAAATCCAACAGTTGGATTGTCTGGAATGTTTAATTCAAATCTGAAGAAAAACAGTGCCAGAATCGATTATATATATATATATGTATATATATAGTTAAATTAAATCGAATAACGACGCTGCAGTTTGTATTTTGAAATCGAAACTTCAAACGATTATACCGGGCGATCCGACCGTCGGATTTTCCTGAAACTGAAACCGTTGGATTCGTTTTGAAAAGATCTTTCTAATGATGTAAATTTTGTGAAGATCCAACAGTTAGCTTTTTAAAAATGTGTAAATCAAATCTGGAAAAAAACAGCGCCACGACCGCGTTATGGCCCGAAGCGTCGTTCTGAATAAATTGGCTATTTTGAAATAAATAAAAATAGCGATAAATCGTTATAAAATATTATAAATGATATGGATGTGAAATTTAGAAACTAACTGAAGGTTGGCTAAGTCGAATGGTTTCCTGGGTGTTGATCTGATGTTGGTTTCGGCCTTCGGGGTTAATATTTGGGAAATCGTTCTCTTACTGATTTACGGTTAGCGACTAATGAATTGAAATGATGCGTATGTGTATTTGTGTCGCACTTGTTTATCATATACGCGAGTTTCTCAGAAAGACCGGGTTTATCCCATCCTGAGTAGCTGAATCGACGATAAGAAATCGAAGATGAAGACGGTGGTCGAAGACCGGAGATCTTCACCTCGTTTGGATGGTAACTGATGTCCTGATTGGGAGGCATCCCGAAATATGGATAATGAGTGGTGATCGTCCAAACGTACGTGGAGATTGATGGGTTTGCGAGGTATATAGTGCCTCCAGTTTCGTTCAGACCCAGAACGGACTTGCAAATGGACGGTGTGTCTGACATTGGAATTTATTCTGTGTGATTGATAGCCATCAGTTACACGGTGTGAATTGCCTGTGTGGCATGCTAAGATGCAGTGATCAGGGATTCTGTTGAAAAGTAAAGTCTTGTGATTGATGATCAAAGCACCGCCTGTGTGGCGTAGCTTTGTGTATAACGTGAATTCGCGAGCCTCACACCCCGGTATGAACCAGAAACGGGAGAGGACATTAGGGAGGGCCTGCGTTTCTTTCTAGCTAGAGGTGGTGTCGGTGCTTAAACTGGCCGACATTTATATGATTTTCACCTATGTGGTTATTGTTGTTACGAGGCTCCTCGGATATACCGGTGGCTATATGAAGCCGAAGGATCCATTCGTTGGCTCATTTACGCCCCATAGGGCGGGGAAACGCAGTGTTCAAGCATAATAATCCACATCGGTGGATCGACCCTAACGATCCAAGGCTTGCCTGCGCGCTTGCCCGAGGGGCGAGCAAGAGCGTCTCGAATTCGGTGAGGACGATCCCTTGCCTTGGTTCATGACGGAGATCCAATTTCCAAATACGACACTGTTCGGTTTTGATTGTATATACATATGGCGACATGATATATGGTACCCATGCCGTCTATGATTGATAGTTATGATTCGAAATTGTTTTCGAAACCTATAAGCACTAGCAATAATACCAAATGCTTTTGTTTTATTCGTATCAAGCATATTTGTCCATTATAAGGTAAAACTCTATCCTCCGGGTTGCGTTGCATTGTGTGATGGGAACTTAGTCTTATAATGGCTTCATTTTTATAAAAAGCATTGCGATGTTTAAAAGAATTGTTTGTTTTAAAGCATTGGGCAATCCGATGGAGTAAATCCGTTCCACGAAAGTGGCGTGGTCCTGTGATTAGCCATATTATAAATGTGTTAAGTAGATTTCTCATACCAGTTCCATGACTGACTCGTAGTTTGTTTCACCTTTCAAACTCGGGTGCCCCTTTTTCTACACGGGCAGCCTTGTATCCAGGATTAGCAGGCTCTTTCTAGATAGTTGGAGCTGAAGATGGATTCTATTATTTACCTCTTTTTATGCTGTTCAGCTCCCATTGTACATTATGTTTGTTTTCCGCTGTAGACATTTATGTATAGCTGAACTGTATTTGTACTAAGTATGATCATGTATACTGTGTAACTCTGATGATTACGTTTATCCAGTATATTCTATTGTTCATTATCTGGTGTATTTGTTTATTTTTGTTCTGCTATTATCTGTTTACGTGTTATATTCCAAGGATTACCCTTGCCACCGTCAGTACGGGGTTCGGGGTCGTCTCAATTTGGTATCAGAGCTTTGGTTAAGCTTAGTTCTGGAATATAACATATTAACAAACTCGTCAGAAATAGAACCAGTAGTGTTCTAGGACGGGTAACTCATTACAGATAGGATCAGTAATATCCTAGTATGAGTAAAGCAGAATGAAATACACCCAATAGACACATTTACATTTGAAGTATATGTTTCTATGTTTTGAAATATCTTTTCTGTGACCTGACACTTGATCTGATATTTGCAGAAGTTCTTGAAAATGAGTATCAGAAACAGAAGAAATGCAGAACCCGATCTAGAGGCTCTATTAAAGAGATATCGAAATCTGAATGGAGCACAGTTCTCGGGCAATGAATCTATAATTCAGACTCAAGCTTGGATGAGTTCTGTCGAAAGAATTTTTGAGCGTATCCAGTTGAGAGATGATCAGAAAAGATTAGTAGCATCTTGGGCGCTCAAAGAAGAAGCTTTAATCTGGTGGGAAACAATCATCAAAGATAATCCAGAAGGTGATATCACCTGGGATAGATTCAAGGAGATTTTTCTAGAAAGATTTACTCCTCCTGAAGTGACTGAGCGATTATGTGATGAATTCTCTTATCTGATACAAGGAGATATGACCATTCCAGAATATCATAAGAAATTCAATGAACTTTCTCACTTTGCTCCTCATCTGATTCAAGATCCAAAGAGGAAGAATCTGAGATTTATTCATGGCCTACAAAGAAAATATCAGAATAGTGTGATGAGGAATGTGAAGCTTCCTTTTTCTGAAATGATATACATGGCTTATCAGTATGAAGATCTCTATAAGAAAGGTATGTTGTAGAACGAAGAGGAAGTCAGTTCTAGTAACAAAGTGGAGTCGGTGATTGATTGTCCTGAGGTAAGTAAGAAACCCGGTGCCAAAAGAAAAAAGGCTAAATCTGATAAAGAACACATAACGACGGCCACGTGCTCTAACTGAAAGAAACAAGGGCATTTGACCAGGAATTGCAAACCTGCCAAGAAGAAAAAGAAGTCTCATGATGAAAGGAAATGCCATAAGTGCCACCAAGCAGGCCATATTGCACGGGAGTGCCCACCCACAAAGAAATCTGAAGCAGTACATGTAAATGAAGTGGCAGAAGTGCCTGCATCTTCGTCTTCTCGGGAAAGGCCAGATGTTTTAGAAGGCACGCTTACTGTCAAAGATATTCCTGTTAAAGTGTTGTTTGATAGAGGCGCGCTACGAAGCTTCATTGCAAAGAATGCGGTTAAGAAACAGGATTTGAATTTGAAGAAACTCAAAGAACCAATGACTGTCCAAAACCCGGTCGGGGGTTCCATCGATCTCAGTTGGGTTTGTGGAGTGCCGGTTTCTTTTTCTCGTTAACGGTTCCCTACCATCACGGTCGTCATGAATTTTACAGAGTTTGATCTTATCTTGGGGTTAGACTGGTTGACCAAATATGAAGCTGAGGTTAAATGCGCCGACAGAGTCGTTAAGGCGAAGATTAAATCAGGTGATTATATAACCATTCCCTGTGAGGGTCAGAATTCAAATAGAAAAGACTCCTGGGCAGCGTTGTTTCTCCTGCTCAAATAGAAAATATCCCTGAAGTCACAGAGAATATTCCCGACCTCGTAAAAAATGTTCCCATCGTCAAGAATTATGCGGATGTGTTTGAAGAAGTTGTTCGCTTACCTCCGTGGAGAGAAATAGATTTCAAGATCACTTTGATTCTGAATGCAAGTCCAATAGTTCACGTTATTCGAAGAATGTCCTTGAAGGAGAAAGAAGAACTTGACAATCAAACACGACAGTTAGTATGGAAGGGTCTGATCAGGCCTAGTTTCTCTGATTGGGGTGCAGCAGTGGTGTTTGTCCCAAAATCTGATGGTACCCTACGGCTATGTGTGGATTATCGTGATTTGAACAAGCAGAAAATAAAGAATAAATATCCATCGCCGCGAATCGATGATTTATTGGATCGCTTGAATGGAGCATAGGTATTTTCAAGGATGGACCTAGCTACAGGCTTCCATCACCTTCGTATTGTCGAAGAATGTGTTCCTATGACAGCATTCAGAGGTCCCGACCTATTCTATGAGTGGTTAGTAATGTCATTCGGTTTATGTAACGCTCCGGCTTACTTCGTCGATTTGATGAATCGAGTGTTCCGCGGTGTCCTGAATAAGTTTGTTCTGGTTTTTATCGATGATATTCTAATCTTATCTAAATCAAAAGCCAAACATGAAAAGCATTTGGAACAGGTTCTAGAAATTCTGAGAAAGAATGTATTGAAAGCCAAACTGTCCAAATGTATATTCTGGCAAGATGAAGTGAAATTTCTGGGCCACGTTGTATCGAAAGAAGGAATTGCTGTGGATCCAAGTAAAATCATAGCTATTCAAAATTGGAAACAGCCTCGTACGCCAACAGAAGTTAGAAGTTTTCTCGGGTTAGCCAGTTATTATCGGAAATTCATTAAGGATTTCGCAAAGACATCTAGTTCCCTAACAAAACTGACTAAGAAACATTCGAGATTCAATTGGACTCCGGTATGTGAGGAAGCTTTCCAGGAGCTGAAATTAAAACTGACAACTGCTCCATTGTTAACAATAATAGATGGCAATGAGGACTTGAAAGTCTGGACTGACGCTTCTAGAGAAGGCCTTGGCGCAGTGTTAATGCAAAGAGGTCAAGTGATTGCGTATGCTAGCCGTCAGTTGAAACCACACGAGAAGAACTACGTAACTCATGATCTTGAGTTGTTGGCTATCGTATTCTCTTTGAAAATCTGGAGACACTATCTTCTGGGTGAGAAATTCGAGCTGTATACAGACCATCAGTCATTAAAGTATCTGTTCACCCAGAAAGACCTGAATCTGGGGCAGCAACGTTGGCTAGAGTTCCTTGCAGCATATGATTTTGAGATTCTATACACTCCAGGGAAAGCCAATATCGTGGCCGATGCGCTGAGTCGAAAGAATGTAATGATCGCCAGCTTTATTATTACGACTTCCTTGATTGACAAAATATATATTCTTCAGAAGGAGGATAACTTTATTAAGGGTATGATCAAAAGGATTCAGAAAGGCGAACCCTCGTGTTTTCAAATAGATAACGATGGAATCCCGAGATTGAAAGGAAGGATTTGTGTTCCCGACATCCCAGAGTTAAAAAGGGAAGTGTTAGACGAGTGTCACAAATCCAAGCTGAGTATCCATCCCGGTGTGGCCAGAATGTACAATGATCTTAAGCGAATATTCTGGTGGAAGGCTATGAAAAGAGACGTTTCAATATATGTTAGTCGATGCCCTACTTGCCAGCTAGTCAAAAGCGACCAACAGAAACTGGCTGGATTGTTACAACCGCTAGACGTTCCAGGTTGGAAGTGGGAACATATTTCCATGGACTTCATAGATGGTTTTCCCAGAACCAGAAAAGGAAATGACAGTATTTGGGTGATCGTAGATCGCTTCACGAAGACTGCCCATTTCATACCTATCAGATCAAACAGAACTGCTCAGAGTCTGGCGCAGATATACTTCAAGGAAATTGTTAGACTACATGGAGTGCCGCTCAGTATAGTCAGTGATAGAGACCCGATATTTACTAGTAAATTCTGGGAGGCGTTTCAAGTAGAACTGGGAATAAAGCTGAATCTAAGCACCGCTTATCATCCTCAGACAGATGGTCAAACTGAGAGGGTGAACCGTATACTAGAAGATCTATTGCGGGCTTGTGTTTTAGATTTCAGTGGATCATGGGAAGACCATCTGCATTTGGTTGAATTCTCATATAACAACAGCTACCAGGCGAGTCTGACAATGTCACCATTCGAAGCGTTGTATGGTACACCATGCCGATCTCCTGCTTGTTGGGTCGAAACCGGTAATAGACTTATGTTGGGGCCAGATATGATCCGAGAAGCTGCCGACAAAGTCAATTTTATGAAGAAACGATTACTGGCCGCTCAAAGCCGACAAAAGAGTTAGGCCGATAGGAGAAGAAGAGATATATCATTTGCGGTTGGCGACTATGTATATTTGAAAGTATCGCCGATGAGAGGAGTTATCTGGTTCGGTAAAACTGGGAAGTTGGCGCCCAAATTCATTGGTCTGTTTCCTATTCTGGAACGGATCGGAACTCTCGCTTATAGGGTTAAATTACCTGATTGGTTGCCTGGTGTGCATGATGTATTTCGCATATCTCAACTTCGAAAGCACGTTCATGATCCAGACTTGATCGTGGAGGAAGAAGCTCAACAGGATATTGAAATTACTCCAGAATTAGCTGTGAGAAGAGAGCCTCTAAAGATCATTGGCAAAGAAACCAAAGAGCTGAGGAACAAGAAAGTTCACTTGGTCAAAGTGCAATGGAGTGGAGATCCGCGAGATTGTACTTGGGAAACTGAGGAGAGCATTCAGAAAGCCTATCCTAGATGCCGAGTGGATATCTCTAATTGACTCGGGTGCAAGGTACATTTACCATACTTTGCATTACCAATTAGTTCTCTACTCTATTGTTATTTTCTTTCCATGGATATGCACTTTTAATTCTATAGTCTGAATGATTTAAGAAGAGTATAGAAATTGATTAGTATATTTTTGAAAAGTTAAAAACGAATTGCTAGTTGTTTGCCTTGTGCGATAGTAAATTGGATTAATTAAATTATTGAAACGATAGTTAATTTAATTAATAAGAGAATGAATGGTAAGATTTATTCGATTAACTCACACATTGAAATGATTTAAAAATAGATAGAAATATATACATGTGCATTATATATGTTTGAACAGGTAATTGGATAGCTGTTGAGTAAAGAATTTATTTGCGTGCCCGACAAATAGGTAAACCTTAATGAGTTGGATGCGAAATATTATTATATCAACTCCTGTGAATTCCATTGGATGCAGAGTGCTGGTTGTTCTGTGTGAAATAATAAACATCGCCATAAGATAGTAACAATTAATTTTGAACTACACTGCATGGCATACTTCTGAAGATAGGCATACTTCATCATATACCACATAAGCATTTGGGGCTTGTGTGACCAGGTGGAAGATTTACCATACGAGCGAGAGGCTTGTATGGCGATGACTATATTTTACAGGTTGAACTGATGATTGATATGACCGTATAAAATTTGTAACGATAAAATTACCAGATTAATAAAAACCCCACACGGGTCTGGAGTTGACAATAATCACGACTCTCTAGTCATTAGATACAGCACATGGATTATTTACTTCCTACACGGGACGAGGTGACGAGGATTTATCCTCTGGAGCAACTAAAATACACACTCCCTCTGGCTTTGATAGGGTGACGATAATTTATTCTCTGGAGTTATTATCTATACACGCTCCCCTGTAAACACCAGAATATATCACTATAAATATGTATATGCTTTATAGGATTTATTGGGTACCTAATACGGCCCAATAAATTTCCAAACCCCTCCCCGTACAAAGGAGGTTAGGGCGAAATTTTTCGAAAATTCCGGTGTTAGCCAAATTTTTGAAGAATTTGAAAATCCTCAGAAACTGAAAAGTTGGAGAATGGAAGCCAGATTGAACGTAGAGTTGATTAATCAAACCACTTTCGACTTTGTTCCTTTTCGGGGACGAAAAGTTTTAAGTGGGGGAGATTGTAACGACCTGGAAAATCTGAACCAATTTAAAATTTTTAAATTGGCTAAAATTGTGGATTTTAAATATTTAAAATAAATATTTTAAATAATAATAATGAAAACTAAGTTTGAATCGAAGTTGAAAATAAATATAATTACTTAGAATTATAAACAAGGCCTGAAATGGTGCGGTAGTTTCAAAATTTGAATTCAAACTTCGACTGACTATACCGGGTGCAAGACAAAACGGATTTGAGTGAAACCAAAAATATTTAAATTTGTTAGTGAATATCTTTCTAACGAATCTGAAAAATCGAAGTTTCATAGCGGAAAGCAAAAGTTATGGCCAAATAAATTTTCTGAAAGGTTGCTATGGAAATTATATAGCTCGTGAAAATGGTCGTTTTGCAAACGACCTCAGAATTCGACAAAACCACTTTTGTTGGATCCGGGATGTGAAGTTATTGCTAGGTTTCAAATTTCATAATTTTTGAAGCTAGTATGTGAGCGTGGCAAAGGAAAACGTGTTTTGGTCAATTACTGTTAAATTGGATCGACCAGAAATGGGCCATTTTCAAACGACCTCAGAATTTGACGAAACTAGTTTTGTTGGGACCATATCATAAAAACATAGGTAGATTTGTTTTTTTGGAATTTTTCGAATCAGTTTGCGGCCTTGGCAAATTGAAATGTACGTTCAAATCGAATATTGAATGTTATATATTTTAAATTGAAGGAAAACTGACTGAAACAGTCGAATGGGCCTACGAAACATATCCAATTGAGTTCGGAATGGGGGTAAAATGCTGGGGACGACAGTCGTTGGGTTCAGATTGGAAGTCGTGTTAAAAAAACCCTTTTTAAAAGCCCCGGCCAATCAAATTATTCCTTTCATAATTTTAAAAATAAAAAAAAATCGAAAAACCCTTTTATTCCCCCCCGAACGACGGCGGCTCGCGCTCCCTACTTCCCGACCAAAAACCCGCTGCCTCAGCCAACTACAAGCGCCGCCACCATCCTACCTCGACAGCGCCGACCCTCCTCTCCAAATCCAACCCACCTTCGCCTTCTCCCTCCTCCCCATCGACGAGAACGAAACCCAGGAAGTTTTGAACTTCCCGCCGCCAGATCTCCTTCCTCCGACCACCGAACAGGCAGCGACCACCACCCCCTGGAGCGCCTCTCGAAGCTCTTTCACGTGGCGTAGCGCGATCGCCACCTCGCTTCAAGGATTCGCCGAAAACCTTAAACCTAGTTTTGAACATCAAGTTAAGGTATACGGCTAATTTATTTTGAACTGATTTTTACACTTTTAAGTGTTGCAAACTTGTAAAAATCATATCTTTTTCGTTTCTTATCGAAATCCAGTGAAACAAGAGACATCGGGACCGTGAGGACGTCTTCTACATTCCAGAAGAGACCGCATATTTTTCTGAGCCTTCTGCTATTTTTGGTGTAGTGGAACCCAATGCGAGATTTCTAATTTATAAACGATATGGAAAACGATGATGTATAAATTATATAGTCGATGTATGAGTTATATAAGCGTTGTACACCTCTTGTATAAGCGTTGTATAAGTTGTACGTTCGATGTATAAGTTATATATGCGTTGTAAAAAATTATATATGTGTTGAAATAGAAGTGAAATGCTATATATAACTATACGCCCCTCGTTCACAAACCATGGACGATATTTATTGGTTGTGATTGGTGTGAAAATTGATTGATAGCGAATGGTTGATTGAAATTGTTTGTGGTTGAAATTGATTGATTGTGGTTGAAAAATATTCGTTTGTGGTTGAGAAATATTTGGTTGAAACCACATAGGATTATTTTGTGGAAATGAAAAAAAAATATACATGTCGCCTGCGTGCGAACTAGATGCATGATTCCCCATTGTCAAAAGCTGCGAGGCTTTAAGGTAGAGAGAGGAGCCGTACTAGGGACGGTCCCGGTTTTAACTACCCTGCCGTTATGCTGCAGAAATTTTGAATAATATTCATGTGTTAGAATTATTTTCATTTGTTGAAACTATATTTATTCGTTGAATAAAAAACCTTCATGTGTTGAATTGAAACTCATTCGTTGAATAGAAATTCATGTGTTGAATGGTATTCGTGTTTTAAATATAAAAATCACCTTTTTTATCTATATATATAAACTATAGAAACCTTCATGTGTTGAATTGAAATTCATTCGTTGAATAGAAATTCATGTGTTGAATGGTATTCGTGTTTTAAATAAATTGCTTTAACAATAAAAATCACATTTTTACTCTATATATATAAACTATAGAAAACCTTCATGTTTTGAATCGATATTCATTCGTTGGATAGAAATTCATGTGTTGAATGGTATTCGTGTTTTAAATATAAAAATCACATTTTTACTCTATATATATAAACTATAGAAAACCTTCATGTGTTGAATCAAAATTCATTCGTTGAATTGAAATTCATGTGTTGAATGGTATTCATATTTTGAAAGAAATTGGTTTATAATAAAAAATCCTATTTTTATCATCAATATGAACTATACAAAATAATCTTGTTTTGAAATAAATTGTTTTATAATAAAAATCCAAATTTTATCACCTATATTAACTATATAAAATAGTCAAGTTTTGAAATAAATTGTTTTACATTAAAAATCACATTTTTATTATATACATGAATTGTTAAAAATAGTGAAGTGTTGAAATAGAAGACAGTTAGATAAAAATATCATTTTTATCAAATGTTTGAAAATTATATAGTTTTGGAATCGAAGAATCGATATATTTATATAAATAGAATTGAAATATGTCGAATAACGAAGCTGCAGTTCGTATTTTGAAACCGTGATTTCAAACGATTAGTGCGGGAGATCCGACCATCGGATTTTCCCGAAACCGCAACCGTTGGGTTCGCTTTAAAAATATCTTTCCAACGACACGAACTTTGTAAAAATCCAACGGTTGGATTGTCTGGAATGTTTAATTCAATATGAAGAAAAACAACACCAGAATCGATTATATTTATACATATATATATAATTAAATTAAATCGAATAACAACACTGCAGTTCGCATTTTGAAATCGAAACTTCAAACGATTATACCGGGAGATCCGACTGTCGGATTTTCCCGAAACTGGAACCGTTGGATTCGTTTTGAAAAGATCTTTCTAATGATGTAAATTTTGTGAAGATCCAACGGTTATATTTTCAGATATGTGTAAATCAAATATGAAGAAAAACAGCGCCACGGCCGCGTTATGGCCCGAAGCGTCGTTCTGAATAAATTGGCTATTTTAAAATAAATAAAAATAGCGATAAATCGTTATAAAATATTATAAATGATATGGATGTGAAATTTAGAAACTAACTGAAGGTTGGCTAAGTCGAATGGTTTCCTGGGTGTTGATCTGATATTGGTTTCGGCCTTTAGGGTTAATATTTGGAAAATCGTTCTCTTACTGATTTGCGGTTAGCGACTCATGAATTGAAATGATGCGTATGTGTATTTGTGTCGCACTTGTTTATCATATACGCGAATTGCTCAGAAAGACCGGGTTTATCCCATCCTGAGTAACTGAATCGACGATAAGAAATCGAAGATGAAGACGGTGGTCGAAGAACGGAGATCTTCACCTCGTTTGGATGGTAACTGATGTCCTGATTGGGAGGCATCCCGAAATATGGATAACGAGTGGTGATTGTCTAAACGTACGTGGAGATCGATGGGTATGCGAGGTATATAGTGCCTCCGGTTTCGTTCAGAACCAGAACGGACTTGCAAATGGACGGTGTGTCAAACATTGGAATTTATTCTGTGTGATTGATAGTCATCAGTTACACGGTGTGAATTGCCTGTGTGGCATGCTAAGATGCAGTGATCAGGGCTTCTGTTGAATAGCAAAGTCTTGTGATTGATGATCAAAGCACCGCCGGTGTGGCGTAGCTTTTTGTATTACGTGAATTCGCGAGCCTCACACCCCGGTATGAACCAGAAACAGGAGAGGACATCAGGGAGGGCATGCGTTTATTGCTAGCTAGAGGTGGTGTCGATGCTTAAATTGGCCGACATTTATATGATTTTCACCTATGTGGTTGATGCTGTTGTGAGGCGCCTCGGATATACCGATGACTATGTGAAGCCGAAGGAGCCATTCGTTGGCTCATTTACGCTCCATAGGGCGGAGAAACGCAGTGTTCAGGCATAATAATCCACATCGGTGGACCGGCCCTGACGATCCAAGGCTTACCTGCGCGCTTGCCTGAGGGGCGAGCTAGAGCGTCCCGAATTCGGTGCGGACGATCCCTTGCCTCGGTTCATGATGGAGATCCAATTTCCAAATACGACACCATGCGGTTTTGATTGTATATACATATGGCGACATGATATATGGTACCCATGCCGTCTATGATTGATAGTTATGATTCGAAATTGTTTTCGAAACCTATAAGCACTAGCAATAATACCAAATGCTTTTGTTTTATTCGTATCAAGCATATTTTGGCCATTATAAGGTAAAACTCTATCCTCCGGTTTGCGTTGCATTGTGTGATGGGAGTTGAGTCTTATAATGGCTTCATTTTCATAAAAAACATTGTGATGTTTAAAAGAATTGTTTGTTTTAAAGCATTGGCAATCCGATGGAGTAAACCCGTTCCACGAAAGTGGCGTGGTCCTATGATTAGCCATATTATAAATGTGTTAAGTAGCTTTCTCATAACAGTCCCATGACTGACTCGTAGTTTGTTTCACCTTTCAAACTCGGGTGCCCCTTTTTCTACACGGGCAGCCTTGTATCCAGGTTTAGCAGGCTCTTTCTAGATAGCTGGAGCTGAAGATGGATTCTATTATTTATCTCTTTTTATGTTGTTCAGCTCCTATTGTACATTATGTTTGTTTTCCGCTGTAGACATTTATGTATAGCTGAACTGTATTTGTACTAAGTATGATCCTGTATACTGTGTAACTCTGATGATTACGTTTATCCATTATATTCTATTGTTCATTATCTGGTGTATTTGTTTATTTCTGTTCTGATGTTATCTGTTTATGTGTTATATTCCAAGGATTACCCTTTCCACCGTCAGTACGGGGTTCGGGGTCGTCTCAACTTCTTTGATGAACTGTGGAGAGAATAGGGAGATACCTTCAGCCGAATCATCGCCCAAATTTGTAATGGTGGCTCCGGCAACTGGAGGGGTTGGAGCCAAGGGAATCAATGGATAATCAGGGTTATATTCCTCAACTTCGGAGGTTTTGGGCTCCACCACCGAGCTTGAGCCTTCGTCAACCTTATCCTTGCCCTTGAGCTTAATCTTCTCCCTCTCAATATCTTCATAGATTAGGCATCTTCCTTTCTCCAAAGTCTCAGGTTCTTCACTTCCGAGAAAGGTCTGCATCAGCTGGTTTTCATCAATCTCATCGACCATCAATCGCCGCTTCTCGCCTTCGACAATTGTATCCAATACATTGCCCAGAGTAACATGATAGTCCGAAATCCAAGAGATGTCTCGAGTCTTGATGACTTGACCAAAGAAGTCGAACAACAGTTCCTCAAAACCAGCTATCTCTTTCTCTTTTTCAACAAGCTTATCAGCAGCAGCAGTGGCCGATTCAAGAGCATTATTGGCGTTACTTTTAGCGAGAGCTGCACGCTCCTCAGTTTGGACAAGTTGATCATTTAAAACTCCTTTTTCTTTTTTGGCAAGAGCGAGGTCGTCTTTTAAGCTCGCCCTCTCTTTCTCCCATGAAGCTTTCTCAACGGCAAAGCATTCCTGTGTTGTTTTCAGTTCATTGTTAATTGTCCTAAGATCTTCCACTTCCTTCCTCGAAGCCATCTGTTCCTGGCTGTTTGAATAAAGCTCACTACGAAAACGCTCCCTAGCACTTTCCAGATCAGACCTGTAATTCTCGGCATCTCACCGAGCTAAATCTAGTTGGGCCTGTGCATCCTCTAGTTCTTTTTCCATTTTACTCCTAGCCCTAGCGTCATTCTCAATTTTCACTCGGGCTCTGGCTGCTTCTGTCTCCAGGTGGAGGATGGCAGTAGAAAGTGTGGTAGCATGCTTCTTCATTACCCCATATTGTTTAGCCATATGGCATACGTAATCTATCACCTTTGTGTCCCAATCCTCAGGGACAGGTTCAAGATCCGGGATGAACATCATCCTCTCAAAGAAAATATCAGGGAATTGCTTTCGCAAGCGCTCTAGCCTGGCCTGAATTTCAGAATTGGTAGCAACATTCTGTGCAGCGGTGGTATACAAGTCGTGCTCACTAGAGGAAATATGAGATGTTTTTCTTTTTTCCACGATCTTGCCCTCATCTTTGTTTTTTCCCTCTGGCTCATGGAGTTTTTTTAGAAGACTGGATATGAGAAAGCGTATTTTTCGGAGGGGTCAAATCTCTAGGAAGTTGCTTACCCCCAACCAGTAGCGATGGACGGCTGTGAGGCTTTTCAGAACCTTACTTTAATGGAGATCGAGATCGTGTAGAATAAGATTGATGATAATCCCGGGGCCAACGAATATCTCTTCCCCGACTATCACTACGAACATGCTTGGGATTTGGAAGGAGGCTTGGTGTGCCCTCACGAAGGGAACGATAAGAATAAGACCATTTATGAGACATTTTCCCTGCAAAAGAAACAGGTGCATGTTAAAACTATGAATGTCGATGGCATAAGAGTGTTATGATAAATGGTGCATGTGATTTGTGCATCTCGTGAAATCCCCCTTTAACGGACCAGGGCCCATAGTTAGGCTCGTTTGTGTGGTTCCTTTTTCTCCAACTGGAGCATTCATCTCCTCAGAGGTAGGAAAAATTGGTTCCCCTCCGAAGTCTTCTTGAGTATAGATACCGGCTGGTAAAGGAATCTTATTCAATTCCCCGAGTATCTGTTCCTCCGTTAACTCATCCTGGGCGACAGGCTTAACCGGTGATAAAGTTTTTAAGGGAGACTGCCCCTCAGAGGTCGAGACCTCCTTTGGCTCGTCAGCTTGCCCCTCGTCTCCTTTGTATACGTTTGAATTTTCATCATCCTAATTGATCATCAGCGAAAGACTCTTGCAAAGGTTGGTTGTCTCCATGGCTTGAGAAGTTCCTTCTCCCTCAGTCGGAGGCATATAATTGTAAGGTTTGCCACCCGCTCCAAGTCTGAATCTTATATTTAAAAGACGGTGCTTGTGATGGTTCTCGTCGGTTATACATTTCTTAATCCTTAAGAAATCTGAGTTACTTTTGAGAAGGCGGGACATTCGGTCTTCGTATATCGATCCGTCCGTTCTCTCAAAGTTGTGATCTGTATGGAACAAAATGACTCATTAGCACTGAAATTATGCATTCGAAGTAAACGCGGGAAAGTTGAAAACGTACTTGCTTGTAGCCACTTCCTCGCACATCTAACTTGATGTTTTATATAGAACCAGTCAGATTTGATATCCCCTATATTACTATAACCATCTGTCACAACTTTTCTGTTGGCAACTAATTCGAAGAAAGAAAAATTGGGAGCCCCTGCGGATTGATGCTTAAAATGGTAATATAATTTCAGATCTTTAAGGGTAAGTACGGTCTATAGAATCTCCATATAAACAACATACAGAGTATACAGAGCCGCGTCGGCATTTGGATGGAGTTGCATGGGGGCAATGTGCAATTGTCTTAAGAGATCGACAACAAGTGGAGGGAAGGGAGGAATAGCTCCTACCCAACACATGAGCCGACTAACAGTCATATACCCCTCTGGGGAAGAATGAGGTCTATCTCCTCTTTCTGGAGTTTTCACATCGTCCCATGGAATTCCGTGCCTTAAGCATATCTTCTTAAGCTTTATATCGTCTAACTTGGAAGTTAGAGAATCGGTGAGCTTCTCTATTTCCTTAACACCTGGAATCTCGTCAGGAGGTCGATCATCCTCATCTTCAAGGGATGTGCTCTTAGAAGTCGTTGACTCTATATCGGTATCCGTCTCGTAATCAGGGTCGAATTTTTCCCCATCTGAATTTGAGGGAAGCACATCAGGGCCGTGATGTAGTGATGTCTCTGATTTGGTACCTTCGTTTGGTGTATCAGTCACTTGTTTATCAGACATAGCTGTGTTGGCAAGTAAAAATTAGAACACAAGTGACCCGTTCCCTGTGTGTGTAAGTGCAGGTGTGTGCCTATGCGTACATATAAGAAAAGCATGAAGTTATTTAAATGAACATGATATTGGTTGTGATATGCCATCAAGTTAAGTCACTCAGTCCAGAAAGTTCATCGCGAAGGTTCTAGCCTAACCGTCCATTGTCATATATTGCATTGCTTAAGTTAATATGTGTCTGAGATTGTCAACAAAGATGGTTCGTTGGAGTCTTGGGGATCGGATCGCGGCATAAATGTCAATGCGTGAAACTGGGATCAGATCGTGGGTATCCGATCGTTGGCAAGTTATGCTAGCAAGGTAGCATCGCCTCGTGATGTAGGCTACGGATTGTAGAATGATCCAGTCCATGACCACTCCCCCGATATGTTCCACTCCATGTCTCCATCAGCCAGTATTCCCCCAACATATGGCCATCCGATCCATTGCTGCGATAAACACCAGCTCCACCTCGCGTTCCTCCATCCCACTACTATCGCGACCCGAACTCGAACCTCACTTACGAGCCGTCCTAACCCGCTCCTCTTCTTCTCCCTCGTTTCTCCTCTCCGATTCTTCTAGCTCCACTATGTAACAGCAAGCCCATTAAAGATCACAGAACTGCCGTGTAATCTCGAGCGATTAAAGAAAAACCTCAAGGAGATTGAACCTGAATCGATACTCAAAAAAAGAGAAGAGATACAAGCAAAGCTATCATTATTATTACCTTTTTAATTGAAAGAAAGTCTCAATTTGTCAGAATTAGGGTTTTGAAGGTTAAAGGTAAAGAGAGCGGCGGTTAGTAAAAGAAAAAGTAAAAGAAAAAAACGGAGAGTAAACCCGTTTATATAGTAAAATGAGAAGACTCTTGGCATCCCCTTTTTTGTCCTGTATGGTTCGCCAGGCCATCATAGGCCACGAGTAGGCGGAAAGCCCACCAGGGCCCATAGCAAGCCCCCTTCACGCTACGATCTGAAGCCCATAGGACGACTCTACTCGAAGGTGCAAGGTGGTCAATCACGATCGAGACTTGAGGTGACGATCTAAGCACTATCGTGATCGATGAATCAGAAATGACAGAATTCCATATTTGCAGAAATACGAAAGTTATTAAGTGCTACTTCTTACAGGGAGTTTCGAGACTTACTTGGCGATTTGATAACAATATCTCCAGGAATTCAAAAGATGAAAATCACTCGGTGAACAAAGAAATGACTGATGATACAACCCAATATTTATACCAATCAAGGAACGCAACTTCCTGAAGCGATACGACATTTCAAACAGACACGACCACTGATTCACATCGCTTCATGAAAAGATAGCGCAGTGCTTTCGAAGCATGTTCCATCCTTGATAAAACATACTTCGAGGGGGCAAAATGTTGGCTAGCTTTGGGATCAAGCCACCAAGATTCACACATATGGAGTTTTACTCATAAAAGCCATGAAACCCTGATCATGGTCACCAAGCCCTTTCCGGATCGTGACACTACTGCTATGCCACCTCGATCGCGGCTCCCTACAGAGATCCGATCCATCCACACCTGAGTCATTAACATGATCCAAACCCTGAAACTGAGAGATGAAGGTCACGACCTAGTCATTCACGATCCGAATATTAAGGATCTTGTGACACTTGTCCATAACTGCCATTTTGACCATTTCTTCATCAAGCTACGAACCAATCCAAGATCCTCGGGATTTGTTCCATGTGTGACCATGATCCGTCTACACATATCACCTATAAATGGCCCCAGACTTGGCATTTTTCAGGATCTTTTAGCAATTCGGAGCTCTGATTCCATCATTATCATATCTCCGCTATTTCTACTCAGAGTTATCTTGAATTTACTGAGTGAATCAATATTGTAAAAGTGAGGTTGAGAGATAAATCATTGGTTGTACTCGAATCTTAAGTATAATCATTGATATAAAGTGGATGTAGGCTCATTATTGCAGAATCACTATAAACCTTGTGTCTTTTCTGCTTTTTCTTGCATTTTTTCTGATATTAATCTCCCCCAAATTAGAACAATTCGGGAG
This sequence comes from Allium sativum, assembly GCA_030737875.1. Lineage (NCBI taxonomy): Eukaryota > Viridiplantae > Streptophyta > Magnoliopsida > Asparagales > Amaryllidaceae > Allium > Allium sativum. Next base: position 50,254,571 of record CM060924.1, on the reverse strand, counting down.
TTAGACCCAATTTTGGATCTAACATTGAGAATATGTGGAAAATTGGCCTGGATATGTGTATTCGTTTATATTAAGAAATTGAAATTTACGTTTTAAATTTGGAATCGAACGGAGTTGTTTTGGGAGCAAACGGAATTAAATCAGTGTACCGATAAATAATTTAAAAATAACATATTGTCATATAAAAATGGAGTCGGAATTCGTTTAAACAAATTATATTAGGTTCAGAACATCGAGACGTAGCAGTACGCCCACTTTTATTGAATTTGGAATTCATTTGTGATGATACAAAAAATAAAACATACAACGTAATTAATAGTAGGATTATAATTACGGTAGGATTAACTTTTATATGGACCAACCAAATAAAACCTCCCTTAATTAATATTATGCGAACCATCGATATCAAGTGAATCTACCTGTGAAACATTCATAGCCATAGCCACATTATTTATTCTTTCCTACCCATGTAAACGTGGTAACCACGGTTCCTCCTTCTTTAAATTGAGTATTCCCCCAATTCATTCAGTAAAGAAAGAAGAAAAAAACATTCTTACTTTAATGGCAACCTAAATTGGTTCTGTCAAAAATCAAAAGCCCTAAGATCACTCGCCTCCTTCATCCCAAAGCTGCTCCTCTTCGATTCGAAGCCGCTACATTCAAATCGTCATCCTCCTTGAAACCATGTGGAGATGCCTGCTCTTTCAAAAATCCGAAGCTTCAAATCGAACCAACCCTAAATTAATTTGCACTGGTTTGTCACAAGACTCACAACAGGGCCTCTTTTCCTAAAGTCGCAATCTTGTGCCACCTCAAGCTCTAAAGCTCTACTGCTCTGTCCCGTACTCCGACCAATGAAGGTTGTTATGCCGTTTCGAGGTGAGTTATTATCTCACAATTATCTTTAATTCAAGTAGATTTATTTCAATTTAAACTAAAGCGTGCATTTGGCTCAATTCCCTATTAAGTTTCAAAATTAGGCTCACATCCGATCCTAAAATTATTATAAATTACTTCCCTATTTTTTAAAAAATCATCAAAAAATCACCAAAAAAATATTAAAAAAATCATGTAAATTCGTTATTAAATAAAACACATACACGCCAAAAAATTCAGGTGTTAAAACAATCAAAAACCACATCAAAACCCAATAATACAAAAAAAACAGTGAAACAGCAGGTTTATGCATCAAAAGATGCGCTTATTTGTACATAATTGCATACATTCATGCTTATATCTCAGTGTTGCATCAAACTGCAGTATAAATGCATACTTGTATGCAGTGAAACTGCAATATACGCATCCTTTTATTCATTTATGGCTTGTTTTTTCAAGCATTTACGGTTTACAGACATTGTTGCATACATTCATGCACTTATACAGAATAAATGCATAAATTCATGCACATATTCAGTAGCCTTCATCCCTTTTAAATTTGTTGCATACATGTATGCACTTATACGAAATAGTAGCATACATGTATGAAACTAACCGTAACACAAACAACTCAGTTCAACTTTGTATGCATACATGTATGCAATAATTTGTAATAGTTGCGTGCACATATGCATATATTCACCTAGATTTTCAATAGGAAACACTGGATGAATATTTTCATACATGTATGCTACTATTGGTAATAGTTGCATACATCTATGCAACTTTTTTTTTTGAATGCTTCTGGGAATATTTCTGATTTTTTTTTTACTGGTCAGCGCATTTTTTTCTTTTGAAAAACATGTAACTCTCATTCTAGGGACCCACTTTACATTATAAGCATAGGGAGGATGTCGTTACAATATTGAAACATTTTAGGGATGTGTCCCTTATTTTCGCTAAAAATATTACTAGTATAAACTTGCAATGCCTCAAATAGAATGACGGTTCGTAAATAAATTATCAGTGACATTTTTTTTAATAAATTCATTTCTTAAAGAAAACATTTCCAACACAAAGAAATACCAATATCACTTGAGAAAATTGCATCTTAATAATTCTCATCATCTTTAAAGGGACCTCAAATCTACAGCATCCTAGATTTTTAGGTTATTTAAATTGTATATTTAAATATGTTTTACGATATTATATAGGAAATATAATGGACTTTTTTATGTTGAATTTATTTATAAAGTGGAGTTTGAAAAAAAAAATTAATTAAAACGAGCTCGAAACGCTACGGTAGTTCGTAAGTTTCGATTTGAAGTTTAATTGAATATACAGGATCTGATATAAGTTGGAATTCTATGAAACAAGGAACATTTGAATAAATTTGATTATAATTTTCTAATGAAAGAGAAAATTCGAGATTTCATTTTACGGACTGCAAGTTATGTCCAATTCAAAATTTAAAATAGTCGCTATGTAATTCTTTAAGAAACGATAATGTTTATTTAATAAATATTAAAGGTTTTACACAATATTTGAATACCGTTTAACCTGAAATGATTAAATATTGAGTTCAAAATTTATATTGGTTTACTCTGGAATTGTAAAATATTTCATTTTAAGATATACGATGATACTAATTTATTATTATTTTAAATATTATTTGTTTTGGATTTAATTATATTTTATCCTTATCATATAGGCCTTAAGAATAGTTGCTCTTCAAACAATCACCGTTTTCGATGAAACGAGTTTTATCGGAATGCGTATAGCTAGTTATTGCTAGATTTCCAATTTGGGTCCAATCAGAGTTGTTTTACCTGTGCATGTAATTTAAGGGTGAACCGATAATTTAAAATATCGCCATTAAGCAAACAGAGTCCGTTTTCAACAAAATTAATTTCGTGTACGTCCATTTTCATTGTGTATGGAGTTTGTGGATATTAGTGTGAATTTAACGTACCATGTTAAATAACGATAACGGTGTAAATAATAATTATATATATATATACGAATTCTTCACGGTTAAATTTTACCTACCCCAATTATACCACAAAAACATACAACTAAATATCTAACGCGCCTTCTCTTGTTGTATCAATCAATTCACAACCAGAAATTTATACACCCATACCTACAAGCAGTGTCAGGTTTAAATGAAATAAAACATTCGGCAGCTAAATTTCTTTGCAGATTTAACTTTTCACATGGCCGCATATCCAAATTAGCAGACCTATCCAAGCATTTTCATTTCAGCAAACCAAATGGAGGCTTCATGATGTACCTAAATTATAAATGAATGCATAGTCTCATCATTGTAATACACATCTATCCCTAGCGAAAAGAGAAAATGTTGCATACCTAAACTCTACGTTGTACCATCGTGAAAGACGTTGTGCTTACCCCTATTATTTTCAACTATATATATCGCTCACTGTCTTCTTTCTTCTGCAAACAAACATAGGGAAAAGAAAAACATTTTCGCACCATTTATTTTATAAAAAACTCGCAAGCTCCATTTTAAGAATCAAAACAAACTCTTTCCTGTGTTTCGAACACAAGCCCACTCTGTACCACATGCCTCCATTATGAAATGATGAAGAGAAGGCATGGGTTTTGAAGTCTAGTGCCCAGAGGGGAAGTAAGAAGCTATGTACAGAGCAGTAGAGAATTAAAGTCGGGGTAGACCTGAAGCTTCATACGTGAAGAAGATAGTATTGGGAGGCACTGATCGGTGGGTGACAGAGTAGCATACGGTGATGGGGTTATAAGAAGCATAGTGTCAGACTTGCGTGGAGTTGGGGAGGACATTCAAATAAGTTAAGAGAAGAAAGAAGAGGCAGACTGTTGTTTTGTGGAAGGTGGCTGAAGTTATAAGAGATAATGGGCCTATGGGCCTTCAATTAAAAATAATAATAAAGTACAAACAATCGCATGAAGAATATTGGTGCGTGAGAGAACACACATGAAAGGAAATAATGTGTGGACGAGGCTGGTGGTTTTATAATTGGACCAACTAGTCCTTTCGAGAATTAAATAGGAGAATAGTTAGGAAGAAGAGATATGGAAGCAGAATGTATAAAGGCGAATAGGAAGAATATTATAATCTGGCACATTGGATCGAAGCAGAGACAACCTTTGGGTTAGTTGTGCAGAAGCGGGGACAAATGTGAAGAAGGAAGAAAGGGTGGACCGTGTAATCGGGGAGACATGGCTGAGACAAATTAAAATGGTAAGGCCCAAATTAGTTTTAAAACGAATATAAACTATTTATTTAAATACATATAAACTTATAATCTTAACATCATGTGCATACATGATCAGAATTCGACAACCCAAATGGTGTTGAAACCGTATCGGCAAGCTCGTTATTATGGAGCTGGTTTGATCAGATTTGACAGCTATTGGGGTTTTTAATTAAATTAAACATTAGTTTAATTTAATTAAAATGAATTGTTTCAGCGACAGATGAAATCAAGGTGAGTTCAACTCACACAGTTTATCTCACTTACATTTTTATAAATCAATTTTTATTTTGTGTGCATTGTTTGATAATGATTGATGGTTTGATGGATGTTTGAATGGATATTGAATATTTTAAATATTCATTAAATGTTCATTTAAGTTAATCGGATTTAAATCGTTATTTTACCGATTAGATTCCAAACGAGGTAACTTACCTTGTTGGTTACATTTATGACTATATAAACATATTAAATAAATAATTGGGGGTTTGAATGGACGTTATAAATTATTGGCTGTTATTAGTTGAACTGTTTATTTATGTTTACTGTGATAACTAGATGGTCATATTAAATTTGAGGTAACCCATTGTGATGCAGGGAAGGACAGGTTGGAGGGATCCAACCGGATTCCTCAAATATGTTTATATTCATGTTATAATATATATGAATTATTTAACCAGTATGATTGAATGATGAATTTACTATTGATTGTTGAATTAAAAATTCAACATTTGTTTGTTATCAACCAATGGATAATATTGGTTGAGTAATGGCAATGGTTGGCCTAAAAATGAATCATTTTATGAACGTTGATTTATAGCTAGGTAAATCGATTGAAACAAGGTTATAAGAATTTATTTTATAACCAAAACAAATTTTGAAATCTATTCATATAGATTATTAAATAAAGGTTTATTGAAGGGAACAAATAATTATTTTTATTTAGTAATTATAAACCGAGTATATAAAGCAAATTCTTGTGTTAACAGGTTTTATAAGAAATGAGCAGAAATTAACTAAATGGTCAAGGATTTAATTAATTGTTTCAAATAACAATTAATTACGATTATTTGATTTAATTAGATGGTTAATTAAATTAAAGGGAATTATTTAAAGTGATTAAAAGAAAGGACTAAAGGAATTAATTAACGCATTAACCTTGTTTTGACTTGACTAAGCGAACTATTTTAAACCAAAATAGATTATTAGATAAATTATTAAACCATGAATTTTTTTAAAGTCGAGTATTATTTTAATTACCTAAAAGGAAGATTAACTATAAATGTTGAAGAAAACAAATTGAGTTCTAAGGGTGCTAGGATTGATTTTTCTTTTTTATTATAATCAAAGTGATAAATCTTGAAACTAGAATCTTTTAATGGAAATTTATGAAGTTATAAAGCTTTATGTGTTGTTAAAGGAAATTGTAAGCAAATTTATATGAAATCTTATTAAGAATTGTATTGGTCAATTTTTATAAAATCCAATTGAGAAAATTACTAAGACTATTATAAATGGATAATGTTATAAGAGTCGAAACCAGTTTAAAAAGGATTTATAATCTGAAGGAAGTAAAAGGGAATTTAAAAGCTTAAAGACGAGAAATATAGTAAGGTTAAAATTGAGAAAGTGTGATTTTGGGATTGAAAAAGGGTTTTCAAGGAGAATAGATGGAATTAAACCCATGTTTAAAACCATATGGCAAATAGAAGTGCTGGGATATTTATTACAATGGAATTTCATTGATAAACTCATATTTATCCTGACGATAAGAATGTTGTCGATTCAAGGTTTGAGAGGTAAATAAAATACCCCAACTTGAATGACTTCAGGATTATCCAAGGGTGATATTAGTTTAGAAATGAGGGTAGATGAGGGAGTTTAAATAATATTTCCGTAAAGGATGATGTATATTTTAATTTGAAGAGGTATAAGTGAGTGATTTAGAAAATAAGATTTTGAAAAGCGATATTCAAAATGTTTGGGAGATTTAGAAATTTAATTAACAACTATTTAACAAATAAGGCCAAGTGATGTTGTATACTGAATCAACGAATCCACTTTATTTTTCTATGGATGACGGTTGTTTATTTTGATAATTAAATCACCGACTATCAAAATCTAGCCAAATTGATTGTTGATATGGAAAGACCAGGATCGAATTTAAATTCGAAAACCATTCTGTAACAACCCGTATTTTAAATAACCTGTTATAACGTAAATCGAGGCAGAATTTAATTTATAAATCTGAATCAAGGGAAACGGGCTGTGCCATTGCGTTCGTCTCGGAAAAATACGCGAAATAGAGTCCGAGTTTTCGAAAATCGGAGTCCGTATGACCCGATTAAGGCCCAACGAAGTTTTCAGAAAATTTCAAAGTAAAAACAGATTTCAAATTCAAGTTTGAATTTGGAAATTAGGGCAGTTGGGCGCAGGCGGGAAAATTCCCGCCAGAGTACCCAAGTCGACAGCCCTGTCGACTTGGGTGTCGACTTGGTTGGACCCAAGTCGACAGCCCTGTCGACTTGGCTGTCGACTTGGTCCAGCCGGGCAGTTTTGCCTGGTGCACCATTTTGGGGTTGTGTTGAGCTTGGGGGCCAAATTCGGTTTTAAGGGCTGTGATTGGAACTAGGGTTTAATCCAAAGGCTAAAACTAGTCCTAATCTCTATAAATAAGACCCTAACCTAACCCTAAATCATCATTATTCATTCATACAACTAAACTATGGCAAAATCATTCCTCTTATGGCCTCCACTCTCTTCATAAAATTCCTAAGTCATTTTTATGAGAGATTTTCCATACATACAAGTGTTTTCAAGCTTGTATGAGCATCATTAGCTTGACTTCAAGTCAACTTTCTATATTTGCATCATAAAGCAAGGGTTTTGATCATTTTTGCTCAAGGGTTTTTCTATTGGAGCTTGCATTTTGGGTTTAATTGATTGCATAAGGGCTTTGTCATATTTTTGTGTCTTCATAAGCATTGTAAGCCCTTTCCTACTTTCATATTTAAACTCTAAAGTTAATGAATGATGCAAGTTGTGTTTGATCATTATGATATGCAAGTTTATCATGTTATGTTATGCAAGTATGCCATGTTATGATATGCAAGTTCATCATGTTATGTTATGCAAGTTTGCCATGTTATGATATGCAAGTTTATCATGTTATGTTATGCAAGTTTGCTATGTTATGATATGCAAGTTTGCCATATGATATGCAAGTTATGTTATGCAAGTTTGGGTTGATCATTTTGCTCATTTTATCATGTTATGCAAGCTTATCTTGGGTTTATGAGCTTAAAGCTTCAAGCTTTATGCTAAAAGTTGCATTTTGGCAACATGTAAGTTATCATATCCCTTATGATAACTTGCATGTGAGGCTAAATGCGAACTTATGGCCATTTCTACATGTCATTTATCACCATGTATCACCAATATGCTAAGTTTGGTTTTATGCATGCTTTTGAGGCCTAAAAATGTAATATGCAAGTATATGAACATATGTACATTTCATATGCCACCATGTTAAACTTGTGGCTTCAACACCTTTATGTCATGATTATGCCAAGTTCCCTCTTTCTATCCTTTATGCGCTATTGCGATATGTAAGCGATGGGATTGCGTTTGGGGTTGGGTAAACTTAAAAGACATAAAAACATAAGATTGGGAATTTACCTATTAAGTTAGGTCTACCCATTGGGAATTTACCTATTAAGTTAGGTCTACCCAAATGCTTGAAGAGTGTAATATGTTTTGGAAACATGATGGACATGACACTTAGAAAAGATAAGTGTGACCAACTCGAGGTTGGGTTGAGTTTATAGCGTAAACCTACCCGGAACCGACCGGCTTAACTAGTTGCTACAAACAATAGGACCCAATGTGAGAAGTTGGTCATGTTGTACCTTGAACCCGAGGTTAGACCAAGTTGTGGTGTAAAGCTACCCGGACCCGCCCGGCTTAACTAGTAACCGCAACAAAGTCTAATGTGAGAGGTTAAGGCACATTAATTAATTAATGCCTCATGATTAGGGTTAAGTCATGGTCCACTTAATACTTAACCAATTTGGGCTTGGTAGATTAATCAGGGTTAAGTCGTGAACTCATCGTTACACTTAACCAAGTTAATCCATGATTAGCAAGAGGGTTAAACCGTACTTAACACACTAGAAAATCCTAGCAATGGGGGTCCACTCCAGCAGTAATCCCAAGTTTGTATCATTACGACCCTAGGGACTAGGCTAGGGTGGGGGCACGATTACTGGACTTGAGGTAAGTGACCAAAAACGACGGCAGAGTGGTACGCCGGTGTAGTTCCGGACGGACTATGGTCGTGCACGTAGTCCGGAGCCGGGGAAAACATGCACGGGTACCAGTAGATCGAGACTGTGCACTTATGTTTATGGTGTCCAGGGGTTGACACCCTAGGGCTTGATACACCCGACGGAAGACCCGGCACAGTCTGACTACAATTATGTTTGGGCCGTATTGACACCAACACGTGACGAGTTAGGCTTAGGGAGCCGATCGATTAGACCGTTTGGTTGGACCTCGTATTAGGGTCACTTCATGTTATTGGACCTCGTATTAGGGTCACTTCATGTTATTGGACCTCGTATTAGTGTCACTTCATGTTATTGGACCTCGTATTAGGGTCACTTCATGTTATTGGGCCAAAGCTTGGGCCAAGGGATCAATACTTGTTTATTCAAGTCATGTTAGTTTGCTAGTACACCTGTGGTGCAAAACCTTAAACCTGATTATGCGATGACACCTTTATCTACCTTGTTAGTTAATCATCATGCTAGTATGTTGTTATCCTTATGATCATCCCTGCTTCTCATGCCAGTTAACTTTATCAGTTTACATTGATTGTAGTAGGGCTTACTCAGTCTTTTTGACTGACCTGTTTTTCTTTCGCCTCTTTTCTTCCGTTTCCCCCCCCCCCTCCCCCAGGTTCTCAGGGTGGGAACGTTGGAGCTTAGCTTGGATTCCTGATCGCTTGCTTGTGGGATTTTAGCTCATGTACGGTCTTGACATGAAGCTAGCTATGGTTATCACTTATTTTGGGGATAGTACTTATGTATTTCAGTTTTTCAGTGAAGTTGTTTTTATCTAGACTTGTGTATTTGGAAAGTTGACATTATGTTGTACCAGACTTGTTTTGAAATGGTTTGAAATCTTCCGCTGTTTTACTTATCTTATTTACTCTGTTTACATATATACATATGTTCTTGTTCTGCCTTGATATATCATTATGCATGTTTACCTGATTCAAACGCCCCTCCAAAGTCAGAGTGCTTGCAAGAGCCACCCTGGCGGAGGTGGGGTGTCACATTTGGTATCAGAGCATATGGTTTACGAGAAGGAACAAAAAGGTTTTTAAAACTTTTGGAAAACTATTTTCAAAACCAAGTATAAAGTATTTTCCAAAGAAAAGTCTAGTTTATTTTAAAGGCTATTCCCCAAAAAGCCATTAGCAAAATTCCTTCGTTTTTCTCCATTCTGATTCTGTCTTTTTTCTTCATTTTCAGTATGGCCGATAACTTTGCTATTCCGGAGGGAGTACACGTTCCTGTTTGGTATAGGAGACTTTTGGAGGCTAGGGCGACCGAAGCCGGCCCCGCAGATGTTCCTCCTCCTCCTCCGGTAGTTAATGTTCCTCCTCCTCCGGTCGCTGAGGTTCCTCTTCCTCCTCCCCCTCAGCATCCTCAAGCTGACTTCGCAAAGACTTGCAAAGATTTCAAAGCAATGGGTGGCAAGAACTTTCAAGGCACTGAGACTTTTGTAGAGGCCAGAAATTGGTTGAAAGAGACCGAGGATTTATTTGTTATCTTTGGGTTAGACGATCAGAGGAAGATCGTGTTGGCGGTTTGGCTTATGAAGGATGAAGCCGCTTATTGGTGGGAAGTCACCAATGGTACTAGGCCTGTTGAGACTTGGGCCGATTTCAGGGCAAGGTTCGTGCTTAAGTTTCTATCTTCTGCTGAGGAGAATCTGCAAATGGAGAGGTTCATAACTTTGAAACAAGGAGATATGTCTGTCAAAGAATATGTGAACAAGTTCAATCAGTTAGCTCGTTTTGGCTTGGATATGGTGAATACTCCTCAGAAGAAGGCTCTTCGTTTTGCTAGAGGATTGAATGAGTCGTTGCAGGGATTGGCTATGTCACATATTCCCCATGGGGCCACGTTTGAGAGCTTGGTTGATATGGCGTTACTTCAGGGAGATGTCAAGAAAGAGATCAAGATGAATGATACTCAAGCCAAGAAGACTGATTCCCAGTGGAAAGGAAATCAGGGTAATCCAAGTGGTCAGAGCAGTCAAGGCAATCAGAACAAGAACAAGAACAAAAGTCAAGGCAACAAGGGGAACAACAACAAGGGCAAGAACAACAAGGGGAAGTGCCATTATTGCGGTTCAGTTGGGCATCTTATTAAGGATTGTAAGAAGAGGAAAAGGAAGAATGGTGAATGCTTTTTCTGCGGTGAGACTGGACATTTCAGTAAGGATTGCCCGAAAAATCAAGGGCAAGGCCAGGGTCAGACTCCGCGTGCTGGACCTTCAGGAGGGCAAGTTCATGCTCTCAATGCCGCTCCAGTTCCCGATCGAGGTAGTATTTCTGTTGAGAGCCTTGTATATATTTCTGATTTTCCAGTTCGTACCTTGTTTGATTCTGGTGCATCGCATAGCTTTATCTCATCTGATCTTGTTGATAGTTTGCACCTTAGTACTAGCTTGGTAGAGGATCCCGTCTGTGTCTCAAATCCTATTGGGGGTTCCACCCATCTGTCTATGATATGTGAGGATTTGAGGATCTCTATACTGAGTGTAGAGTTCGTGTGTAGTGCTTATGTTCTTGGTTTTAGGGGATAAGGATTGATATTGGGCATGGATTGGTTTTCCTGATATAGAGCCATCCTTGATTGTGAGCATAGGGTTGTGAGGCTCGTGACTCGCCTCGGAAACACCCTAGAGATTTCTTGTAATCCGAGAGGTCCCGTCATGTTGTTCTATCTTGAATCACTCGACTCGTCAATGGAAACTCTTCAGTCTGTGAGAGTGGTTCGAGAGTATCCAGATGTTTTCGATGAAGTTAGGGGGTTGCCCCCTAAGCAAGAGATTGATTTCCGCATTTATCTGGTGGATAATGCAAAGCCGATTTCTTTGCCCGTTCGGCACATGGCTCCGCGTGAAAGGCGGGAGCTAAGTAAGCAAGTGAAGGAGTTGCTTGAGAAGAACTTCATTAGACGAAGTATATCTGAATGGGGAGCGCCTGTGGTATTTGCTACCAAGGCAGATGGTTCTCTCCGACTTTGTGTTGACTATCGAGAGTTGAATAAGCTGACTAAGAAGAACAGACACCCGTTACCGAGGATTGATGATCTCTTTGACCAGCTTGTCGGTGCTTCTGTTTTCTCTCAGCTTGATCTTGCTACTGGATTCCATCAGCTCAGGGTAGCTGAAGATAGTATAGACAAGACTGCGTTCAGAACTCCAGATGGATTCTTCGAATGGCTTGTCATGCCATTCGGCTTGACTAATGCACTCGCATATTTCGTGGACTTGATGAGTAGGGTGTTCAGGGAGTTCTTGAACAAGTTTGTCGTGGTCTTCGTGGATGATATTCTGATCTTCTCTAAGGATGAGGAAGAGCACGCAAGGCATCTCGTGGAGGTGATGGATACGCTTAGAGCGCATCAGTTGAAGGCCAAGTTCTCCAAGTGTCACTTTTGGAGAAGGGAAGTTAGATTCCTTGGGCATATAGTATCTAAGCAAGGCTTAGGGGTGGATCCCGCTAAGGTAGTTGCAGTTCAGGATTGGAAGACTCCAAGGAATGCAACCGAAGTGAGAAATTTTCTAGGTCTTGCAGGCTTTTACCGGAAGTTCATCAAGGACTTCGCGAAGATTTCCGCTCCTCTCACTAAATTGACGAAGAAGAATTTAGTTTTTGCTTGGAGCATAGAATGCGAGCTTGCTTTTCAGAAGCTCAAGAGAGCTCTCACATCAGCACCTGTTCTAGCTTTGCCCGATGGAGGGAAGTTATTTACAGTATACACCGATGCATGTGGCACGGGGCTAGGAGTTGTTCTGATGCAAGAAGGAAGAGTGATATGCTTTGGCGGTAGACAACTCAAAGTGCATGAGAAGAATTATCCCACTCATGACTTAGAGTTGGCAGCAATAGTATATGCACTCAAGGCTTGGCGCCATTATCTTCTGGGAGAAAGATTTGAGCTTTATACCGATCACAAGTCATTGAAGTATCTCTTTTCTCAGAAGGATCTGAATCTGAGGCAACAAAGATGGATGGAATTCTTGGCGTCTTACGATTTTGAGATAGCTTATACCCCTGGCAAGGGGAATGTGGTAGCTGATGCATTGAGTAGAAGAAGGTTGACTCTGAGTCCTCTATTTGTTGAGATGAAGAATTTAGAGTATGTGGCAACCTTTGATTTCTCTTTGGCGATTGAGTCGATGACCGGTTCTTTAGCATCTCTGGAACTCAGACCTACCCTTCTTGATCAAGTTGGGGCTTCGCAGAGAGAAAACCCTCAGATAGTTGAGATTATGGATAAGCTGATTCGAGGAGAGGCGTCTAGTCATCTTGCTCGATATTCTATTGATGACAAGGGTTGGCTGAGGAGAGACGGAAGGCTATGTGTTCCAATGGTAGAAGATTTAGTAAGAAAAGTTCTTGAGGAAGCGCATCGCTCTAAGTTGACTATACATCCGGGCGGAGATAAGATGTATAAAGATATGAAGCGCATTTTCTTTTGGCCTGGGATGAAGAAGGATGTGGCAGAGTTTGCCTCTAGATGTATCATTTGCCAGCAAGTTAAGGCCGAGTCGAAGAAGCCCGGTGGGCTATTGCATCCTCTAGACGTTCCACTATGGAAGTGGGAGAGTATTTCCATGGATTTTATCGATGGGCTACCAAAGTCAAGGAAAGGGAATACGAGCATTTGGGTTATTGTCGATGGACTTACGAAGAGTGCTCATTTCATTCCGGTGAAGAGCAAGAGGACCGCATCTTGGCTAGCGTCTGTATATCTTCGTGAGATTGTGAGACTACATGGAGTCCCTTCAAGTATATTCAGTGACCGTGACCCAATCTTTACAAGTCAGTTCTGGAATAGCTTGCAAGAAGCTATGGGCACGAGGTTGAATCTAAGTACGACTTATCACCCACAGACGGACGGTCAAACCGAAAGGGTGAATAGGGTACTCGAGGATCTGTTGAGGCTTTGTATTCTGGATTTTGGTGGTACTTGGGAAGACCATCTTCCTCTTGTTGAGTTTGCATATAATAACAGTTATCAGGCAAGCATAGGGATGGCACCATTTGAAGCTTTATATGGGAGGTCGTGCAAGTCGCCTACATGTTGGTGGGAGACTACAGATGAGCTTATACTTGGGCCTGATATGATCAGAGATACATCCGAGAAGGTCGAGTTGATTCGGAGACGGATGAAAGCGGCCCAAGACCGACAGAAATCCTATGCTGATAAGCGAAGAACTGATTTGGAGTTTGATATTGGGGATATGGTTTTCGTGAAGGTTTCTCCTTTACGGAATGTGGTCCGATTTGGAGCCGTTGGGAAGTTAGCACCGAGGTTTGTTGGACCATTCCCTATTATAGAGAGGATCGGGCAGATGGCTTATAGAGTGGAGTTGCCCGAAAAGCTTGCCGGAGTACACGATGTTTTTCATGTCTCGCATCTCCGGAAGTGTTTACATGAATCAGCAGAGGTTGTTGAGCCAAGTGTTCTGAAAGATGTGGAAGTGGAGAAAGAGGCTACCTTGAGGAGAGCTCCGATTCGTATCTTGGGGACGGAGACCAAGAAGCTAAGGAATTGAGAGGTCAAGTTGGTGAAGGTTCAATGGGGTGAAGCCGAAGAAGACGCAACTTGGGAAACCGAGGAGAAGATGCATGGGCTTTATCCATTCCTTTTTGAGGGTACACTCTCAATCTCATTTCTTTGTTAGCATATCTTTCTCTTTGCTATCCATGTTTATCTAGTTTATTGTGTTAATCTTGTCATGAGAACCTTAGGTAGAAACCCTTTGGATGAAACATGTGTTTGAAACATGTTATGCTTGATGGTTGCAAGTGGTTGCAAGTTTTTGCAAGTGGTTACTCGTGGATGCATTATACACGTTAGGCACTAGATCGGCTCACACACTCCTCATATTGCATATGCATGAGTGTTTATGCTTATTCATGGATGAAAATTATTGTGTTATCACATGGATGTTGCATATGGATGTATGTTATGTGCACACATATAGATGTTATACATTATGTTAGGAATTGCATACATATGGATTCATTTCACGAACATAATTTGCATTGATGATATTTGCATTATATAAGGACATATACACACACCTTTGCATATGTTCATACAACATTTAGAATCTTGTCAGGACAATGATTGCTCGTGGATGATGTTTTGAGTAGATGGATGTTGGATGGTAGGATACGTTCTTCCTAATTTGAAGATTTCGGGGACGAAATCCTTTAAGGAGGGGAGAATGTAACAACCCGTATTTTCAATAACCTGTTATAACGTAAATCGAGGCAGAATTTAATTTATAATTCTGAATCAAGGGAAATGGGCTGTGCCATTGCGTTCGTCTCGGAAAAATACACGAAATAGAGTCCGAGTTTTCGAAAATCGGAGTCCGTATGACCCGATTAAGGCCCAATGAAGTTTTCAGAAAATTTCAAAGTAAAAACAGATTTCAAATTTAAGTTTGAATTTGGAAATTAGGGCAGTTGGGCGCAGGCGGGAAAATTCCCGCCAGAGTACCCAAGTCGACCGCCCTATCGACTTGGGTGTCAACTTGGTTGGACCCAAGTCGACAGCCCTGTCGACTTGGCTGTCGACTTGGTCCAGCCGGGCAGTTTTGCCTGGTGCACCATTTTGGGGTTGTGTTGAGCTTGGGGGCCAGATTTGGTTTTAAGGGCTGAGATTGGAACTAGGGTTTAATCCTAAGGCTAAAACTAGTCCTAATCTCTATAAATAAGACCCTAACCTAACCCTAAATCATCATTATTCATTCATACAACTAAACTATGGCAAAATCATTCCTCTCATGGCCTCCACTCTCTTCATAAAATTCCTAAGTCATTTTTATGAGAGATTTTCCATGCATACAAGTGTTTTCAAGCTTGTATGAGCATCATTAGCTTGCATTCAAGTCAAGTTTCTATATTTGCATCATAAAGCAAGGGTTTTGATCATTTTTGCTCAAGGGTTTTTCTATTGGAGCTTGCATTTTGGGTTTAATTGATTGCATAAGGGCTTTGTCATATTTTTGTGTCTTCATAAGCATTGTAAGCCCTTTTCTACTTTCATATTTAAACTCTAAAGTTAATGAATGATGCAAGTTGTGTTTGATCATTATGATATGCAAGTTTATCATGTTATGTTATGCAAGTATGCCATGTTATGATATGCAAGTTCATCATGTTATGTTATGCAAGTTTGCCATGTTATGATATGCAAGTTTATCATGTTATGTTATGTAAGTTTGCTATGTTATGATATGCAAGTTTGCCATATGATATGCAAGTTATGTTATGCAAGTTTGGGTTGATCATTTTGCTCATGTTATCATGTTATGCAAGCTTATCTTGGGTTTATGAGCTTAAAGCTTCAAGCTTTATGCTAAAAGTTGCATTTTGGCAACATGTAAGTTATCATATCTCTTATGATAACTTGCATGTGAGGCTAAATGCGAACTTATGGCCATTTCTACATGTCATTTATCACCATGTATCACCAATATGCTAAGTTTGGTTTTATGCATGCTTTTGAGGCCTAAAAATGTAATATGCAAGTATATGAACATATGTACATTTCATATGCCACCATGTTAAACTTGTGGCTTCAACACCTTTATGTCATGATTATGCCAAGTTCCCTCTTTCTATCCTTTATGCGCTATTGCGATATGTAAGCGATGGGATTGCGTTTGGGGTTGGGTAAACTTAAAAGACATAAAAACATAAGATTGGGAATTTACCTATTAAGTTAGGTCTACCCATTGGGAATTTACCTATTAAGTTAGGTCTACCCAAATGCTTGAAGAGTGTAATATGTTTTGGAAACATGATGGACATGACACTTAGAAAAGATAAGTGTGACCAACTCGAGGTTGGGTTGAGTTTGTAGCGTAAACCTACCCGGAACCGACCGTCTTAACTAGTTGCTACAAACAATAGGACCCAATGTGAGAAGTTGGTCATGTTGTACCTTGAACCCGAGGTTAGACCAAGTTGTGGTGTAAAGCTACCCGGACCCGCCCGGCTTAACTAGTAACCGCAACAAAGTCTAATGTGAGAGGTTAAGGCACATTAATTAATTAATGCCTCATGATTAGGGTTAAGTCATGGTCCACTTAATACTTAACCAATTTGGGCTTGGTAGATTAATCAGGGTTAAGTCGTGAACTCATCGTTACACTTAACCAAGTTAATCCATGATTAGCAAGAGGGTTAAACCGTACTTAACCCACTAGAAAATCCTAGCAATGGGGGTCCACTCCAGCAGTAATCCCAAGTTTGTATCATTACGATCCTAGGGACTAGGCTAGGGTGGGGGCACGATTACTGGACTTGAGGTAAGTGACCAAAAACGACGGCAGAGTGGTACGCCGGTGTAGTTCCGGACGGACTATGGTCGTGCACGTAGTCCGGAGCCGGGGAAAACATGCACGGGTACCAGTAGATCGAGACTGTGCACTTATGTTTATGGTGTCCAGGGGTTGACACCCTAGGGCTTGATACACCCGACGGGAGACCCGGCACAGTCTGACTACAATTATGTTTGGGCCGTATTGACACCAACACGTGACGAGTTAGGCTTAGGGAGCCGATCGATTAGACCGTTTGGTTGGACCTCGTATTAGGGTCACTTCATGTTATTGGACCTCGTATTAGGGTCACTTCATGTTATTGGACCTCGTATTAGGGTCACTTCATGTTATTGGGCCAAAGCTTGGGCCAAGGGATCAATACTTGTTTATTCAAGTCATGTTAGTTTGCTAGTACACCTGTGGTGCAAAACCTTAAACCTGATTATGCGATGACACCTTTATCTACCTTGTTAGTTAATCATCATGCTAGTATGTTGTTATCCTTATGATCATCCCTGCTTCTCATGCCAGTTAACTTTATCAGTTTACATTGATTGTAGTAGGGCTTACTCAGTCTTTTTGACTGACCTGTTTTTCTTTCGCCTCTTTTCTTCCGTTTCTCCCCCCCCCCCTCCCTCCCCCAGGTTCTCAGGGTGGGAACGTTGGAGCTTAGCTTGGATTCCTGATCGCTTGCTTGTGGGATTTTAGCTCATGTACGGTCTTGACATGAAGCTAGCTATGGTTATCACTTATTTTGGGGATAGTACTTATGTATTTCAGTTTTTCAGTGAAGTTGTTTTTATCTAGACTTGTGTATTTGGAAAGTTGACATTATGTTGTACCAGACTTGTTTTGAAATGGTTTGAAATCTTCCGCTGTTTTACTTATCTTATTTACTATGTTTACATATATACATATGTTCTTGTTCTGCCTTGATATATCATTATGCATGTTTACCTGATTCAAACGCCCCTCCAAAGTCAGAGTGCTTGCAAGAGCCACCCTGGCGGAGGTGGGGTGTTACACATTCTGACCAGCAAACACGTTAACATTGAAGATGTTCAGAAGCTGATCGAGATGGAGTAATTGAAGACCGTGGATCTTCATAAGCGGAAGGATTACTGTCGAATCTCTCTGACTTGCAACCAGAGGTTTTCTGACGTGATTCAGTCATGGTTGAGATTTTGCGAATCGCAAGGACTACTCGCTACTGATCCTTCAGATGCGGTAGGAGGGTGCCTTCGGTTCATCCTGTTCCTGGATGACTTGTATGGAAAAATGTCTGACATAATATTTTCTAAAACCACATATGTTGATTTTTACAAATATACCGAGTTGGTGGCAAAGAGGGGCACTTCTTTTATACCCAGATTATATTTGTGGACGTTAATTAGTGATTGGACAGTTCTGACGATGTGGCATTCAAAGTGAATGGCGGCCATATGATCAAAAGATAATTATAACCTCAAGCCACATCAATTGGGAAATGACAGAAATCGAGCAAGCAGCATGGCCCAGTGGGTCACTCCTATTAGGGTGTATAATCACCTATCTAGAGAAAATTCATTTCCTTCTTTAATCTATTTCGATGCTATCCCATTCGGGAAACAGTCATTTGAGCCTAATCATTAGTGATATATTCGATACACTCAAGTGAAATGAGTGGTCGGTCATGTGTGTTGGATCTAGATTAACCCTAGAGGGGGGATGAATAGGTTTATCACAGTTTTTCGTTGAATTAAAAACTGACAGGATATTAAAATAATAAACAGATCGCAGAATGCAGCAAAAATAAAAGTGCAGAAAATAGATCACACACAGATATACCCAGCTTCGGCAATACCCTACCTACTGTTGCATTC
Organism: Allium sativum; assembly: GCA_030737875.1. NCBI lineage: Eukaryota > Viridiplantae > Streptophyta > Magnoliopsida > Asparagales > Amaryllidaceae > Allium > Allium sativum. Next base: position 50,235,928 of record CM060924.1, on the reverse strand, counting down.
CTAAGGTTTCCACTAGGTAAAAGAACAGATCTCGCATATAAGACCATGTACACTCACGAACCCCTCGCTCCTATTCTAATCCTACGCTCAAAACCCTAGAATTGTCTATATCCACTAGACCAGATTTTCCCCTAATTTCACAGACACTAGTAAACTGCCAGCTAACTCCTAACTGGATCCCCTAGTTTTTTTACAGAGACTAGAAAAAACTGTTCGGATTGGTTTACAACTCAAAACAAATTAAAAATAGCAAAATTTAAAACAAAAGAAAAATAACATAATCTAAACCCTAGGAGTTAAAAGGAAGGGTCATTCCCTTTTTCATTTCAAAAAATAGGCCGACCACTTTTCATTTGAGTTCACCCGATCCCTCTTTGCTCTGTGAAAATAAAATGGTGGCGGCTCTATGGAAAAATGCTAGGGTTTCTAAAAACTTCCCCAAATCGATCGATTGCTTGATGAATTGGATTTCTCTTTGAGGCTCGAAACTGTTTGGCTCTATGATGCTTCGATTTTGGGGTTGCTCTTCCTCTCGATTGAAACCTACGTAAGTATTTCTGAGTTTGATTTATGCTCCTTGAAATTGCGAGTTTTTGGTTTTCGATAAAAAAGCCTGTGATGAAGTGGTGTTGTTTATAGGGTATATAAACTCTATACAATCTCTGATTTCATGATAAATGACTTGGTTTGATTGATTGCGATTTTCCACTTTTGGTTCCCTTAAATTAATTCGGCCTTGAATCCTTGCCGTGGTTGTTGAATTGTTGCCTTGGATTTTCTTGAGTGGTTTCTATGGCTTTGATTATTTATGCGTGTGATTCATTGATGATTTTGTGGCTTAAATGTTGTGGATCCTTGATTTCTTGACCAAATATAAATCTGCCAATTTTGCCTTGCCAAGTATAAATGTTCGCACTCGAATTTTCATTATTTAAACCATTCCCAAACACTTTTATGTTGAATTGATGATTTTCCATTTCTGAAAACATATTTGCTCCTCTGAAATTTTCCCTTGTGTGATTTAAAACATTGTTTCCTAGATTGAATTTGTTTTCTTTTGTTGTGAGACAAAATCGGCCCTCTAAAAAAGCATTGCTTTGTTATTTCTGGAAATATATATCATCTTGCCAATACATTCCATGAATCATTTCTTGGAAACAAATATTTCTTACTAACACTAATTTGTGTACACTGTTTAAAAAACTTGCCGAAAATGTCTTTGTTTAAAACTGGAAAGATTTGAAAATTTTGCCAAACATGTTTACAAAACTGATTTCTCCTTGCCAAAACAATTTGCATGATTTCTGAATTAACTTGCCATTTATTTTTTGAGGACATTCGTGCTTGAGATGATATTATCCCTGAGTATATTTTGCCTGATTTCCAGTCTTGATAAGCTTGAAGCTTGCCAAATTTCCACTGTTTAAAAACTGGAAATAAAACTTGGCCTTCTTTTCATGAACCATGTTAATGTAACTTGACTACTTCATCACTAAATACTTGTATGCTTCTAAAACAGTCCATGTTCATTTACCACCATGTAAACATTGTTTTGCACGTTCTTGACTTGACCATGTTTGAGTTGAGCTGTTTTTATCATGCTGCCATCTTCCTTGAACTTGCTTTATAATGTAATGCATGTAGTTGCATCATGCTACATTGACTATGTAAAAACTGATATTATTTTGCTGAGATCATATGCCATATTTGTATTGAGTTGCACCATGCATATGTATGTTCGTGTTGAAAAAGTTGTGCGCCATTGTCATGTATACACATTTACATTACACTATGTCTGCTTTGAATTGCCTCGACCATGTTGTTGTGTTCATTGTTGCACCACTTCGCTTGTATATGCTACATTTATATAAAATACATTGTCACTTGAGAAAACTTGTGCATGTTGCCTCTTTGATACTTGATGTTGTCCATATATACATTCCAGCTCAAAACTATGCATGTCTACTTTGGTTACTTTGCATTGGTTTGATTGCTTTGTGTATTTGCTTACATGTTTGTTGCATCAACCATTTTGTCATATTAAAGATGCTCACTGTCTTGTATTTCCATGCACATGTAGTTTGATCTCTATGTATAAGTTGTCCCGTTTCATTTTGCAAAGTGAACCCATCTTATTGGCCGACTTGAATCCCAAACATGTTGTCACCTTTGTTTGTTGGCTGATTAGTGTCATGCACCACTTTAGAGCTACCATGCACGAATATAATGCTGCTTGACCTATCTCTTTGAATTTGAGCTGTTTTGCACTTTGTATTGTGCTCGGCCATGTATGTGTGCATTGTCTACTTGCATGACAATGGTTAGCTCCATGTGCTTGGCCATGAAACTCCATGTGTATACATAAAATAATGTGCGTATACATGTGTGTGTTGAATTTGTCCGATCATTGAGTTGCTTTCATGTAGGCTGTTTTGTTTGGGTTGTTTGTACTTGACATTTGCACTGTGTCAAGCATGGTCTATGTGGTTGCTCCATAGCTGCACACTGGATTGGTGAGGCAGTGCACACATGTATGTATATGCATCCATCCAGAATAGATTTTCCTGCCCCTGCACTATAATATGTGTATATACATACACATGTGTGTGTATACATATATCGTGCGCGTGCTACATTCACATATCAGATCAAGTCATGAAAGATGATGAGAAACACACCGAAATCCTGAGGCAAATAAATTTTTAAAAATAAAAATTATATTCGCTAGAAATTTGAATATTATTTCTATTCTAGATACTGTGTGTGTGCTTCTATTGTGACAGGTAAGCAGATGGTGACTGGACTGACTAAGAGCTATGAAGGCTGAAGACTGAAGACAGAAGTTGACAGCAAAAAATATACAAATACATTTGTATATGAGTGTAATTGAATGTATATGTAAAATTGTATGACTGAGTGTGAGTGTTTGTAATGACCCAGCGGATTCGACGCCCGAATCTAAAAAATAATACGTGAATACCGTATTACTTGCCAAAACCCAACTATCAAAAACACCGGATAGTTTTTTAGAAAGAAGTTAGAGGGGTGAGATAAGAAAGAAAGAACTATTAGAACAGAAGAAGAAGAAGAAGAACCAACACAGCACAGAGTCTCACATCGCAACGGAACAAAATATAATATAGAAATAAATCTCTATTGAGAGCTATAAATAAAACTTACAATCATCAGAGTACATTAACACATCTGGATAGTTATAATAATCTGTCCTCATATACAACACACAGTGGAATAATTATTAATACGCCTGAAATTCTTCAACACATCTCTGGACTTCCAGCATCCGATAACCTGGACCTGTACAACCTGGTCTAACCTGAGCATTACAAATACCGGGTCAGTCTGGTGAGCCAGAGTGAGAAACCCACAAAGTTTATAATATCATCCGATTTTAAAGTTCAAAATCTTTTCGAAAAAAGGATAATCATAAGACTAAATCCACACATAAATACGGACGTTTTTACCTTACGATAAACTAAAACATTTTTGGAAGACAATATTTTTCCGATATTATAATAGTGTCTAAATACAAATAAATATTAATCTAGAGGAACGCTTGCACCTCACGCTCCACATATATAGTATACAATCAAAATCGCGGGCGCTTATTGGAGATTGGATTACGACTATGACAAGTTATGGAACCACCTGCCGATAGTGTATCTCTAGAAGGGAATGCACTGGGTTCAACAAGAATGTCTTGCAACCCAGCCCACACATGACCGACCACTCATTTCGCTTGAGTGTATCGAATGTATATCACCAACGGTTGGGACAACATCGATAGATTTAAGAAGCAAAAGGAATTTCTCTAAGTAGGTGATTATACACCCTAATGGGTGCGACCCACATAGCCATGTTGCCTACCCGATTTTGGTCATTTTCTGATTGTGAGGCTTCAGGTTTGAATTATCCTTTTTAAGATAGCACGCCAATATTCACTTTGAATGCCACATTGTGAGATCCATCAAAAATCACTAATTGATTTCCACAAAAATACTCAGGTTGTGAGGTTAAAGAAGTTTCCCTTCTTTTCCACCAATTTCGTGCGTTTGCAGAAATCAACATACGTAATCCCTTTGGAAATACTCTGTCAGAAAGTCGTCCATACAAGTTGTCCTGGGATTGGACAAACCAAAGGCACCCTCCTACTGCATCTTAGGAATCACCCTATAGATCAGTAGCGAGTAGTCCTTGTAATCCGTAGATTCCACTCACGACAGAATTGCAAATCAAATAACTCTGGTTGCATGCCAGAGAGATTCGATAGGTTGTTCTTACACTACTGAAGATCTACGGTCTTCCACTGCTCCATCTTCAATCTACATCTTCGATGATTTCGTATCCGCTGATTCGGAATGGTTTTAGAATATAAACTCAGTCCCAGTTGTTCTGTACCAACAATCGTATTGGCCATATTTGATAGTCGATTATTTAACTATCAAATAAATAATTATTCCATCATGAAGATAAATATGGGTTCACTGGTTCAGTACTCGGCATCACTTGGCCTTTTTAAATAAAAATAATTAGCGATCGTTAATTTAAAACTCTTAAATACTTCAGTAGTTTAAATATAGCTTTTTACTTCCTATCAAAATCATTTAAATTTTGGAATTAAATCATATTTATATTCTCACTTTGGTATAAATCAAATTGCACGTGAAACATCGTTATGACCTCTCTTTTATTTCATTTCTCGAAAACAATAATTAACACTTCCCTTTTGAAAAAACCTATCCAAACTCTTCTCATTTATTGCTTGAATCTCGAAGCATCCTTATATTATTAAAATCTCTCTCTATTCTCATTACTTCAACATTCATTAGTTCTTAACCGAAAACTAGTAAGCAAACAACTCCCTAAATATCAACCCCACAAGGCCGAAACCAACATCAGATCGACACTCAAGGAATCGTCCAACTCAACTAATCTTCAGTCAGTTCCTAATCTTTTATTAACTCCTCACCAAACCACATTATTCCATTTTTAAGTCACTTAACTATTCCCGCTTTGAAATCTCGTTTCGATTCCATTCTTTTCACTTAATTTCATTATTAAGTATTTCTAATTCAAACCCAATGTTTTAGCTTTATGACTTTTTTATAAACTCTATTTATAGACTTGGTTTTAGTATAACTCTTCTTTATCTCAACTTCTTTTTTCTTAATTTCGTAAATTAAGTAATCATCTATTCTAAAACCATCGTATTCGTTACAAATCTCTTTTATAACTTTTATCCACAAAACTTGGGTTTTAATATAACCATTCATACTCTTTCTATGATAAAATTCTATTTCATTCCCACTCGATTACTTACATGATTTCATTTGTAAAGTATTCACTATCATCCATTAATATAATTTACTTCCCATTAACTAAAAATTATTATTAAATGCTATTTTAAAATCATATTAAAATAATTATTCATTAACCATCTCATTTGGTTAATTTAAAACAACTGATCAGATAATCAATGCTAGTTAAAATGGTTACTTAGTCCACTAAAAAACACGATTATTTCTTTAACCAATCACAATTAATTCCTCCTTTAAATTAATTAATAATATAATTAATTTAAATAAATTTCATTCAATAATTGATCCACTCTTAACTGTTACGTAATTTTTTTTTCATTTGCTTATAAATTTGATTAATATAAGTATGTGCAATATAAAACCATTTAGTAGTCACTAATATACTTAAATAATAAATAGTAAATATTTATTTTCTTTTAATATACTTTTATTCAAAATAATAGATTTAGAAATCTGTTTTCAGTTATAAAATAATTTTCATAACTTCATCTCTGTCTCTGTCGATTCACCTGACGGTGAATCAGTATTTATAAAACGATCGATTTATAGGCCATATGCTGCCAGTTACTCAACAAACACTTCCCATTGGTTAAACAAAAACAAACGTTGAATTTCTAGTCAAGGATCAACACCCAAATCGATCATTTAATCAGAACGGTTCATATAATAATGATATGACACTAAATAACATATAATATAATTGAGGAATCCAGTTGGATCCCTCCAACCTGTTTTACCTGCATCTAAGTATGTTACCTCAAATAATATCGTTTAATTCAATATAATATTCATGGTCAACAAATAACAGCAATCCAAACATTCATTTTTTTAAATTCAACGCGTTTATATTATAATAACATGACCAATGAGATAAGTTACGTCCATTGGTTATAATCGTTAAAAAATAACGATTGATTCAATTAAATTAAACAACTTTAATTTAATTGGTTCAGATCAATATAAAGTAATATATTCAGTAAACATCCAGCAATAACAACCATAGCACACAAATATTAAAACCAACATATAAAATATAAGTGGGATAAAACTGAGTGAGTAAACTCAGCTTGATTTGATTCTCCGTTAAAACGGTTGGTTTCAGTTGATTCCAAACGCGTCTAACCCAGCTCCAAAGTATTTTGCATGTCAATATGGGTCCGACATCACTTGTTTCATTCCGTACTGTTACAGTATTATCAAGATATAATTTAATACGGCATTGAGTATTTAAATAAATATTATTAATGCTTAATTAATAATTTGATTACCATAATATCTAATTATATTAATATATCCCACAATTAGTTATGTGTAAGTATTAGTAAGCATATAAACTTTAAATTAGGCACAATCTAGATTCTCCGATTGACGTGTTATACATATTTCCAGGCTTTGTTATACATTTAGAATTAAAATTGTTTACTTGATAGCGCGAATAAATCAATCAAGCCACCAAAAACTTCGTTGTTAATTGCTTTGAATAATATGGTTACTGGTTATGTTCTTCTTCTAAGTTACTCCAATAAATATTTATATCTAATCGAGAAACAAGTTGTTAACATGCAGTTGTCACACCTACCCTACTAACTGATTGGATCTAGTACATATAATTGGACTCATTGAGAAACACGTTTAGGCATTTCTTTTAAACCGAACTATGTAATATAATATAAGACGGTTTGGCACGTTCCGTAAGCATGTTATGATATAACAGCACATGTAAAATAGGATTAGATAAATTTAAGCACGGTTTAGGCACTAACTAAACTTAAGCATATTAGGTACGGTCAACACATACCCAGGAAGCACTGTTGCTCTTTCTTCTTCCCTGCATGCTTCACTGCACTGTTCGCCATTTGAACTTGAACGAACAACTTGCCCATGAAGGTTCCAAGAGCAAAAAACTCTACTGTTTGTTTTAGCCCAAACAGCAGCTTCCTTCTTCCCCAGATTCTCTTCCTTCCCACTTAAAGCTTCTGTTCTCCGTTTTAGCTGTATATAAACTGCAATAGGTTCGAAAACTCTCTTCTACTCACCGCTCCACCTTTGTATCTTCCCTACGCAAATGTCCTCCTTCCCATATTTCCCTTTTCTTTGAATCTGCATTCCTTCTTTTAACCTATCTTCTTTTACTATTTCTAAATCCCAAACCACCCAAATCCGTAATGCATGCAGTCCTACGATCAACCATACAATACCCTCACCTATACTTTTGATCCCATCTTTCTTTTTGTTTTAAACTACTACTACTATTTTTAAAACTAGACCTCACAAGATCTTCCACTCATGATCGCCCCCATCCCCTACTGGTGAATCCAACTGCATCAGCCCTCTGAGACTCCACTGACGCCTCTACCCCGGCGCCGAACTGCAGCACGACCCTTCCGATCTTACCCCATCAGCTCACGTTGAGCTTTCTTCCCTAATTATATCACTTCCAATTTTTCCGAGACTGTCTTCCTTCATATATAAATTTTATTACTATTGTTATTATTATTTTATTTAATATATATATATATATACTTATTTATTCTTTGGCATTGAATTCTTTGGTTACGAATTGTCCGAGGAAAAATAGCGCAGCTGTGAAGTATTTATAGATGGGTTGGTTTGGTCGCCAAGTAATCAAAGTATGGCCAGCAAGTTTTAGGAGGGTACAAGCTAAATCTGTAGGATAGTTGGTATTTGCATGTGCTTCATGTGGTATGTGTATAAAAATACAAGGTAGGCTGCTTCCATTGATAGTTCAAATCGTTGTCTCTTTGATTTGAAAACGTTGGGTTATTGCATGTAAATAGGTAGGTTTTCATTTCAATAGGATAGCTTACTGGGTGTGCTTCATTTTACTTCGACATGAGGTAGTACGTTTGCATATTAAAGACTGTTGTGCCTATAGAGATTTATATACAGACTAGGCTTCAGATACATGTGCAAAGCATGTGAATAGATGGGAAAAACTACTTTCTAATTGAAAAGATTGGAAGACTGTACGTGAGTACTTGCCATAATATATCGATATGTATGGTGCCTTGATGATGAAGGAATAGGATGCGGCCAATCCAGATGACACTGAAGTAGTGTCTCGGAACTTGTATAGTAAATATATGCTCCATTCATTCTTGTTTCATTCAGTGCGTTCTTTTATATTTTTAGTGGACCGTAGTTGCACATATAAGATGTTTATTCAGATAGACGATTATGCAGATTATTCGAACAGTTTTGGAAAAGATCCATCAGGAAAGAAGTTTGAACTAGTGGTAATGAATACAATTTATGTCTTTAACAGATATGAACGGTTGAAGTGTAATAATTAGATAAAATCATGTATCAAAAGCCATATGACAAGGTAGATGTGGTGGACAAGTTGAGGGTGTGAAGTCAGTAGGATTTAGAAGAATTTAAGTGGAGATAAATGCCTATGTTGTTTATATTACGTAGGTCTGTAGCTATTTTAACATAGGGTAAGTATGCTATATATCCATGGCATGTGCGACTCTGGGTGGACTTAATTTCCTGAAGTGTAGCTTTGAAGTGATATCATTTTCTTTTTATATGTTTGTACGTAAGTGACTACATAAAAGAAGAAAGAGACATACGTGAGGTGGGTTATGAAGAAGTGAGACAATGATAGAGCGAATGGAGTAAACTTGACCATTAAGTGAGTTTTTACTATATTTTATTTTAGTATGGTCTGGTACGTTTGATTTTATACGGTTGTTTAAATTCTAGCATTATTCAACATTGAACATTTAAACATACGCACTATCATGCATGAACTCAAAACACTACAGAAATGGACACACTGATATGTCTCAATGTTCCAGTCTCAATAAAATCAATTTTGTTGAAAACCGACTCCATTTGCATAGAGTTGTTATTTTAATTTATCGGTTCACCCTTAAATTTCACGCATCGGTAAAATAACTCTGATTGGCTCCAAACTGGAAATCTAGTAGTAACTGGCTATACGTATTCCAATAAAATTCGTTTCGTAAAAAACGGAGGTCGTTAGAAAAGAAAACATTTTTATGGCCAATATAATATGTCGAACAATTTTCCGTGTGTGAAGCACGGGCCTCATCATAAGGTAAGCAACGCATTGATTTGAAAGTTCTATTTCATATGATTATTTAATTTCATCATCAACTGTTGTTGAGCGTTTTATATTCGTACCGATATACAAGAATTTCACATCGAAAATTACGAAATATCGCGACATTTACGAGTTCGATTTATATAAATATATGTTCAATTTTCGTCATATAAATGAATTATATATTATAATTCCTGTTAGACCAAAAAGTGGTTCTAACACCCAAATTGATTAAAAGCAAAATAAAATGAGAAAAATAAAAATAAACACACAGGATTTATAGTGGTTCGGCGAAGAAATGCCTACGTCCACTTGTTTTTTACTATTTTCACTGATTTAGTTGCAAGTACAATGATATATTCACTCGATTTCTCTCACAACTCACTTACAATCACTCAATTGTTTGAAAACAAATAATGAAAGAAGATTCGGATTTTCCGGGATTGCAGGAATTCGAGTTATGAAGGTGGTTGAACTCTCCAAGTGTCAGAAAAAAGATCCTTTTCTTTGTCTCCAGACGAGGTATTTATAGGTGTGAATTTGCTCAGATCCCGATCCGGATCGGAGCCACGTGTCGTCCATCCAATCAGCACTGGGTTCGGATGGATTTCTATGTTGACAACGCATCAGAGTAATGGACGTTACGGGCAGATACTGGTCATAACCGATCCGGATATCCAGGCGCTCGTGCAGGGGAGTGATGTGGAAAATGGGTTCGGGTCGGAGGGACATGTACAAGGGGTTCGGATCGGGATATCCGATCCGACCCGGATTGACTTGGAAATAATTCTCTCTTCTCTTTATTCTGCTCCGCTCCGCTCCGATCTATCTCCGTAGCAATCAAGTGGCTTTCCGATCCAATTGAGATTATATTGCCCTCCGATCCGAACAGCTGTGCCTTTCTAATTCCAAGAGTAATAGTTCACCGATCCGAATAGCAGACTTTACCCTATCCGAACCGCTATCCTGCTCCGATCCGACCCGCTTCAGAGTTTTTCAAGTTCTTCAATATTTCATATCTTGACTTTGTGTTGCCCAGTTCACAAAGTGGGCTAACATTTTGCCCCCTCAAAGGATGCTTCTGTTGGAGACGGAGCATGCTTTGACCATCGATGCATAGCACTCTTCGAGGTAATTTCTCTTTTGATTTTCCTTGCGTTTTTATCTTTTTCTTCAAATTTCAATTCAGTTTGCTGCTGAGCTAAAGAATTCGGTTCGGAATCCTATCCGAACAGACCCCCTCTTCTCTCTATCTTTTACTGGAGTATTGGGCCAAGTTTCGCTTCTGGGTTGTCCATCCGATCCGAACAGGGGTTCTCCTATTGGGCTGCCGATCCGAATGGGGAGACGAATAGTCACCTTCTTCTTCTATATAAACTTCGCCTTCTTCCTCCTTTCATTTTCACTGTTTCATTCGCGAAGTTCTGTAAAACGAAAGAGAAAATACTCAATTCGTGAAACTTCAAAATTCTTCTTAATTCTCGAAGTAATCACACTGGTAGGTTATAAAACTTTGAACAATCCTTTCTTTAATCATTCTCGAGTCGAATTTGTAGACGATTAGGATGAGTTGAGCATGAAATTGTGATGAACTTTATCGCCGCGACCCTCCCTCGTCATCATCACCAATAAACTTGCCGTCGTCTCGAGATTGAAATGCTGGAGATTATAACCCGTTGTTAAGTGCACCATCGTAGAATCGCTTGGTTTTGACTTGAGGGACTGGCACGAGATTGGCCCTGGGGTCGGATAGGGAAGAAGGAGGGTGAAGGAGAAGAAGAAGACGATGAAGAATCGGTTCGGTTCGGAAGGATATGGAAGGTGAAAAACAAAGGAAGAAGGAAGGAAATTCAAGAGGTCGGATCGGGTCGGGGCGAGCAAAGAAAGAAAAAAGAAACGAAATCTAGGAGATCGGATCGGGTCGGAGCAAGCACTTAAGACAGGATGGAAGGAGCCTCCCTAACCGGATCGGTTCGTAAAATGATGGAAGAGAAATATAACTACATGATCCGATCCGAACCGTTAGGGGACTTTTCCTCCGATCCGATCTGACTTCAATTTCTGAGCTTCAATAAGATTTCCAAGCCTAAGGTCACGCCCCCGATCCGATCCCAATGAATGAATCCGAACCGAACCAAAGCACAGTCTACCTTAACACATAAAAACTCGTCTAACTGGCCCAATCAAATTTCGGCATAATCTTTAATTTTATGGACAGTTAGGATAGTGCCTTGCGAATGTAACTGGACATCAAGAATTACTTCAACTCTTTATATCTTGCCAAACTTTTTCATCGCACTTTTAAACATTTACTTTGCACTTTCCGTATACACTGTTCACACTTTAGTTTGCACACACGCACGGGGGGATACGGGCTAATTTGCTCTAATTTGTGCTATTGCTTCTTCAATAATTCTATGACCATGAGACCCAGACGTTCTTCCAGACTAGCTGAGAGGAAAGAAGCCCCGGAAACCTCTAACAAAATCACTCTCGAGGATATATCTTCTTCATCGGATCCAGAATGGGACAGTGAGGGTCCAGACTACGGGGTTGGAAATCGGGAAAGCGATAAGGTGTCTTCAGAGAATGAAGTTTCTCTGGGTTTTGAGGAGGAAGGAGGGATTGGTGACGATCGAGCCCCCGATGAATTTGAATCGGCCGTTATATTGGAATCACCTCCAGATTCCGTTGAATCAACAATCGACAACGATCGACTTGTCCGAATTTGCTTAAAGTACGGGATAATGAAAAGGGACACTCTCGTGCCTTCAAGCTCTGACCGTCCCCACAACCCTCCAGAAGGATATATGGCGGTCACTCGATTAATGTGCATGGTCGGTGCTATTCCTCCATTCTCTCCCTTCATCGTTGACTTTTTAAGACAAATGCGGATTGCCCCCATGCAGCTGCATCCCAATTCGTATGCCTACTTGCACACTTTGTACATAGCATATCGTGAAATCTTAGGCATAGAGCTCACGTTCGATGACGTTCACTTCTTCTATAATTTCAAGCATCGGACTCGAGAGACTCCATCTTTCTGCTACTTTGAGTCAGTTCCAAAAATGAAGATAATCTCAGCACCATTCAGCAGTAAAGCTGGAGATTCCAGACTAGAATGGTTCTACGTGAAGCGACAGCCTGGATGCGCCAGGAGGTGGACAAAATCAAGTAAAGCACTGATTTTCTAAATCCGGGCTCTATACACTTGAATCATCACCTTAACTTGTTTTCCTTTTTGTTTGCAGTCGACAATCCCAAACAAATATCAGATCAGGTGTTCTTTGACTGGATGCACCAACTTCTTAATGGCGATCAGAAATTCTTGACTATCGACGAAGTCCTTAAAGACGAATACCTTCACTTTCATGGGCTGTTATCCGTTTTTCATAGTATCGGTCATGGGACGGCTCCATACGTATACATCCCTCCAGTGGAGGTAGTCCCAGAGACAGGAGAAGGCTCAGGAGTTCCTACAGTTCCTCTTCAAACTTCACCTTCTCCATCTTCTACACAAGATGACGAATTGGCTAATCTGGCCGAAAAGCATCGTGAAGGATATACTGCCCCCGAGGAGGCTACTTCTCTGGAAAAGTCAACATCCTCCCAAGAGTCGCCACCTAATGCTTCTGAGGGGGATATCCCTAGTACTGGTGACCAAATATTTCAGGGTTTGGGGGATCTCCCCTTACCTGAAACTATATACACTTCAGAGGATTTCAGGAAGGATCCTTTAGTCTTCACCTCTTCTGAAGAGACCACTCCCGCTAAGTCCAAAGAGCCTACCCGTACTAGTCTAGCTTCAGAATCGAGTTGGTTGGGGGAAACACACCACTTAGGATACACTTTATACAACGACATTAGCATCCATTGCACCTCTTTCTCCGTGAATCCATTGATTCTAAATTTCGTTTGTCTTATCATGCAGGTACGATGTCTCGATCCTACTATGATATCAGGAAGCTTCGCCGCAGCATGTCCAATCCACCTCAGGATATCGAGTATGATCGCCGGGATGATCGTGGTAGGGAGGAGAGAAGGCCTTATGATCCCTATCGTTCTCGACCCTCACGTTCTCGCTCACCTGTTCGGCCGGAACAAGAGAAATACAAAGGTTATCAAAGCCGTAGGGAAGAGGACAGACCACAATCTAAAGACTCCACTTCTTCCCATGAAAAGCGCAATAGAGAGAGAACTCCTCCAAAAGAAACCGGGTCTCAAAGTAAGCACAAGGTCCCTGCTACTAAACGACCTAGGACAGACAAAGAAACTACCGAATCCTCCTCACACAGGGATACCGAATTGACAATCCCCGCTCCTCCCCCACTAGATGCGGAAACTGCAGTAAAGCGGGCATATTTGGAGGAGCAATTTCCCGAACACTACTTCGAGACTTTGACTTTTTTACCTGCCCTTGAACCTATTTCTTCTAAGTGGGAAGATGAGGCCAAAGCAAAGATAGATGCGGTGGAAAAACAGTATTCTGAGATGTTTAAATATTCACACAACCTCTCCAGAATCATCCACACTCTAATCACAAATACCGACTCAATGCAAAAGACAGCGGAGGAGGATGCCAAGGCTTTAAAATCCCTAGGAAAAGATTTGGAAGACACTCAAGCTCAGCTAGCTGTCGCTCAAAGGGACGCTTCTAACTTCAAACAACAATTTGAGGACATGCAAAAACGTTATCACGACTTGCTTGAATTTCACACTCAGGAGCGCTCTGAGTTAAAAAAGCAAGCTGATGAGGCTAAGTCAAAAGCCGCTAAGACACGCCTTGCTTATGCTGACCTCGAGCGGAAAAATGCCGAGTTAGCAAAGAGGAGTGCTGAACTAGAAAAGAAGAATGCTGACTTGGCTTCAAAGCTATTGGAGGCAGAGAACAGAGCTGCCCTGGCTGAGGGCAATGTTGAGTGTGCTATCAAATCTGCGGAGGAAGCCCACAAACAATTATCTGAGGCGGAGGCTGATATTCAGGGTTTCGGCGAATTAATGATTGAATACTTCGCACATATCATCCGTCGCCGAAACATTTCTTGGATCGAGGATTATCCATCCACTCTGGTTCAAGTATGGAATCAGATCATCGAGTGGGAAAAAGTGGAACTTAAGGTCGATTCCATCGATGAAGATAAGCTAATGGAGAAATACTTGAGAGATGATGAACCGGAGCGCCTAGCTGAAGGGCGCCGCCTCATTGCTGAGGCCATGGAAGAAGAGAGACGTAAGTCAAAACAGAAGAATGTTCTCGAAGCTGGTTCCTCTTCTTCTGCCCCTGCGACTTTTGAAGTAGAGGGGTATGATCCTGAAAATCCGGGAATTCCCCGAACAACTCTGCTATCCCCTATTCCTGAAACAGCATCAGAGGTAGTAGTCACCCCTGCCGAGAAGTCTTCGGAAGGTATCCCTACCTTTTCTCCTCAATTTGTCAAGGCTATTTCTACCTTTCGCCACGTGATTGAGGAATCTATGAAAAACGCATTGTTTTCGCCTGAGTTGATAACTGTTGCTTCTCATTCTGTAGGTGTTGAGCCATCCGAAAAGACAGATGTGACTCAGGGAGCCACCGCCGGGGCAAAGCCCGCAAAAAAGGCCAAAAGAGGGGAGGACAAGGCTGCTCCTATAGACTTGGGAGAAGGAAGTGAACCAACTAAGGTCGCCACTCCCCATGATGAAGAAATGATAGCAGCTTTAAAGCATGATGGCGGTGACGGGGGTCATGAAGAGGAACCAGAAGTTGCAATAGTCGGGGAGTCAAAAAATGCTGATGATGTTACCTTGGCTGCAATGAAAGCTGATCAAGACAAACGCTTGCAATTAAAAGCCGAAGAACTAGACCCTGAAGCCCTCAAGCCCCTCGCAGTTGTGGATG
Source organism: Allium sativum (assembly GCA_030737875.1). Lineage (NCBI taxonomy): Eukaryota > Viridiplantae > Streptophyta > Magnoliopsida > Asparagales > Amaryllidaceae > Allium > Allium sativum. The sequence goes on along the minus strand of CM060924.1, from coordinate 50,220,621 downwards.
CGGGATCAAGGTTAGTTGTTAAGCTCTCAACTAGATCTATTACAGAGGAACTCGCTAAAAAATCTTCTCTTGATTCCAGCGCTCCGCCCTCCGGGAAGAAGTCTACTGGCTCCAGCACCGCATCTTCAGGAAAAAAGAAATCAAAACGAATCTTGACAGAGGCTGAGAAAGAAGCAAAGGATGCGGAGAAAACCGCCAAGAAGTCCAAGGCTCACTCGAAATCTAAATAGTGGATTGCCTTGTATTGTTTTAGCATTTAATGAACCAACAATTGCTGCTACAAGTGCGGCTCCTGCGCTTTCTTTTTTAGCTATTTTCCTGTACAAATTCATTCATTTGTAAATAAAAAATAACTCATTTTCTGCAATGTCTGTTTGTCAGTAGTTCTGCACTTATGTAAAAATGCATGTCTTACTATAATTATGAAATGAAGTTACGGAGGGAGGAAATATGTGTATACATATATGCACCCAGTCAATTCCCTCAAATTATCTAATGCTTAATCAAGCAATCTGAATGCTCCCGATTTTCTGATGGGATAGCACTTCCTGTGTCGTCAGCACCTGTCATTTCTCTGGCATTTCTTTTATACTCTCTCTCTTTTCTCTTGAGAGTTAGAGTTCGAGCTCAGTAATCTATTCATTCCCCGGTCTTTCAGCGGGGAACGATTTCTTTCTCAGCGCTCAGTCGGAGATGCTTTTATACTCTCTCTCTCTCTCTGGAGAGTTAGTGTTAGGGGAAGAATTTCTTTTTCAGCGCTCAGTCGGAGACGCTTTTATACTCTCTCTCTCTCTCTGGAGAGTTAGAGTTAGGGGAAGAATTTCTTTTTCAGCGCTCAGTCGGAGACGCTTTTATACTCTCTCTCTCTCTCTCTGGAGAGTTAGAGTTAAGAATGTCGCTTTCTCATTCTTTTATGTCTTGTCGCACAAATAGTCGTTGTGCTTCTTCTTATGTCTAAACTGTCTTCAACCTTTTCAGGTTTTGAGTCATCCTGTATTCTATAATCACAACAGAATAATCGATGAATGTATATATGTAATGCATAAAAGTAAATAACACACAATATTTTTATAGTGGTTCGGCTAAGTCGTAGCCTACATCCACTTTATAGTCCTTTGTTCATATCATCAGATTTTCCCAAGGCAAGTCGTGCCTTATTACAGAGTTCATAAGAAAAATAACAAAGAGTACAACATTTCTAATCCAAATATCGCATTAAGTGTTGGGCATTCCATGCTCAAGGGACTTCTTCGCCATCTACGGTCGTTAACTTGAAGGTTCCTTTTTCAAGTTTCCGTTGGATGACAAAGGGTCCTTCCCACTTTGGACCGAGGTGAGGAAGGGATGGAAAGACTCTCTTTAGCACCAAATCTCCTGGTTAATAAGTCCTGAGGTGAACTTTTTTGTCGTAATAGTGTGCCATCTGACGTCGATGTCTTGCCGCACGCAAATCTGCTTCGTCCCTTTTTTCTTCGACTTCATCAAGAGACTCAAGTAAAAGCGCCCGATTCGTCATCGGGTCATAATATGTCACCCTGTGGGAAGGAACTTCCAGTTCAACTGGAATTACTGCTTCTGAACCAAAGGAGAGAGAGAAAGGGGTGTGACCGGTGGCCGTCTTAAATGTTGTTCGATATGCCCACAAAGCTAGGGGCAATTCGTCAACCCATTTTGCCTTTGCACGCTCTAACCGTTTCTTGAGGATGGATTTTATTACTTTGTTTATTGCCTCTACTTGCGCGTTCGACTACGGATAGGCAACTGCTGTATATCGCTTGTCAATCTTATACTTCTGGCAGAAATTTCTGAATTCAGTACTGTCAAATTGGGTTCCGTTGTCAGTTATAATCGTCCTTGGGATCCCGAATCGGCATATAATATTTATGACCACAAAACTTATCACCTTTCTTGCCGTGATCTTGGTCAAGGGCTCGGCTTCCACCCACTTCGTAAAATAGTCCACGGCCACTATTGCATATTTCGCTCCTCCTTTAGCAATCGGTAGAACTCCGATGATATCAATTCCCCATGTGGCAAATGGCCAAGGACTGACCATTGATTTAAGTTGGGTCGACGGTGCTCTGGGGATTCTGGCGAATCTCTGGCACTTATCGCAGCGTCGTGAATAATCAGCTGCGTCTTTATTAATTGTAGGCCAAAAGTATCCGTATCGCAATATCTTTTTTGCTAAAGTTTGACCTCCTGTATGATCTCCACACTCACCTTCGTGTACTTCTCTTAGTACACGCTTGATGTCGTCGTGTCCTATACATCGTAACAGGGGCATAGAAAATCCTTGCCTATAAAGAGTATCATCTTGTATGACATATCTGGTAGCCTTGCGAACTATAGCCCTTCTTTCACTCTTCTTTGACGGGAGTGTTCCATCCTTAAGGAAGTTCTTAATTGGGGTCATCCACGACTCCTTCTCCGGTTCCGCTTCAAAAGCGAACTCAATTTCCATTGACTAAAAGCTTGGCGATTCCAACGTTTCAATTGGAATTATTTCAGTCTCTTCTGGATTGTCGGAACTAGCCAGCTTTGCCAGCCTATCCGCTTTCTGGTTTTCAGCTCATGGAATATGTGTTATGTTGTACCGCTCCAAGTTATTCAATAGCTCTCTCACTTTCCTGAGGTAGGCGATAAGTCGAGGTCCCCGAGCTACAAATTCCTCTCGCACTTGGCAAACAACAATTTTAGAGTCACAGAATATGTCCAACGTTTTTATTCCGAGGTCTTTAGCAAGCTTCATCCCGGCAATTAGGGCTTCATATTCAGAGTCATTGTTAGTCGCCGAAAATTCTAATCGTAGAGCGTAATATAATGACCGTCCTTCAGGAGTGACTAAGACGATTCCAGCTCCGGACCTTCGGTCGTTCTTGGCTCCATCTGTGTATAGTTTCCACGGATCTATCTTTAACTCGTTCTCGGACTTAACCACTCTGTCATCGATTACTTCCTCCTCTGGGATGGTGAACTCCGCAATAAAGTCTGCCAGAGCTTGCCCCCTGATCGACTTTCGTGGTTGAAAATTCAAATCAAACTGACTTAATTCTATATTCCATTTGATCAACCTTCCCGATGCTTCGGGTCTCTGCAACACCTGCCTCAAGGGCTGGTCGGTGTATATGGTTATTGGATGAGCTTGGAAATAGTGACGAAGTTTTCGGGATGCGATTAGGAGGCTGTAAGCGAGCTTCTCAATCTTTGGGTAGTTGCGCTCTGCCGCTGCTAATTTCTTGCTTACATAATACACTGGCCTTTGTACTTCGTCTTCTTCTCGAACCAGGGCTGTGCTAACGACGTGAGCCGAGACTGCCAAGTAAACAAACAATTCTTCGTGATCTACTGGCTTTGACAAAATCGGCGGTTTCTCTAGCAGTTCCAATAAATTTCGAAAGGCCTCAACACGGTCCGGAGTCCACTCAAAGTTCTTCTTTCCTCTTTTAATCAAATCAAAAAACGGAATGCATTTGTCTGTGGCTTTGGAGATGAATCTACTCAGCGCAGCTACTTTCCCTGCAAGACTTTGGACGTCTTTAATTCTCATCGGCTCTTTAATGTTTCTAATCGCTGCTATCTGGCTAGGATTGATTTTAATTCCTCGGGAACTCACAATGAAGCCTAGGAACTTTCCCGATGCCACCCCAAATGAGCATTTCAGAGGATTCAACTTCATCCGATATTTTCGCAGGATACCAAACATTTCCACTAAGTCTTGTGTATGGCTGGAGGACTGTTTCGATTTGACAAGCATATCATCCACATAAACTTCCATAGTCTTCCCTATTTGATTATAAAACATTCTGTTCACCAAGCACTGATAAGTGGCTCCGGCCTTTTTCAATCCGAATGGCATTACGACATAACAATATAATCCCAAATTCGTAATGAAGCTCGTATGTTCCTGGTCTGGCACGTGCATAGGAATTTGGTTGTACCCAGAATACACGTCCATGAAAGAGAGAAGTTCATGACCCGCTGTCGAATCTACAAGCTGGTCAATCTTGGGAAGTGGGAAACTGTCTTTTGGGCAAGCTTTGTTCAAATCTGAAAAATCAATGCAAGTCCACCACTTTCCATTCGGCTTCTTTACCAAGACAGGATTCGATATCCAATCGGGATATGTCGAATCTCGAATAAATCCATTCTGCTTCAGCTTTTCCACTTCCTCTTTGAGAGCAGCCGATCTTTCTGGGCCCAGCATGCGTCTCTTTTGCTTCACAGGCAGATGTTTCGGGTTTACATTCAATTTATGACTTATAATGGATGGCGATATCCCACACATGTCAGCGTGGGTCCAGGCAAACACATCCAAGTTTGCCTTCAAGAAGTCCGTTAGTTCTTTGGCTCGACGTGGATCCAATTGAGAACCAATCTTCAAAACTTTTGTCGGATCAGCTTCATCAATGGGAATTTCCACTGTCGCTTCATTAGGAGTTGCATTCCTAGCCTCTGGTTCCTCGTCTTTTCTGGGATCCAGGTCTTCAGGCGTTCCTTTGGGCAACTCCTTCGGGGTCAATCTCTCTAATTGCTATGCCGAGCCCCCCTTTGAGGGAGACAAGGCATCTTTACTCTCGATGTTAAGTCCTTTCATCAACATCTTTAGTTCGGCCACATAGCAGGCCCGTCCGGAAACTTGATCCCCTCTCATTACTCCAGTTCCGGCTTCGGTTGGGAACTTAAGCAATAAACACCAGGGGGCAATACAAACTCTGAATTCAGCAAGGGCAGGCCTCCCCAAAAATGCATTATAAGGCGAATCAACGTCCAATACTACGAACTGAAGCATTCGTACTCTTCTGCGTTCTCCTTGCCCCAAGGTCACGGGCAACTCTATATATCCCATGGGAGCTGTTGACGCCCCGTTGAAGCCTCTTATCCATCCTTCACATGGCTTCAAATCTTCAGATTCAAGCTTCATCTGATCAAATGACTTTTTAAACAAAATATTAATGGAACTTCTGTTGTCTACTAATACCTTATGAACCAAGGCCGGCCCAATGGTGGTAGTAATAACCAACGGATCATCAGTGGGTGATTGGATCCCAGTATTATCTCTGTTGCGGGACACCACGTCGTCAAACATGGTCTTCTGTTGTTTTATGGGGGTGACATCTTCCAAATCATCACCTTCATTCACATCTATGTGCTTGGCAGCATTTACATATTGATCCATTGATCTGAAACTTCGGATTGCCGGGTGAGGTCCGCCCACTATGGAGTTGATAACAATTCCTTTACCTTTCTGCTGCGCTGTAGGCTTGGGAGCAGGTAGAATCTGTTTTGGAGCCTGCTCTCCTTGCCCCCTGTCCCTCGGGGCAACCTTGTATTCATCCAACTTCCCTTCACGCAGCAGCTTCTCAATCACATCCCTCAAATGCCGACATTCATTGGTTGAATGCCCATGAGTTCCATGAAACAATCAAAATTTCCCTGTCGCCATTTCTTTCTCGGTCGAATCACGAGGTGGCGGTCTTTTGTACTGCAAAACATTGTACGTATCCAGGTAAATATTCTCCAGGGTGTCGTTCAATGGTGTATAATTCTCGTAGGTCTGGAAGCGGGGTCTTTTGTTAGGATCACTTCCCCTATTTCTGTTTCTTCTGTTACCGTTCGGATTACGGTTACTGTTGTTGTTACCCCGGCTTCCAGCATTGTTGTTTCCACCCTTGTTTCCCACATTTACTTCAACCTTGCCGGAACTTTCCCCAGACTGCTTCACGACGATATTACTCTGCACATTTTCTTTTGAAGCCGCCTCAGACTTTCTCTTTCGATTTGCCCTGGCCTCCTCTAGCCTTAAATAAATATTGGCTTTTTCATAGAATATCTCTCTTGTGGAGGGTGTCTTCCCAGAAAGGTAATCCCCGAACTCAGATTCAGGATCGACTCCTTCCTTTAATGCCATCAGAATGGTGGGCTCATGCGGGTCACTAACTTCAGTCACAGCTAGGTAAAAACGGTCAAGATATGCCCTCAAAGACTCTCCTGGTGCCTGCTTGATTCTCGATAATTCAATAACACTTTTGGACTTTCGGGCATGGAGTCGGAACTGGTTCATAAAACGTTCGCTCAGTTCCCTGTAATTCGAAATCGAACGAGGAGGAAGTCGGGTAAACCAGAACAGCGTCACATCTTCTAAATAGATTGGGAATGCTTTGCACTTCACTTCATCAGGGGCAAAAGCGGCGTTCATGAGCCACGAGTATCGCATCAAATGCTGTCCCGGATTAGTCCTTCCGTTGTACTTGTCCATATGTGGCAAGTTAAAGCGCCGGGGAAACTGGAAGTCGAGGATATCGTCGGTGAAAGGAGTATGGCTTCGCTCAATGCCATAATCTTCATTTGTATAGTTCCGGCTCTCGGACATGATCTGGCGAACCATTGCCTGTACATCACCATTAGTTAGGGACCGCTCAGGTTCCCTGGCCCTAGTATCCGAGTTCCTTCTGGGCTCTTGTTCAGGAGATGCCCTTCTTCTTCGAGCTGCTTCCGCTCTATTCCGTTCCCTACACTCCCGGCCGATCTCGGGAGGAGGGAACTGGAGCCTTTGTCCCCGAGTGGGGTCATTGTTTCATAGTGCTCGTGCAATATCCTCTCGGGATCCCAAAGATCCAAATGTCAGCTGCTCCACATTCTAAGGTCGTTCGAGCGGCCTTCGTTCACGGGGTCGCTCTTCCTCGGAAGATGAAGACTGATCCACTGGTGTGTGACGAACCGGTGATGGAGTTCTCTGTCGACGGAGTTCGCTAATCTCCCTACTCATGAGCCTCATATTCTCCTGCATCATGAGATTAGTGCGCTCGTGAACTTTCATAGCCTCCCTTGTACTTTCAAGCATATCAAGTAGGCGCGAAAAATCTCCTTGAGTAATGGGCGCAGATGGGTTGACCTGATCACTGACCCTGGCGGTTGGAATCAGAGCATTTGTAGGGAATCGAGTAGAAGTTCCAACATCACCAAGAGTCGGATCGGATCGGAGGTGGGAGGTCGGGTCGGTTCGGAGCTGGGGAGTCTGGTCGGGTCGGTACATGGCAAGCTGCTCGGGTCGGTTCAGATTGGGGGAGTGCACTACTTCAGAATCTCCTACCCGGATCGGATCGGAGCTTTCCCCCTGAAGACGGTTCGGATTTCCTGCATTGGTTCGTCCTGCTGCTGAACTCTACCCACGAGACCTTGTTACAACCGCATTTTGTTGATCTTCGCCAGCTCCATTTCCTCGACTAGATTGAACTTCTTTGCCTTTTCCTTTGTCCATGATTCTTCGACAATCACTTCAACAAATATCCGAGGGCGTAGAAACTTGAGGATTAACTTCTTTGAACTCAATGGTCCAAAAAGTAGAACGATAATCCCGAAAAACAAAGAATTCAGATGAGTTCTCAGTGAAAGCACCAAAAATGTTAGACCAAAAAGTGGTTCTAACACCCAAATTGATTAAAAGCAAAATGAAATGAGATAAAAATGAAAATAAACACACAGGATTTATAGTGGTTCGGCGAAGAAATGCCTACGTCCACTTGTTTTTTACTATTTTCACTGATTTAGTTGCAAGTACAATGATATATTCACTCGATTTCTCTCACAACTCACTTACAATCACTCAATTGTTTGAAAACAAATAATGAAAGAAGATTTGGATTATCCGGGATTGCAGGAATTCGGGTTATGAAGGTGGTTGAACTCTCCAAGTGCCAGAAAAAAGATCCTTTTCTTTGTCTCGAGACGAGGTATTTATAGGTGTGAATTTGCTCAGAACCCGATCCGGATCGGAGCCACGTGTCGTCCATCCCATCAGCATCAGGTTCGGATGGATTTCTATGTTGACAACGCATCAGAATAATGGACGTTATGGGCAGGATCTGGTCATAACCGATCCGGATATCCAGGCGCTCGTGCAGGGGAGTGATGTGGAAAATTGGTTCGGGTCGGAGGGACATGTACAAGGGGTTCGGATCGGGATATCCGATCCGACCCGGATTGACTTGGAAATAATCCTCTCTTCTCTTTATTCTGCTCTGCTCCTTTCCGATCTATCTCCGTAGCAATCAAGTGGCTTTCCGATCCAATTGAGATTATATTGCCCTCTGATCCGAACAACTGTGCCTTTCTAATTCCAAGAGTAATAGTTCACCGATCCGAATAGCAGACTTTACCCTATCCGAACCGCTATCCTGCTCCAATCCGACCTGCTTCAGAGTTTTTCAAGTTCTTCAATATTTCATATCTTGACTTTGTGTTGCCCAGTTCACAAAGTGGGCTAACAATTCCATTTAAAATAAAATATACTAAATAACTGACTACTAAGAATACGGGACGTTATAGTGTTGTAAGGAGGAACTGTGTATGTAATGAGAGAAATGTACTGATGTTTGTATTAAACAAATTTGATCGAAATAAAATATTATTTTTATTGTGTTCAAACAAATTTGTCTAACGTGTTCAGTTTATATATAAGTACAATATCATGTGTAATATCTATGAATGTGTACAAATAGTGGAATCATATAATTTTTACTGTTCGAATGTTGAAATATAATATTTTATTTAAATAAAATACTGTATGAATATATGAATGTCTGTACAGTCATATTCTATTTAAATATAAATATTATATTCCTATTTGTGATGTATATATAGAATAGTTCAGTAACAAACACATTTAAAATAATATATATTTGGTTGTTATCATCAAACAAAAATCATATAATTGTGTATACAACTGCGTTATATACAACAATCTCCCCCTTTTGATGATGATAAACAAATATTAAGATATTGAATATAATAAATGTGCTTGACAGTGAAGAATTGAACTCCCCCTATTTGAATGCTCCCCTACAACAGAAACTCCTCCTATTTGAATGCATGAATGAAAAGAATGAAATTTTGAAATTTTCAAAATTAAAAATATTTATAAAATATTCACTCATAAATCAAAATCTCAACCCATTCTCCCCCTTTTGTTATATCAAAAGGATACAAAAATTAAAATATAGATAAAAATGACTAAAAATAAAATTTCAGCTTAAGAGGAAGAACGATCATCATAAATCACACTCAGTCAAACAAAAATCATAATATTCTAAGAACTAGTGGCATATTTCACATTATAGAGTGATGGATTTACGATGAAATTTATAAAAATGGGGAGAGTTAAAAAAATGTTTTCTAGTTATTCTCAAAAGAATTTTAAACATGAAGTACAAAAACAGTGATGGATTTGGACTATAATTAATAATTCAATTTAAGTGACAAAATCGTATAATCTCAAATCCCAAAGCTATCAATCAACAAATCATAATACGTCATAAGATGTTAACACATTTCACAGCTTAGAAAGATGGATTAATAGGCTGGTTTTTATATCCTAAGGAGAATTTCAGATTAATTTCAATTTATGGCACAATATTTTTTTTCTTTTTATTTTATTTAAGAGCACACTGACCACGCATAACCAGAGCTTATATTTTTAAATGAGGTCAGTCATAGCTTAAATTATAAGTTGTCTCATAACCATGCATGACAAGAGCTTGGATTTTTAAATGAGGTCAGAGACACACTTATGTATTAATTATATATTTATCATTTTCAGCTTCTAAAGAGAAACTCCTCGGTTAACCAATATGAATGATAGAAATGTGGTAGTTACAGAAATGGACTGTGAAATAAATTTCTAAATTAATTATATTACAAAATATGCTCGACTGTACCGGGATCAATGAAAATTTTCAATTATCACTAATTCTGAATAAGAATAACACAGTCACATTTCCATCACAAATATTTTCACTGTTTATTCAAAAAGATTTTAAAAAAATAAACTCTACACATTTGTATAAAATCATGATGGATGGCAGAAATATGATAGATATAGGATATGGTCGTGAAATAATTTCCAATTCAAGGATATTATAATAATTATTTAACCATCATGAAAATCTAAATAAAAATCTCCTCTTGTTGTGAAATATACTGCAGTCACAATTCATCACAATTTCAAAATCTAGTAACAATTTTTATGAACTATAAATAATAAATTTCTGAATGAATAATCAATAAATAATCTTAAAATTGAAAAACAATTACAGGAGAAATATGAAGAGTTGTACACGACAAGAGGGATTAAAATATATAAAAAATTCAGCACATCTGATACCAATTGGTGTCTCTATTTATGATGATTTTGACACGACACTTGTAATGTCCCATATTTTCAGCGATTAAATAATTAATATATTTAATTATTTAAATAGTGATTTAGAGAATATAATGGTTGTTTAATTAAATACTAATGGATATTTAATTAAATTAAATAATAAAATAATATATTTAATTCTGAAATAGTCAGAAATAGTGGAATTCACAATATTGTGTGAATTGAATTATTTATACGATATATTTCAGTTTAGAGTTATATTATATTCACAAATATATTATTTAAACGAAGTCTGAAAGTATAATTATATTATAATTATAATCGAGCTTGAAATGGCGCGGCAGTTTGTAATTTGGCGATTCGAACTTTAAACGAATATACAGAATCCAGTTTAAATCGGATTTCTGTGAAACAAGAAACGTTCGGAGCTGGTGAAGTATATTTTTCTAATAGATGAGAAAAATCAAGATTTCGTCGTGTAGATTTTGAGTTATGTCCAAATCAAATTTTCGAAAAGTTGCTATGGAATTCCTTTATAATTTATAGCGATTTATTTATTTTATAAATGGATTTTTCAATATAAATTGAATATCGATTCAACTGGGGTTTAAATATCAAGTTATAAATCCAATTGGAGTTGTCTGATATTCTATTGTGAATATATATGATAATATTAAATTATATATATTTAATTTAATTATTTTTAAATATACATATATATATATATTTAAATGGGTTTATTTAGAGCTTTAAAAATAGCCAGTTTTGCAAACGACCTCCGTTTTCGACGAAACTAATTTTGTTGGATCCGGAATATTAAATTATTGTTAGATTTCAATTTTTCTGATTTTTGAAGTCAGTATGTGGCCGTTCGGAATTTTAATGTGAAAAACAGTCAATTATTTGACTTTAAAAATACGTTGTGTGAGCAAACGAAGTTGGAATTCAACGAAACCAGTTTCGTTGGGTCCGTAATGTCGAACTGAAGGTGCATGTCCATTTTCGTGATTTTTGGATATCATATGTGATTATAGGAATTTTTAACAACAAATACACATAGCTTTTTTTTTGCAAGGCAATACACATAGCTTTTGCTTAAGAATAAATAAAATAACCAATATAAAAATATTTAAATTCTTCCTATAAATAATTTAACTTAACGTAAACCCTAGAAATTTCATTTCCTCGGTCAACTAAATTTTCGCCGTTTCTTTTTCTTGTTCTTCAGCAAAAATCGCAATATATTAAATTCAAAACAAATCAAAAGAAATTCCCTAATTTACAAAACCTATACTTTCCAGTCCCTTATCAAAAAAGCTTCAACGCCATGTAAACATTGCAGGGCGCGATCAAACATCGGGACTTCGATGTAAGTTCAGCGAACTAGGGCTGAGGCGTTTGAGAGTTATGGTCTTCGATTTCGGAAATGGGTGAGATATTTGAAATTGCAGTTGGATTTAGCTTCGGTGTAGCTTGTTTTTGAGGACCTCGAACAAATTTTAGGTCGCATCTTCTTCAGGAGGCGCCGAGTTCGCATGTTTGCTGAGGGAATCGGGTTCTATGTTTAGGGTATTGGAAGATCAAGTTCATAACAAGGAGAAGAACGGTGATTTTTGTTTTCAGTTCTGTAAAGTAGAAAAGGAGCAGTTCGAAGGATGAAGTACGGCAATGTCTGTGTGGTGTGGGATTTTCTGAAAACCGCGAATGGGGATGAGGGTGCGAACTAGATGGAAAGGGTATTAGTTGTAGAGAATTTGACAAGAAGCTGTTTGGTGATTTAAGTTTAAAGTTATATGGAGAGATTATGGAGGAAATGGGATCAAAGAAAGTGGAGATGGCGGGTTAATTTCGATGGGGAGCGGTCTCTGTTTGGAGAAGATGATTTGGGAAGCAAATGGTTTGAACGTGAATAGTTTGGGCCCAAGCATAGAATGGGTGAGGCCCGTTAATAAATAAATAGTTTTAATAATTTAAATGCTTAGCTAAAATTGTAAAACGCATAACTTCTCCATACTTTATCAGAATTTGGCAAAATAGGATCCATTGGGATCATATGGACGGTGGCTACATAATGGAACAGACTGGGAGTGGATTGGAGCTCGTTACAATTTATAACGAAATAAATTGTCGGAATCAAATCAACGACAATTATTCGTTATTTAATGATATACCGACCAATGTGAGTAAATCTCACTAACTTTGTACAGTTATATTTTTATAAATATAATCTTCTATTGATAAATGATGATTGATTGTTGTGTGTTGATTGTTTGGTTGAATTGTTGATTTATTGATTGAAATTGCAAATAACTGTATATATATAAATCGTTAATCAAATATTGATTCTGTTATTTAGAATATTTTATATTGAAATGAAATCGATGTTATTTATATTGTTTAACATTTGTAAATGCAGGGAAACAGGTTGGAGGGGTCCAAATGGATTCCACAATATTTATAAAACTATATGTTTTCATATGTTGTGATATATAATCTATGATTGATTATGATGACACTGGTCATGTTATTTGGTATTTATAATACCATATGAAATACTGGAATGTTAAAAGGAAATTTTCTTTTGAAAGCAAAATGTGTGGTCTTCTGAAAAGAAGAGAGCACACATATATATTAAAGTAAAGTAAAGGTTACAAAGACTGACTACCATCCTAGCTAAAAACAAAAAAGCCACAACACTAGCCAAGACTAGGCTCTCCATACTAAAAAAAAACAAGAACAAGAGAAAAGACTTTCTCAAACCAAACATTCTCAAATAGAGCACAAAAAGCTCCAAAGCCAAAACTGTCATCTATCCAAATCCATCCGAAAAAGCTCCTCAGCAAAAACTACTATCAGCGCCCTGAATCCTTATTCGAAATGCTACTAATAGCCTTCGAACTCGGGACCCTACCAAGAGAAGTATCAGTATAGGATCTAATACGCTCGCTACGACGAACCAAGCCCAAGCTGATAGCTTCTCTCCTACGCCTACCCCTCCTAGACAAAGAAAAAGCCAAATCACAAAGAGGAGATTTCTCTCCATTATCCTCTTGCGAACCATCTGATTCCAGCTCCCCCTTCTGGCAAAGAGCATCAAGCACCGGCCTAAACTGATCACGATTCATATCATCACCACTAGAGAAAGAGCCTAGCCTATTTCTCAACCCTGAAAGCACCGAATCCACACAATTCCCCTTATTCATAACCAACCGGAGATCATGCTTCATATCAATAGTAGTTCTTCTCCGCTTAATCTTATGAACATCACGTAAATGCTTAAGAGACGAAAAAAAACCCTTTAGATGCCAAGATCCTCCCCTGACTCGATCTAAAGAACCGAGAAAACTCATCAGATACCATGCCCATCATCACATCTTTACGACCAGAAACTATGACTGGAGATAGATAAACTGATTTCTCAATACCAGACCCTATACGATCTGAAGACTTCAAATCCTCATCAGCTTTTAAACAAACAACCTGCACTAAAGAGTTAAGCTCATTCTCTACTGAATCAACCTTATCAACGCACACCCCTTCTTCATCGAGATCCAGCAAAACACCAAAGCTATTAACCAGCCTCAAATCATTAACAACTAACCTTGTAGAACACATTGCTTCAAAAGAAGGAGGTTTGGCTATAACAGAAGAAAAGCAATGCAAGTCCACTGAATCCAAGCCCATCATCATCTCCTTTCCCATACCATCCCTCGCCAACTCAAGCCCCCTGCCATCAACTAACAACTCAGAAAAATCAGCACAATTCTGAACGAATGGATTAAGAACCATCGGATCCAATTTCCATGGCACCAAATTCCTCTCAGGAAAATCCACCATCACATCTTCACAAAACAACAAACCCTCATACAACTCATTATTCCTAGCACCCACTATGCCACAATTTACATCATTCCTTGGTTCAGCACCCTTCTGATTAGAAAACCTCTCAGATCTCAAAATAATATCGTCATCACCTTTCGAAGAACTCAGAAAAACATCATCTCCACGAGCACAATTCACAGCAGAACTAATAAAAACGAAAAGCATAATAATCTCATTCAACAGCATAAAACCCTTCTTCTTATACTTTGAATTCGAATCAGAGAAAATTCTCCTCAAATTCAAGAAGTTGAAACAAAAAGATAAAGCATGCTCTTTCCTCTCAAGCGGACGAGGAAAAGGAGGATAAACAACATTACATGAATCGCTAGGAACCTTCTTTTGCCACAGTAAACCATCCACTAATCCCTCGATGTGCCAACCCAACAATAGTAACATATATGCTCCTTCATCCTTCTGGTTGGATCTAACCGATTCAAAAAGATTTATGAAAGAAAAAAGCTACTGACATAACCTCAAACAGTTGTAGTGCATAAACTCAAAAACTGATTTTCTCTTATAAAACTCTGAACAGAAAATCTTTCGATGCCCAAATCCACCGCAAAAGTAGCATCTAATCTTATTCATGTAATCTTTCACGATATGATTTGATCCTCCACATCTGAAGCATAAACGATCTCTGGGAGAATTCCAATAACTAGAACGCTTTCTTGAGAACAAATTCCCATGAGAATCACAAAAAGAATAATGAACACCCTTCTTACTCCCAACTGCAAAAGAATTCTGAGATTCGCTCTTTGATTTAGATAAGAAAGAAAAAGAATTCGCTCGAAGGCAACTAGAACTTTCCAATTTGTGACGAAAAGAAGAAGAACAGGGAGCCGCCATTTTCTTCGTTAAAAGGAAATTTTCAAAGTGAATATTGAAAATGAAATATTTATATATGAAATGAATAGAATTATATAAAAGGTTTTATATAGAATGAATAGAATTATATAAAAGTTTTTATATAGAATGAATAGAATTATATATAAGGATTTATATAAAATAAATAGAATTTTATAAGGGAAATATTTGGAAAATGAATAGAGTTTTATATAAAGAGAATTTTACATTAGGAAGGTTTAGACCCGTGCTTCACACACGGGGGTAATATGATATTGATTTAAAGTAAATATTTTGCAAATAAAATATTATAAAGGAATTTGGGGTTTGAAATAGGAATTTAAAATGGAAGTGGTGAAATTTGAAGCTGACTAGAAATTAGTTGAATTGAATTACTTACTGGGTATCAATCTGATGTTGGTTTCGGCCTTCGGGGTTAATATGTTGGGTTTGTTATCTTTTTAGTTTACAGTTAGAGACTGATAGAGGTGGAAAGATATTGATGCGTGAATCAGAAATGGAAACTTTTTCCAAAGTTAATAACGTATATTTTCTAAAATTAGAAAATAAGGATTTGATGAATATATGGAAACGAGAAATGGGGAAATGAATAAATGTTGATTGATGATTGATCGATAGAATTTCCATCTAGAATTAATATTGTTGTTTGCACACATGTTTTCCCTTGATAGTTAAATCGCCGACTATTAAAGATTTTGACCATTTCCGTTGTCAATACGGAGAGACCGGGATCAGATATATTATCTGAAAACCACTCTGTATGGCATTAGCGTTGCGAATCAAATATGATGAAGATAATTGAAGACGGAGTTATGCAAGGGCCGTTCAATAAATCCTAGGTAGAAATTGCCTAAGATGGATTTACAGAATAATTCCTTCGGATTGTCCAGTCCTAGGACAACTTGAATGGACGAATGTCTGATAGAGTATATTTGGTAGATCGCGTAAGGTGATCGTTGCAAACGTATTTACATTGGTGGTAGAGCAATTCGTTTCTCTTAACTTATACCTGTGGTATTTTTCGAGGAATCATTTTGTGATTTGACGGGTATGACGATGTGGCATTCAAAGTAAATGAAGGTGTGATCTGTTAAAAGATACGTTATGACCTCAAGCATCATCAACTGAGAAATGACAGAAATCGGGCAGGCAACATGGCTAAGTGGGTCGCACCCAAGCAGGATATATTGTCACCATCTAGAGAATATTCAAACTTGTTACTTCTTTCAATTTTGTATCTCCCGGGAATGGTTATGTTGGTATACCAACCATAAGGTGATAATATATTCGGAACATTCAAGCAAAATGAATGGCCAGTCATGTGTGGCCGAGTTACAAGATGTTCTTGTTCAACTCCAGTGTATCGCTTCTAGTGTACACTGATCGGAAGGTGGTTCCATACCTTGTCAGAGCTAGAAATCCATTACCCAATAAGAGACCACAGTTTTGATTTTATATTATATATGTAGAACGTGCGATGAAAGCGTTCTACTAGATTTCTATTTACTTGGTCTAGACATTATTATAATATCAGACAAGTATTGTTTTAGAAAAATATTTTGGGTTATCATAAGGTAAAAACCATCCGTGTTTATGTGTGGATCGGTCTTTCGATTATCCTTTGTTACAAAAGGATGTTTGAAAAATTAAACAAATGATTTGAGTTTAATCACACCAGTCACATGACTGACCCAGAGTTTATTTTGTTTTGTTTTCCTTAAACTCTTGGGTGCCCAATTTTGTATAGGCAGTCAAGTAGTCGGGATTTATAGATACTTGAAGAGCTGGAGCAGTAGGCTTCAGGATTATATAGATTGTTATTTCCGCTGTGTTGTAAGTGTTATACTCTAGTAATGGTATTGTATATAGATACTGTTTTATTTCAAAGTTATGTTATGAAATATATTTATTCATTCCGCTGTGAGATTCGTGTTTACTCTGATGTTGTATGTTCTTCTTCTTCTTCTATTCTAAGTTTCTATCTTATCTTTTCTCATCCTCTAATTTTTTCATGGACTATTTGGTATTTCCGATGCTTGAATAGTCGACATTGAGTTTATGTCGGTTAACCAGGATCGCTAAAAACCGGGTCATTACAGTGGTATCAGAGCCGAAGGTTAAGTTATTACCTTGGCTTTGTGGAGTGACTCGGTAGAGATGGGGTTAGCAATACCCTAGATTGAGTTTGAGTGTATATATTCGAGAGAACGTATTTGTATATTTCAATATAAAATTGTTTTATATTGTGGAGATTTATTGGTTGAGTTGTTTATAAGTTCTGGTCGATCAGTTTGATCCACTGTATCGTAAGGGTTTCTGAACACTCGAATACGATGAACCGACACGGTATGTTTTGAAAAGAGGGTAAATGAAATAATTTTGCCCCTATTATATTTTTATATAAACAAAGTATAGATATTTGAAGTAATATAGTATATTGGATGTGTTGATTGTGATTATATTCGAATAAGATTATAAAATGTGAAATGGTTACGTAAATAACCAATCAGAATTCATATAAGTGAAATATGTGAAATCAGATGAATTAAATCTGAATTTAAATCAGAATTGGAATTAAAACCCTGGAAGGTTATAAAAGTGTTTGTAAATGAATCTAGGTTAAATATATGATAATTTTAAAATCCTGGGAGGTTTTAAATTGTTTACAAAGCATTGTGAATGGTATTTTGAAATGTATTTCAAAATGGAAGTTTTTAGAAATGGTTTTGAAAGTGATATAATATTGAACACACTTCGATCGTTGGAAAATAGATTCTGATGATGACAGCTGCATCATCGCTGTTTATTTTCGAGTTGCTAAGTGGCGGATTACTACCAAGGATTTTGTTTTTGAATTGTTTTGTGAAAAGCAAGTTGTTTTGAATATTGAAAAGGGATATCTGGTTTTAGAAAAGCTAAACTATTTGAAATTCCCTGGGAAAGATTGTTTGAATTAAAACAAATTAAATGTGAATTTGTAAAAGCAAATAGAAATAAAAATTGAATTGAAACCAGTTAAGGGGAAAATGAATTGAGATAGAAAGTATCGAATTATATTGGATTAGAGATAATCTGAAATGGAATTTGACTGGTAAGTTAGGAATTGAAATAAATATTGGAATCTGAGTTAAGAACATAATTCGACCTGGGTATAACCGAATGATCGGGATGACATTGGTATATGCATAATTGGTAACACATGGAAAGGATATATTGATATGCCCGACAAAAAGGTACAAGTTTATATTTCATATGGGTATGAGATTTTGATGAGCCGAATGGGCAAGCCGCTTGGCTGTTTGATTTTCTTTTGGGTTGGAGAAGGCTTAGAGAGGCGAGTTGTAGTTGTACCGATAGACCAATACAAAGGAGGTGCTGGCGAAATTTTTCGAAAATTTCGGGTGTTAATTTTTTTTCAGGATTTTTGAAAATTTTCATCGATAAGAATTAATTAATATTTTAATTGAAGTTTATTTGTTTAGTTGAAATTGAAATTAAGATGTAAACAAATAATTTTTAACAAAGTTAATTGGGTTTGTTTTCTACCTTAGCAATTTCGAGGACAAAATCGTTTTAAGGGGGGAAAATGTAATGTCCAGTATTTTCAGCGATATAATAATTAATTTATTCAATTATTTAAATAGTGATTTAGAGAATATAATGGTTGTTTAATTAAATAATAGTGGATATTTAATTAAATTAAATAATTGAATAATATATTTAATTCTGAAATAGACGAAAATAGTGGAATTCACAATATTGTGTGAATTGAATTATTTATACGATATATTTCAGTTTAGAGTTATATTATATTCACGAATATATTATTTAAACGAAGTTTGAACGTATAATTATATTATAATTATAATCGAGCTCGAAATGACGTGGCAGTTCGTAATTTGGCGATTCATATTTTAAACGAATATACAGAATCTGATTTAAATCGAATTTCTGTGAAACAAGAAATGTTCGAAGCTGGTAAAGTATATTTTTCTAATAAAAGAGAAAAATCGAGATTTCGTCGGGTAGATTTTGAGTTATGTCCAAATCAAATTTTCGAAAAGTCGCTATGGAATTCCTTTATAATTTACAGCGATTTATTTATATTTTAAATTGATTTTTTAATATAAATTGAATATCGATTCAACCAGGATTTGAATATCAAGTTATAAATCCAATTGGAGCTGTGTGATATTCTATTATGAATATATACGGTAATAATAAATTATTTATATTTAATTTAATTATTTTTAAATATATATATATATATATATATTTAGATGGGTTTATTTAGAGCTTTAAAAATAGCCAGTTTTGCAAACGACCTCCGTTTTCGACGGAACTAATTTCGTTGGATACGGAATATTAAATTATTGTTAGATTTCAATTTCCATGATTTTTGAAGTCAATATGTGGCCGTACGGAATTTTAATGTGAAAAACAGTCAATTATTTGACTTTAAAAATACGATTTGTGAGCAAACGAAGTCGGAATTCAATGAAACCAGTTTCGTTGGGTCCGTAATGTCGAATTGAAGGTGCATGTCCATTGTCGTGATTTTTGGATATAATATGTGATTATAGGAATTTTTAACAATAAATACACATAGCGTTTGCTTAAAAATAAAAAAATAATCAATATAAAAATATTTAAATTTTTGCTATAAATAACCTAACTTACCCTAAAGCCTAGAAATTTCACTTCCTCGGTCTGTAAAATTTTACGTTGTTTCTTTTCCTTATTCTTCAGCAAAAATCGTGATATATTAAATTCAAAACAAATCAAAAGAAATTCCTAAATTTATAAAACCTATATTCAGAGTCCTTTATCAGAAGAGCTTCAACGTCATGTGAATATTGCAGGGCGCGATCAAACATTGGGGGTTCGATGTAACTTCAGCGAACTAGGGCTGAGGCGTTTGAGCATTCTAGTCCTCGATTTCAGAAATGGGTGAGATATTTGAAATTGCGGTTGGATTTAGCTTCGGTGTAGCTTGTTTTTGAGGACCTCGAACAAATTGTAAGTCGCATCTTCTTCAAGAGGTGCCGAGTTTGCATGTTTGCTAAGGGAATCTAGTTCTATGTTTAGGGTATAGGAAGATCGTGTTCATAACAAGGAGAAGAACGGTGGTTTTTGTTTTCAATTCCGTGAAGTAGAAAAGAAGCAGTTCGAAGGGGGGAGTACGACAATATCTGTGTGGTGCGGGATTTCCAAAAAACCGCGAATGGGGATGAGGGTGCAAACTAGATGGAAAGGGTATTAGTTGTAGAGACTTTGACAAGAAGCTGTTTGGTGATTTAAGTTTGAAGTTATGTGGAGAGATTAAGGAGGAAATGGGATCAAAGAAAGTGGAGATGGCGGGTTGATTTCGGTGGGGAGCGGTCTCTGTTTGGAGAAGATGAATTAGGGAAGCAAATGATTTGAACGTGGATAGTTTGGGCCCAAGCTTAGAATGGTTGAGGCCCGTTAATAAATAGTTTTAATAATTTAAATTCTTAGCTAAAATGGTAAAACGCATAACTTCTCCATACGATATTAGAATTTGGCAAAAAAGGATCCGTTGGGATCGTA
The DNA here is from genome assembly GCA_030737875.1 of Allium sativum. Lineage (NCBI taxonomy): Eukaryota > Viridiplantae > Streptophyta > Magnoliopsida > Asparagales > Amaryllidaceae > Allium > Allium sativum. Next base: position 50,200,142 of record CM060924.1, on the reverse strand, counting down.
TGGACGGTGGCTATGTAATGGAACTGGCTGGGAGTGGATTGGAGCTCGTCACAATTTATAACGAAATAAATTATCGAAATCAAATCAACGACAGATATTTGTTATTTAACGATATACTGACCAATGTGAGTAAATCTCACTAACTTTGTACAGTTATATTTTTATAAATATGATCTAGTATTGATAAATGATGATTGATTGTTGTGTGTTGATTGTTTGCTTGAATTGCTGATTTATTGGTTGAAATTGTAGATAACGGTACATATATAAATCGTTAATCAAATATTGATTCTGTTTATCAGAATATTTTTATTGAAATGAAATCAATGTTATTTATATTGTTTAACATCTATAAATGCAGGAAAATAGGTTGGAGGGATCCAACTGGATTCCTCAATATTTATAGTACTATTTGTTTTCATATATTGTGATATATGATGTGATACATAATCTGTGATTGATTATGATGACACTGATCATGTTATTTTGTATTTTAAATACCATATGAAATGCTGGATGTAAAAAGGAAATTTTCAAAGTGAATATTGAAAATGAAATATTTATATATGAAATGAATAGAATTATATAAAAGGTTTTATATATAATGAATAGAATTATATAAAAGGTTTTATATAGAATGAATAGAATTATATAAAAGGATTTATATAAAATAAATATATGTTTATAAGGGAATTATTTAGAAAATGATTAGAGTTTTATATAAAGAGAATTTTACATTAGGAAGGTTTAGACCCGTGCTTCGCACATGGGGATAGCATGATATTGATTTTAAGTAAATATTTTGCAAATAAAATGTTATAAAGGAATTTGGGGTTTGAAATAGGAATGTAAAATGGAAGTACTGAAATTGGAAGCTAACTAGAAATTAGTTAAATTGAATGACTTTCTGGGTATCGATCTGTTGTAGGTTTCGGCCTTCGGGGTTAATACTCGGGTTTGTTCTCTTATTAGTTTACAGTTAGAAACTGATAGAGGTGGGAAGATATTGACGCGTGAATCAGAAATGGAAACGTTTTCCAAAGTTAATAACGTATATTTTCTAAAATTGATTTGATGAATATATGGAAACGAGAAATGGGGAAATGAATAAATGTTGATTGATTATTGATCGATAGAATTTCCATCTGGAAATAATATCGTTGTTTGCACACATATTTTCCCTTGATATTTAAATCACCGACTATCGAAGATTTTGACCATTTCCGTTGATAATACGGAGAGACTGGGATCAGATATATTATCTGAAAACCACTCCGTATGGCATTAGTGTTGCGAATCAAATATGATGAAGATAATTTAAGACGGAGTTATGCAAGGGTTGTTCAATAAATCCTAGGTAGAAATTGACTAAGATGGATTTACAGAATAATTCCTTCGGATTGTCCAGTCCTAGGACAACTTGAATGGACGAATGTCTGATAGAGTATATCTGGTAGATCGCATAAGTTGATCGTTTCATACGTATTTACATTGGTGGCAGAGCAATTCGTTTCTCTTAGCTTATACCCGTGGTATTTTGGGGGAATCAATTTGTGATTTGACGGGTATGACGATGTGGCATTCAAAGTAAATGAAGGAGTGATTTGTTAAAAGATACGTTATGACCTTAAGCCTCATCAACTAGGAAATGATAGAAATCGGGCAGGCAACATGGCTAAGTGGGTCGCACCCAAGTAGGGTATATTGTCACCATCTAGAGAATATTCATACTTGTTACTTCTTTCAATTTTTATCTCCTGGGAACCGTTATGTTGGTATACCAACCATAAGGTGATAATATATTCGGAATATTCAAGCGAAATGAATGGCCGGTCATGTGTGGTCGAGTTACAAGATGTTCTTGTTGAACTCCAGTGTATCGCTTCTAGAGTACATTGATCGGAAGGTGGTTCCATACGTTGTCAGAGTTGGAAATCCATTACCCAATAAGAGCCCGCGGTTTTGATTGTATATTATATATATAGAACGTGAGATGAAAGCGTTCTACTAGATTTCTATTTACTTGGTCTAGGCATTATTATAATATCAAACAAGTATTATTTTAGAAAAATATTTTGGGTTATCATAAGGTAAAAACCATCCGTGTTTATGTGTGGATCGGTCTTACGAGTATCCTTTGTTTCAAATGGATTTTTGAAAAATTAAACAAATGATTTGAGTTTACTCACACCAGTCATGGACCCAGAGTTTATTTTGTTTTGTTTTCCCTAAACTCTTGGGTGCCCAATTTTGTACGGGCAGTCAAGTAGTCGGGATTTACAGATACTTGAAGAGCTAGAGCAGGAGGCTTCAGGATTATATAGATTATTATTTCCGCTGTGTTGTAAGTGTTATACTTTAGTAATGGTATTGTATACAGATACTTTTTATTTCAAAGTTATGTTATGAAATTTATTTGTTCCGCTATGAGATTCGTGTTTACTCTGATGTTGTATGTTCTTCTTCTTCTATTCTAAGTTTCTATCTTATCTATTCTCACCCTCTAATTTCTTTCATGGACTATCCGATATTTCTGATGCTTGAATAGTCGACATTGAGTTTATGTTGGTGTTAGATCCAGAATTGGCTCTAACATCCAAAAAAATAACAATTCTATCGAAATGAAATCAAAAACTACGAAAACACACAATTTATAATGGTTCGGCGTTAAATAGCCTACGTCCACTTTCTTCTTTTTTGATTGATGCTTTGAATACGAGTACAACAATGATTTTCACTTAATTCTCACTTATCTCATACATTGATTCACTCAATTTCCTTCACAATATGATTCAAAAGATGATTGTAAGCTGAATAAGTTGATGAAATTCGGGTTGCAAAGGAGTTTAAGTTCTGAAAATGCCAAAGGATCCCCCCAAAATGCCTCTTGGTGGTGTATTTATAGGTGGAAAATGCTCCTGGAGTGGGATCGGTTCGGATCCACGTGGTACCAATCCCGTTACTATCGGGTTCGGATGGATTGTGGAGGTGACAACACAACAAGTTAGTGGCAAGCGTGGGTAGATCGTGGGCATAACCGTTCCAAGTTTAAAGGGATCGGTTAGGCTGGTAATTGGGGGTTTGGATCGGTTAGGCTGGTAATTAGGGGTTCGGATCGGCCTTGTTCTTTTCGATCCGGTCCGACCTGTGCCCTTTCTTTCCCTGCTTCGGATCACTTTGCCTTGACTAGTGGATCTCCGCTCCTAACCGACTTTGTTGAGTAAATGTCTTCGTCATTTGATTTTTTAATCTTTTAACTTAGTGTAGCCTAGTTCACAAAGTAGGCTAACATTTTGCCCCCTGAAAGGATGCTTCTGTTGAAGACGGAGCATGCTTGGATGTTATCTATTCATTAATTTTCGAACTTGAACTGTTGACTTGTTGCTTCCGTTCATTTGTAGAGACGTGTTGTTTCATAAGATTGTGTCTCTTGCAGCCTATAAATACACCAGATGGTTCACAAATTTCCTCCTTCGTTTTTGACAAGCTTCAGGAACTTTGACTGATGTCTGGTGACTCTTCCAGGTAGTCTCCTTGTATATTTTTTATTGATTATATCTATCAAATCACTGCATCTTCTTTAAGGTTAATTCCATATATTGAGATATGGATGATCCTTCTTTGGGCTCGGGTCGGTTCTATCCGCTCCGCTGGGCTTTAACGTTTTTGTACTACTGGGCTGAATGGCCATGGGCCTATTTTTTGATCCGAGCGGGGCCATGTTGGCAGGAATGCAAAGGGCCGTTGTACCCTTATATAAATTCACTTCTTTTTCACTTCTACTTTTTTTTACTTCTATCGTTTTTCCAGAAATTGCCCCAAAGAAAAACGAAACCCTAGTTCTTGGAATTTCAATAATTCTTATTTTAATCCTCGAATCAATTTCATAGGTAGGATATAACTTTGATTAACTCTCTCCTTAACTGATTTTATTCAAATTCTCGTAAGCAATCTGGGTAGATTCTTGCTCGACGTCGCATTAAGTGTAGCGCTGTGAATTCTCTCCCCTCGCCGTCGTCGTTGGTGGCCTCGTCACCACCTCGAGGCGTTGAAACTAGGATTTGACATGGTAGGGAATATATTGGTCCATGGAGGTCTTGTCATCACAAATCTCTCAAAAATGAATGAGTTTTTTAGAAGGAGATGGGTTCTGTGCTGATGGGGAAGAGGAAGGACAAGAAGAAAGGAGGAGGATTTGGGATCAGTCCGGGTGGAGAGACATAAGAGTGAAGAGGACAGGGGCTTCGTCTAACTGGATCGGATCGGATCGAAAAATAAAGGGTAAACAGGAAAACAAGGCTTACTCAACTGGGGCAGGTCAGAATGAAAAGCAAAGAGAGAAGAGCATGGGCTCCCAATCCGATCCGGACCACTTAGAGTATTCATTCCCGAACGGATCCGATTTGCATATAGGGCGTTAACTTCTGCTTAAAACCGAATCGTGATTTTGCCCCCGATCCGATCCCAAAATACACATTCGAACCGAATCGAACTCATCTAACTCAATGCACAAAAATCTGTTAACCTAGCTCTGCCAATGCTTGCAGTGATCTACAACTTAACAAACAGTTAGGATAGTGCCTTATAAACATGAACGAACATTTAAGACTATTGTGAACATATTACTACTTTGTCAAACTTTTGCGTTATGCTCTCATGTGTTTACTTTGCATCCTTCGCACACATAGCACACACTTTAGTTCACACACGTACACGGGGGAATACAGGCTATCTTACTCTAACTATGTTATTGCTTCTTCAGTAGTTTAGCGATCAAGGAAGAGAGACGGTCATCTAGGTTAGCAAAAAGGAGAAAAGTTGCATAAACTTCTGAGAAACTCACTCTTGATGACATATCCTCTCCCTCAGACCCTGAATGGGATGATGAGGGCCCAGATTATGAAGTGGAAGCACACAATATCCTCTCCCTCATTCGGCAATCGATCGAGGATCCTTTGTTTTTCCCTGAGTTGATAACTGTTGCTTCTCATTTTGTAGGTGTTGAACCAGCCGAGAAGATTGGTGAGCCTCGGGGAGCCTCTATTGGAGAAGATTCCATGAAAAAGGCTCAGGGAGGACAGGATAAGGCTACCATTGTCGAATCTGGAGGGGGAGCTGAATTGTCTAAGGCCGACACTTCTCATGATGACGAGATGATAGATTCCTTAAAAGACGACGGTGGTAATGAGGGGCACGAAGAAGATCCTGATGTGGCTATAATTGGGGATCCAAAAAAGTGCTGATGACGTTACTTTGGCTAAAATGAAAGCCGAACAAGACAAGTGCATGCAGCTGAAAGTTGAAGACTTGAACCCCGAAAGCCTTAAGCCCCTTGCAGGGTTGGATCCTGGATCGAGGTTAGTTGTTAAGATTTTAAATAGGTCTATTACAGAAGAGCTTGCTAAAAAATCTTCTCTTGATTCCAGTGTTCCGACTCCTGGGAAGAAATCCACCGATTCTGGTACTTCAACTACAGAGAAGAAAAGGTCGTCAATTCTTGGTAGCGGGTGCCTATTCTTCTTAGTGAGCTTGATCAGCTCCCTATAATCCACACATAGACGAAGTGAGTCTTCTTCCTTAGTTGCAAAGATGATTGGAGCTCCCCACTCTGATATGTTTCGTCTAATAAAACCTTTCTCGAATAGCTCCCTTACTTGCTTGCTAATCTCCTTCCTCTCTCAAGGAGACATGTGGCGCAATAGAAGAGCAATTGGCATCGAGTTCTCTACCAAGTAAATCTGGAAGTCTATCTCACGCCTTGGAGGTAGTCCCTGAACTTCATCAAAAATGTCTGGATAATCTCTAACTATGGGTAAAGATCGCAAATCGTCAACAGAATTATAAAGCGAATCTAGAAAACTGAGCATCACTAACCCTCATGGGTCATAGGAAATTTCGAGAGTCCTACCGTGACAAGTAAGAAAACTAACTACTCCCTTTTCACAATCAAGGATGGCACCATACATGGCTATCTAATTCATTCCTAGAATCAAACCATAGCCAATAAAGCCCAGCACGTATGCACCACATGCAAACTCGATGCCCAAGATAGAAATTCTCAAACCTCCGCATATCATGGATAAATGAGTCGATCCTACTATTAAGTTTGAGACTATTACAGGATCAGAATTTATACTAGTATTAAGGTGCATACTATCTACTACAGAACTGGATATAAACGAATGTGAAGTGCCAGAATCAAACAGGGTTCTAATAGGATAGTTAAAAAGGGAAATCAAACCTTGGACAATGACTTTCCTACCTCGATCAGGTCCACTAGCCTCTAAAGCATGTACTCGTCCAGAAGTTCCTTCCCCTTGTCCTTGCTTGCCAGGGCATTGCTCAGTGAAGTGTCCCAATTACCCATAATTAAAGCAGGCTATCTTTGCCTTTCTGCAGTCCTTCACAGAATGACCCATAGTTCTGCAACTATGAAACTTGATATCTTTCTTGATCTGAGTCTTTTCATTCTTTCCTCCTTTCTTTTGCTTTCCTTTCTTGAGCCACCATTTCTGTTTCTCCCCCTTAGCCTGTGTATCTTCTGTCTTACTGTCTTTCTTCTCATCCTTGCCATCTTCATGCATAAGTGCCATGTCAACCAGCCTTTCAAACGTCGCCCCATATGTATATGAGATAATGCAAGTCCTTGGAGAGGTTGATTCAACCCTCTCGTAAATCAAAGCACCTTATGGGGTGTATTCACCAAGTCCAGACTAAATCTTGCCAGTTGATTGAACTTATTCACATAATCTTTAATAGACATGTCCCCTTATTTCAAAGCCAAGAATCTTTCAAAGCCAAGAATCTCTCCATCTGTAATCCCTCTTCCGCCTGAGATAAAAACTTCATCTTGAATCTCTGTAGGAAATCATCCAAAGTAGCCACTTGTTGTCCTGCCAGCGTTACTTCCCACCAGTAAGAAGCTTTATCCTTCAGCTACCATGCGACCAACTGTATCTTCCTTCTATCATCAATTTCAAGAAGACCAAATATATCCTTTGTTTCTCTTAGCCAATTCTGTGCTTCAACAAATCTCTCGGTACCACGCAATGGTTTTCCTCCTATAGCACAGAAGTTGTTACATAACTTAGAAAAGTTATCTACTCATGGAGGTGGAGCTACAACGGATGCAGCTGGGAGTGGGGAATTTACTTGTCCTCCGGTAGGTGTCATAGCCTCAAGATACCTACGGAACCATGTCGGTAGCGGAATTCCCTTAAGAAGATTGGGTGCCCCAAACATGTTGAAAAGAAAAAGGATTCAACAAGAGATCGAGAGTATATTTAATATGGCTTGAGGGGACATGTTTTTCAAAAACAGATTTTTAATTGAAAATACTTTGCTTTTGAAAATAATTTTAAAACCTTTTTCTCTGATCTTGTAACGTTCAGCTCTGATACCAAATGTGACACTCCACGTCCGTTAATGTCACTTGTAAGAGAATGCATTAAGTTTCGTGAAGTGTAATAGGTAAATAGTACAGAAATTCATAAGACAAATATAAAATAAGCAATGAAAAATTTCAACTCCATTATTAACAATAAAATGCAGTCTCAAACATGTTATGTAACAACATGGAATTTTGGCAAAGGGAATTAATTATTAAAATTTCAAAAATAAGGATTTCATCAAATAATGCAATTTGACCACAAAACTTTTAACCAATGCGTTTGTCTTAGAATTCCGGTCGACTTTCATGTTTGGAGTTTCATGAACGGAGTCTGTATGAAAAAGTTACGGACATAATACGGAAACGGATGGAAAATAAATAAAACAGAATATCTTATATATAGAAATAAATAATTTCTCAGCCACCTCACTACCAAGTCAACCGCAGTCGACCGCTAGTTGCGACCGCTTAGTCGAGATAGGCACTGACGGCTAGGGTTTGGCTGTGTAAAATGACATATGAACGGACAAATGTTAAACAAGTTAAATCTAACGGTTCATGACCAATTCCATTTCTATAAATAAAGGGGTAAGGCCTCATTCTTTTCCACACAAATCTATGGGCAGCAGCGAAGCTCTGCCATTTTCCTCCCTCTTCAAACCTAATTTCTTAAGTAAAAATGTATTCATATACAACAAATCAAATACAAATATATAATTAAGTGGATTATCAGATTCAATGAAAAACAATGTGAATTGGCGCTCTAAATCAGATTCTCCTCTCTCTATTTTCTTACATATCTATAGATCTGAAATTATCCCCTTTTTAGATAAATTGTAGACTTTTAAGTGTGGGAATTGTAGGCCTAAAAGATTATACAAACTTCAGATTTGGATGCTTTCAAGCGAGTGAGAAATTTACATATACAGTTATAATAGACTATTTATTTCATCTGAATCAGATCTCAAATTATGTGCCTATTTTCATCATATTTGTTCATAATATTTTTGTAATTGAATTGATACCCATCAGATCTGATTGTGAATATTGTTAAAACTTGTGAATTGTGGATTGTGGTTAGGCATAATATTAATTGTAGGATTCTTAAATTTGTTTATACACATTTCCTACAATTATGTTGTAAATTGTATTACGGTTGTAGTAAAACACTGAGGATTTGTAAATCAGTCCCAAAAATAATGCCCATCCGTATTTTTCTTCTAAATCACTAGTTTCAGTGTAAGTTGGTGAATTATGTGAATTTAATTTAAAAATAACTGTACCTATTTGCATAATATGTTGTTGGGTATTGGCTTGATTGTTGTAAATATGTCGTTTTCCACTTTTTGAACAAAAAGATATTATTTTGAATTCACAAGAGATATGACAAAAAGATTGGAAAAAGGGAAAAGTGGTGCAAACTTACGTATAAATATAAATATACATATTTGAGTGTAGTTTGCATCAACTATTTCAAAAATATATGTATACATATATATATTTCTTGTGAATTTGAAATACGTCTATTCCACAAATCAGACATAATTTACAATAATTACAACTAACGATCTTTTTGTAAGATTTGGAACCTTATGGAAAGATTGAATGCAAAAAGGAAATCTTGGATGTTGATTAAACCAAATTATTAAATTTAATAATAGTAACAACAACATTGACTGCGCAAAATCATAAATATAAATATCCATATTATCCATCCAAATCTACGTAAAACGGTAAATATACACTGTATTGAATGTTGGAATGTTTGAATGATGTTCAATTATGGAATGATATATGAAAATGAAATCCATATTGAACTAATATATTTGTGGTGACCATTGTAGCAATTAATATAATTAATTGCAATAAATAGGGCCGCAAATAAATAAATACCAGTTATAACCATTGTTGATTGGGGAAAGTGAATATAATAGGATAATGGTTACAATTCCTAAATTAATTAGGACTAATGTTGCAAACCCCAATTAGACAGTTTGAATTATAACTGCATTTAGACACGAGGAAAAGCTTAACTTGTGGTAGAAGCCTGCCTGGAGCCCCCGGCAAATCCAGCATCCACAGGTTTTCAGCTTAATGTGAGGGGTCTAATGCACAAATATAATTGTACCAAGGCACAAGGTTAACTTTAACATGTGGTAGAAATCTGCCCGGAATCGACTGGCAAATCCAGCATCCACAAATGGTAAACTTAATGTGAGTTGTATGGTGCACAAATGTGTGTGTGTGTATATATATGACAAGAAACAAATAAATAAGAATAGAAATTGTCTGTTGGGGTACAACAAATAGATATCTTGGGACTGGTAAATGGTTGCCTTGGGAAAATATAACTGTTATGGTCATAAATGGCAATAAACTAAGAGATTAAAGCAAATGGGGATTTATGGATATTGATTGTTGTTTAAATACTAAACACAATTAGGGAAGTAACAAAATAAATATCCTAGGGTAAGAAGGATATAACTTTCCTTATTAACATTAATTAATATAGAACTTATAATTAAAAGTTAAAAGTTAGAGTTGGACTTAGTAGGTTAATGATGAAAAATATTATTAACCATATGAACCAGTGACGATAATAAATCATGTAAATATAGTATTTCCGTGAAGAGAAATTAAATGGAAAAGACTTAATGACGTAGCCCACTTTATCCCAATAGGGAAAGGTATCCAAGGCTAATGGGCTACGAACTAAATAACCTTCGTGTATAGTCTGCTTCCTAGTTCTTAAGTGGCTTGGGGTTGAGGAGTCCACCTGAGAGTAGGTCTTTCAGTTTTGGGGTATTAAATGACATGTGTATGTATTGCCTACCCAAACCAGGAAAGTTGAAATGTCAGATATGGCTACATATCCTATAGGAAGTAATAAGCAATCAAGGAGGTTATTCTATAAGGTCAGCTAGATGGTATAACACACAATAAAATACCACCTCTCACCTTACACGGGGCAAGGATATATGCGTGAATAACGAAAGTCTTAACTACTAGGGCCCATAGCTAGTGCTTTCTAGTTTATGTTAATATGGAATATATTATCGAGGAATAATAAGTGACCAACAGGTCCTCCTAGATTTTAAGTGATCAGTGAGAATCCACCCTATCTATTATTGATAGTGAGGCATTAAAACAATAAAGGATAGTGAATGAGGATATGAATATAAAAACTCCGTAATTAGGGGTCCACTCTTGATTTAATAACCAGCCATGTTCTGGTATAAAGGCTTCCTAAATATATCCAAAAACGCTCTATCTCGGTATTATACTTTTTGAATACTACTTTGGGAAGAGTTGTAGGGTCGTGTATAAACATTTACAAGGTTAGGCTAGAATCACTAACCTTGATAGACATACATCTTGGATTGAACCAAACGGGATACATCTATTATTATAATATGTGTTGTACATTTCCTATTCACTAGACTCTTGTTGTTCTGACCCTCACCTCATTATAATCACCCAAGTTTCTAGAGAATGTTGGGTTCTTACAGGTGTTTTAGTTTGGTTTTCGGTTCTCATTCTCTCTCATGCTCGGTATTGGAAAAGTGACTTACTTTAAAAAGGTAGTTACTTGAGTTAATACTAGTTTATCCTATTTTGTTTCTGCTGTGAGTTATCATATTGTACTCTGGTTATGCTCATGCTCGTTTATTTGCAGGTACCAGATTTATACGCCCTATGCTTGGATGTGTTCAGGTTTTGATTTGTTTTTTTTGAAATTTAGGCTCAAAAAAGTGTGGTGTGTTACATTTGGTATTAGAGCTTAGGTTAAATGATCAGAGGAATTAGTTAAATTAGGACTCGTGAGAGAATGTAATTCGATTATTTTTTCTCTTTTTCTTACTTGACTTAAATTTATTTCGGCAATGAACTAATTGCGGGCCTAGTTATAGTAAAAATGGGCTTCAAGCGACTAAGAGTTGAAGTATGTTGATTTTTAGTTTGTAGCCAATTATGTCTTACCCCAACAGTACGTTGGCGATCTCGTCATGAAGAGCACGAGGACGACATATGGTGGATTCCGATGATTCGAGTTTGGAGACTCGAATAATATAAAAATCTAGCTAGAACCGAGATAGTCACGATTTCTGGTTTTTGGTTTTGTTAGTAGTTCCTGTTAAGACAATTACTTGATCTAAAATGGGAAAAGTTTGCGTTATTATGTCGAATTTATTTCGAAAATATAACTACGAGGTTATCCTTTTTGTTGAATTTCCGAATCTACTTTTACTGAAACATTTCATTGAGTTCTTGGACTTGTATTCAAGGAAATTCTATTTTTAAAACTATTTGGAGAAAATAAAAACGGCTTTTGAAAGTTATGGAATACGTTTTCGAAAATTTGGTATTATAAAGACCTAGTTTTATAAAGATATGGTTCTTAGATTTTTAATCTATTCGTGTTTCAAAATTTTGGGGCTTAGTGTAATTTTAATAAATATATATAATCTGATTGGTAGGAGAGATGGAATTAGAAATGACAAGGAATATGCCACTAAACTTGAAAATAATAAATATCCATTCCTTGTGATTTTTAGTATCCCTCTTCGAATATATATTCGATAATTTATTGAAATTATCACAATTAATCATTAAGATTTTTGAAGCTCCAACATTTTTGAATATGAAAAGGTCTTTTAGTTTGTAATATAAACTGGAATATAAGTAATAATAATAAAATAGATTCATAAATACGAAACTATTAGTTTATAATAAAATCCCATTTTTTTTAAAAAAAGTTTTAAATCTTTCTTTGAAAATGCTAAGAAATATCCTTTATCCTTATTTTTTGGGTATTTGACTTCGAATCGTTTAGTTTATATCGGCTAGTAAAGGGGACATCCGTTTTAATTTTATTTCATATTTCTAGCTGATTTCCTGTTTTAATTTCATTCGATTCAGTGGTCATAATCTTTTTGGAGCCAGGGAAAAGGCGTTGGAAAATTTAATTTCTTGACTCGACGAGCGGTGGAGATCGATACGAGAAATCGGTTGGGGTTGGAATTTGTTTTCGACGTAATAGAAATTTTATTTTAATTTATATAATTTATACGGGTTGTTGAGATGAAATTTGTACTACACCCACAAAGGGGAAAGCGGTCAACAAGCGGTCGACTGCCCATTTAGGGCCAGGTCGACCGCTCCCCTTTAAGGGACGTAGCCTAGAACCCGACCCGTTTCAACTAAAACAATATATATATCGTTCCGGCTGACCTTCCCTTCCCCGAACCCCAATTTCCACCGAACCCAAACCCTCATCCATTCCCAAGCTTCAACCTGAGAAACCCCACTCCGTTTCGTCCCTAATTACCACCAAAATTCTTCTCGTGCAGGTCTCTACCCTATTATACTCTAGATTTGAATTTTCCTTTTCCCAATTTGTCGATTCCTCCATGGAACCACCTCGCAATGTCACCACTCAACACCTTGGTCTCACACCTCAGAAATCCGCTTGACTAGACCGCAATGAGGGTAAGATCAAGCAATACTTAGCCACGGCCAGCCATGAGTTTCATGTTGGTCGACCGGTGAAGTTCGCTGACTTCGTTGCTTTTGGTTTGGAAGAGGTTTTTATCAGCGCAGGCCTAGCACCGATCCTACACTTCGACACTTTTGAGCGCGATCTGTATCTGCACTACGTCCATCTATTTGATGCCCAGATGGATGCCGACATCAAGTTCACCGACGTTGATTTTCTCAAATTTTGGGCATCTCGGCAATCGGAGCCGAGCTTGATGCTATAGAGATGGAGGACCCTCAGATCCTTCAGCGTATCTTCCTGGAAGCCGCCGGAGCCTGGACCACCGCTAATCTGCGACCCATCCCCTATGTAGTTGTGAGCATCCTACAACACAATATCATCCCGAAGACGGAATGCTTGGAGTAGATTTATCCTTCTGTTCGTCTCGCCAACTTTGTTAAATTTGGCGGCATAATCGTCAACTGGGTGCACGTGCTTATGATTCATCTTTGTGAGCCCTTCGTCGACACCCCATAGAGCCATTTTCCTTATAGTCACCTTCTCACCTGTGTCTTCCGACATTTCTAGGTGAGACTTTTTGGGGAGACATCAGTGAAGAAGGCGCTGACCGCCATTAGTCGCGCCACTCTCTGGAAGATGGGCATTCAGCTGCCTAATGCTCATGTCTTCGCATGGCCCAGCAACTTGATCGAGAGAGTCCAGAGCTCCCCGCCCTCCACAACATTCAGGCCAAGATTCAAGTGGTTCGCGAGGAGCAGCGCCGACAGGCACATGAGATAGGATGCATCTCCGTCATACTACACTTCTGAAGCGGGCGTGGTAATGGATCAGGCTCTAGCCGCGGAGGTCGACCAGCCTATAGTAGATAGTCATAGTCATTGTTAGTTTATGCCTTGTGCATATTGTATCTTGCATCGTGTGTTTCCCTTTCTAGCATTTTCTTTATCATTATTGTTGTAGTAGTGTTTGTAACTACTAGTATTGAAAAATCGCATGACTTTGGTTAATGAGATTTCTATGTTTGAAATTGTTTTGTTGTTCACACATATTTAATGGAATGAAATCTCATTCATAAACTAGCACTTGTCCTAGAGCTGAAAAGAATAGAATCTGCGTCGGATAAATTTTAGTAAGGGATCGGTTCCACATAATGGGTATATAAATAAATAAATAACCACTTCTTATTAAAGCTAAAATTTATTTTGGTCTTTTGTTTGATTCCAGTTTTTGCATTTTAGTGCAACTGGCTTCCTTTTTCGCCAACATGTGACTTGAATCGTTTAAGTTTCCACAAAATACATTTATTGAATTTTTGGAAAACAATGTTTGGAAAAAAAACTTTTTGTCACTTTCTTATTTTTTAGGAAAGTGAAACGGTTTTGAAAAGAAATTTTCAAAATAAACATAAAGAGTTTTCAAGCGGAAATTTATTTTTATGAAAAATTTCGATTTTGGTCACGTGAACAGCGTAAGGAAGATGTTTGGATGGTTTGTGTGTGCGTTTTAGTGATGTAATAGGTTCGATGATACGATAAAAACGTTAATGATAATAAGGAAAAGCTTGTTTTAGCCTTTGAAACATTGTTTCCATACCTTGTTAACGATGTGCGCGAGTTACTATTAACTCGTTTTACATTTTAGAGATGTTTTTAAGCCTCCTTTACAGTCTACAGATGGAAATTTTTAGAGTATTTTGGGTAACTGAGGTGAAAATTCCACTTTAGGGTGGGAAATGGAAAAGTTGAGAGCGGGGAAAATGTTAAAATTCTTCACTTCGATTTCCTTTCTCTGGTTTAGGAAAAATTAAATAGAAAACGATTAGACTGCGTGACTTTTTGGATTGTAGGGTCTGGATGCAAAATTCATTGCTTCATACTTTTATTCGTAATTGTTCGAAGATAATGGATGAAAAAGAGTTTTCAAAATTTTCATTAATATAGAACTACCAATATATTTAGGATATTTTACATCATGCTTTTAAAAGTATTTCAAAATTTTAATGCATACAAATAGGAGGATCTGATATAGAATCATCTTACATGCATGTTTTATGGCTGAAATTTCATTATATACACCATGCACATATACACAATGTTGCAAAGTGGATGTACACAAATTAGTTGTGTAGAATAGGATAATAAGTGTCAGAATATCGGGACGAAATTTCTTTTAAAGAGGGAAGATTGTAATAAACCGGAAGTTTGGCAATGGAAATTATTTATTAGAATATCAAAAATAGGAATTTCTGAACATCATGTAATTTGACCGTGAAACTTTGACCGATGCGTTGGTCTCGGAATTCTGGTCAATTTTCATGTTTGGAGTTTCACGAACGGAGTTCGTATGAAAAAGTTACAAATGAAATACGAAAACGGACGGAAAACAAATAAGGTAGAATATCTTGTATATAATTAAATAATTTCCCCAACCACCTCATTGTCAGGTCGACCAAGCAGTCGACCGGGGAGGTCGACGCATGGCTGCGACCGCTTGGTCTAGCCAAGCACTAACGGCTAGGGTTTGGCTGTATATAATTAAATATGAATGGACGGATGTTTAATAAATCAAATCTGACAGTTCATGGCCAATTCCACTCCTATAAATAAAGGGGTAAGGCCTCATTATTTTCCACACAAATCCATAGGCAACAACTAAGCTTTGCCATTTTCCTACCTCTTAAAATCTAATTTCCTAACTAAAAATATATTCATATTCAACAAATCAAATACGAATATATAGAATTGAGAGGATTATCATATTTAACGGAAAAGAATGTGAACTGGCGCTCTAAATCAGATTCTCCCCTCTCTTCCTATTTTCTTACATATCTGCAGATCTGAAATTATCCCCTTTTCAGATAAATTGTAGATTTATAAGAATTTGGGAATTAAAGGCCTAAAAGATTATTCAAACTTCAGATTTGGATGTTTTTAGGTGAGTGGTAAATTTAAATATACAGTTATAATAGCTTTTTTATTTCATCTGAATTAGATCTCAAATTATATGCCCATTTTCATCATATTTGTTCATAATATTTTTGTAATTGAATTGATACCCATCAGATCTGATTGTAAATATTGTTAAAACTTGTGAATTGAGGATTGTGGTTATGCATAATATTAACTGTAGGATTCTTAAATTTGTATATACACATTTACTACAATTATGTTGTAAATTGTATTATAGTTGTAGTAAAACACTGAGGATTTGGTAATCAGTCCCAAAAATAATGTTCATGCGTATTTTCTTCTAAATCCCTAGTTTCAGTGTAAGTTGGTGAACTATGTGAATTTAATTTAAAAAGAATTATACCTATTTGTGTATGATGTTGTTGGGTTTTGGTTTGATTATTGTAAATATGTCGTTTTCCTCTTTTTGAACAAAAAGATATTATTTTGAATTCACAAGAGATATGACAAAAAATTGGAAAAAGGGGAAAGTGGTGCAAATGTACGTATAAATATACATATATGTGTGTAGTTTGCATCGACTATTCCAAAAAAAAATATACATATATATTTCTTGTGAATTTGAGATATGTCTATTCCACAAATCAGGCATAATTTACAATAATTGCAGCTAATGATCTTTTTGTAAGATTTGGAACCTTATGCCAAGATTGAATGCAAAAAGGAATGCTTGGGTGTTGATTAAACCAAATTATTAAATTTAATAACAATAATAACTACGTTGACCGTGCAAAAACATAAATATAAATATACATATTATCCGTCCAAATCTACGTAAAATGGTAAAATATACACCTTGTTGAATGTTGGAATGTCTGAATGATGTTCAATTATGGAATGATATATGAAAACGAAATTCATATTGAATTAATATATTTGTGGTGACCATTGTAGCAATTAATATAATTAATTGCTATAAATAGGTCAAGCTTAACTTGTTGCAGAAGCCTACCGAGAACCGCCCGACAAATCCAGCATCCACTGGTGGCTAGCTTAATGTGAGGGGTCTAATGCGTAAATATAAATGTATCAAGACATGAGGTTAAGTTCAACTTGTGGTAGAAGTCTGCACAGAACCGACCAGCAAATCCAGCATCCACAAGTGGTCAACTTAATATGAGTGGTCTGGTGCACAAATGTGTGTGTGTGTATATATATATAACTAGAAACAAATAAATAAATAAATAAATAAGAATAGAAATTGTCTGTTGGGGTACAACAAATAGATACCTTAGCACTGGTAAATGGTTGTCTTAGGAAAATATAACTGTTATGGTCATAAATGGCAATAAACCACTAGGTTGAAACAAATGGGGATTTGCAGATATGGATTGTTGTTTAAATTCTAAGTCCAACTATAGGAGTAATCAAATAAATATCCTATGGTAAGGAGGATATAACTTTTCTTATCTATATTAATTAATATAGAACTTTTAATTAAAGGTTATAGTTGGACTTAGTAGGTTAATGATGAAAAATATTATTAACCATATGAACCCGGAATGATAATAAATCATGTATGTATAGTATTTGTGTGAAGAAAAGCTAAACGGAAAGGACTTAATGATGTAGCCCACTTTATCCCAATAGGAAAAGGTATCCAAAGCTAATGGGCTGCGAACTTAATAACCTTTGTGTATTATACGCTTCCTGGGTCTTAAATGGCTTGGGGCTGAGGAATCCACCTAGGAGTAGGTCTTTCAGTTTAGGGGTATTAAACGGCATGTGTATGTATTGCCTGCCTAAACCTGGAAACTTAAAATGTCATATATGGCTACCTATCCTATGGGAAGTAATAATAGATTAAGGAGGTTATCCTATATGGTCAGCTAGATGGTATAGCGAACGATAAAATACCACCTCTCACCTTACACGGGGCAACGGTATATGCGTGAATAACGGAAGTCTTAACTAGTAGGTCCTATAGCTAGTGCCTTCTAGTTTATTTTAATATGCAATTATATAATTAAGGAACAATAAGTGACCAATAGGTCCGCCTAGGGTCTTAAGTGATCAATGAGAATCCACCCTATCCATTATTGATAGTGAGGCATTAAAACAATAAAGGATAGTGAATAAGGATATATATATATATAAAAACTTTATAATTAGGGGTCCACTCTCGATTTAATAACCAGCAATGTTCTAGTAGAATGGCTTCCTAAATATGTGTGAAAATGCTCTATCTCGGTATTATACTTTTTGAATACTACTTTGGGAAGAGCATTAGGGTCGTGCATAAACATTTACAAGGTTAGGCCAAAATCACTAACCTTGGCAGGCATACATCTTGGGTTGAACCAAACGGTATACATCTATGTATTATAATATGTGTTGTACATTTCCTGTTCACCAAAATATTATTGTTATGACTCCCCCTCCTCATTAAAACCACCCAGGTTTTCTAGAGAAGATCGAGTTCTCATAGGTGTTTTATTTTGGCTTTCGGTTCTCGTTCTCTCTCATGCTCGGCATTGACAAGGGACTTAGTTTTAAAAGATAGTTATTTAAGTTAATACTAGTTTATCTTATTCTGTTTCCGTTGTGAGTTGTCTTATTGTACTCTGATTATGCTCATGCTCTTTATTTGCAGGTACCAGATTTACACGCTCCATGCTTAGATGTGTTCAAGTTTTGAGTTCTGTCGAAATTTGGACTCAGAAAAGTGTGGGGTGTTACTGGTTAGATCAAAACTAGTTACATCAAAACCAAGTATCTCAAATCTGTCTCACAAAACATCTCATAAAAGAAAATATCAAAGTGTAATAACATAAAATCATATCCCTCATAGCAAGCCATAATAGAATAGAAAGTAAGTCAAAGCGGTACATCTCAGAAAATTCAGATACAAGCTAAAAGAGAAAGTCCTAATCACTGAGAAGTGCTACCACTCTGAGGACCTGGGAGGAAAGGAAGATAGAAGAGAAAACAAAAGGGTTAGACATAAAGTCTGGCGAGTTCCAGTGATTTTCAAATATGCATAAAATTGGAATACCAAGATAGGTAAACAAGACAAGATGAGAAAGTACAGTATCATGTAAGGTAACAGATAAACTAAACAGGACAACATGATAGACATGATTAACAGGAATAAACAATGATCGAGTAATGCTTCACATTTATATCCTAAAACAAGTTATGTTTGCACCAATCTAGTATAACAAGATTAGGTGTTTAACCTAATTACATAACAATAGACTTAATAGTAGGATTAACAGTAGGATTAGGTGTACCCTAATTACATAATAGGATTAGGTGTTACCCTAATTACATAACAGCAGGATTAGGTATACCCTAATTACTACCCTTGCGATCGTCTCCCTAATACGTAAATACCCAGTGTCAGCCCCGGAAGTAGGGTGTATCACTACCTAACCCAACAACTTATATAACACAGACCTATTTACTGGTGCTACAACGACTTAGTTTCCCTAATCGGACTCACGCACGCCCATACTCCGCTAAAACGCGCCCGTACCCACCTTCCTCATGTGAACCTCTTACTATCTAGTTCAGTAAAGCGTACCCTGGTCCTACCTAGTGTGAGGCCCTCTAACAAAATACCAACAGAGATACTAACTGATATGGGTTCCAAACAGCAGATTAACACAAGCCAAACCCCTTAAGCTTGTTCCTCCAAA
This sequence comes from Allium sativum, assembly GCA_030737875.1. Classification (NCBI taxonomy): domain Eukaryota; kingdom Viridiplantae; phylum Streptophyta; class Magnoliopsida; order Asparagales; family Amaryllidaceae; genus Allium; species Allium sativum. The sequence goes on along the minus strand of CM060924.1, from coordinate 50,180,642 downwards.
TACCTAGGATTTAAGAGTCCCAAAAACCTGACACAACAGCAAAAGGAGGGACCTCTAGCTTTATTAATAATCATGTCCAATCTAACAGGTTTAGGTTTAATCATGAGTGTAGTTATAATATTAGATGTTATTATGTGTGTCAACCATTTCCAAAACACCTTCCCAGATGTATGTATAACTACTACAGTAATTCGGTTTATTAGTCTACATTTGGTTCTTACAATATTCTGACATGTCATTTACTTAATGTCTGCATTAAGTCAAATGTAACATGTTTATACATAACACATACTATTTATTCAATTACGTCCCTAAATTACAGCATGTACGGGTTTATGCATATTATCCACTTTTACCAATTTACAACCAGTATATGCACATTTCCCTTTTTTATCAATTTACAACAAGTATAAACATGTGCATATTATCCCTTTCCCAAATTATAGTTAAACTGTCCACAATTTAACAATATACCTAAATTCACCTTTTTATGCCATTTCTTATTAGCCAAATTTTATTATACGCAAACCTTAATCGGGCATGGCCTAGGCTTCTAAAGGCATAGGCTTAGCATTAAAAAAAGGGAAAACAGAGGAAAGAGAATAGCATCAAATCACATAGGCACATATGCAAGACTGCAAATAAACTAAAATAGTAGAAATAGGGAAAAGAAAGATGGATACATATAACTTATTAATTATCCAACAGTAAAGGCATATGTTTTACTTATAACAACGACATAGATGAATAATAGTGAAGAACAGGTATAACAGTTATCTTGTAAAAACTGTATATCATAAACCCATTTTTATTTAACTATCATGATATAGTCTGGAAATCAGATCTGAAATTGACAGGGAACTCATAGCGGGTATTGGGGAAGAAGAGATTATATCTCTTATATATATTTCTATATGTCGTTGTAGAAAAGCCCAATCCTATCCTTTTTTTTCATGGTAAGACGGTTTTATAGTGGGTGTACCACTTTTTATTAGAAAAGCATATAAAGAAGTGAAGTCCTGGATAGGCATAGAAATTCCAACTAGTTTGAAGTGCCAGCACAGTATATGTAAAGAACAGGAGAGAAGCATAGAGTTTTAACTACTGACATGGACCTAACAATTAATCCCCCACAAAGGTAGAATAACTGGAGGTGTCACCATTGATACCTATAATATTGACATACTCGGGAAAAAGAATATCAAGGTTAGGTACAAAGCTTGGATTAGGGCTGCGAAACTCACATTCCCAATCCCAAGTAGAATCAAGGAAAAATGTATGGTTCTTCTCTGCAAGAATTCCCTCCTGAATAAGCTCAAAGCTATCTCCAACTACCTGATATTCCAGTCTTCTAGCGTCCTTCACTAAGTCTGATACATAGTTGTAGTATTCATTTTTGTATGGATCATATCTTATACCTGAAGCTTTATGTACCCAAGCGTGGTCCTCTAACGTCCAACATATCACATCCCTTTTGTTGTGTATGTAAATCTTTAATGTTATCATTGTAGATCTAGGCTTTAGCAGCATTCCCCCATTATATATATTTTTATTTCTGAATAGATTCATATAGGTAGAAGATATGAAGAAATTGTGTGTATTGGAATGAGAGAAGCCACCTAATAATGGATTCACAGAGTAAATCTCAGCTTTTTGATTCTAGGTTTTTGTTACTACCAAAATAAACCCCTAATATAGGCCGACAGTGAAGGCGTATCGAAGGAACACAGACACAGAAGAACCTTCCGAAAGAACAAATGGAAATGGCCGAAAGCGGGAAAGAATGATTAGAGAGCAACACAAACTGGTGCCCTCCAGGAAGAAAGGAGTTCATAGCCTACAAAATGATAGCTAAGTTTATCCGACGGAGTCTATCTGATAGGGACTACCCGACAAAAGAGTCTTCAAGTGAAACGTATCAAGCCAGAAGTACATAAAGATTATCTGGAACCAGCTTCCGAAGTAGCTACTTCATGAACAACGGAAGGTCACATCGATAGACAACAAAGACATCACTGAAAGCTATCTTTTAGAAAACCAGATTGTCCCGAAAACTCCATCGGAAGGCTAACAGGGACCCTAGCAGAGAAACGGGCAATCAGTACTAATTTACCTAGAATAGGAACCAATAACGGTTTCAAACCGACAACTATCTACATACGTAACAAGGGCAAGCCCCTTTAAGTATTTAAGAGAAAGCTGGAAGCCTACATCTAGAATCTTGCATCCGGGAGCCTTCACCTAGTAGCTGCTACCAGGAGTTCAAATGCCATCTAAAAACCGCCACAGCAACAAACCCGTATCAGTCTCGGAGAAGCCCAAGTTGACCGGGACCCTCACTTTAAAGACTATAATTAGTACCACAGGGACGACCGAGAGCCAAACGCCCAAGACCAAGGGAAAAAGCGACGAGCACAGGCCCATGCATGCCCAATAGCCTAGCAATAGAGGGGCCCCCGAATTCTCTATAAATAGGACCCAAAGAGCAACATAAAGGTGGACAAACTTTTTATTTCTCAATCTATTTCCTTTCTTCTAAAAAGTAGCAAATCCTCAATTCTTGTAATACATCTACAATTTATAAATGGAGAATAATGGGTGTTAAACATCTTGCAATTTGAGAATCTTGTTGTGCCGTAATGATGAAACAGGAAGTTAACACTAATCTTTCTTCTGAAAAAAAAATCAATCATGGCACCTTAGCAATGGAGGAGGGACTTTGAAGAAATATGAAGTCCCCTTCCCCCTACTTTGAGGGTATGCCATAATTGATCGACACTCTCATGATGAGCCTAACTCTTCTTGACCCCAAAGAAAGGAAGTCATCTGTGAGTTCGTAACTTGATCTCTAACGCGATTCGGACCCCTTTTTCTGCTAGTCTGACGCGGAATGATTGTCGGAGTTAATGAACATTGCAATGCCTTCTACCTCGAAATCGGGGGATGTGTTAGCCTATTTTCTTCTTATCACATTACATAGCATCACTTTCATGATTTAGGGAACCATTGATCTCATATAGCTTAGTAATATCTAGATAAATAACCTTCCCAAGGTCATTTTGGAACACCACCGTGCAGTATATGTGATGTCCATCCTTCGGGGGCAAGATAATTAATCGTTAGAATCGGAATTCCGATGCCCAAGGGAAAGTAGTCTATCTTAGATTCACAGGCTTTAAAATGTTATTCGATAACTCTAAGTCATGACGGTGTCAAATCCCATAAACACATGTCTTAAATAACTTAATCCGGATGTTGACGGAAAATATCGTTAACATTTTGGTGCTAGAAGGAGGGTCTGAACCTCCGTCCTTATGGTTAGTTTGTCAAAATTAATTTGGTGAATTTATTTCTCCATGGCAGGAAAGATGAAATCGAAAAGATTGGAGGAATGAAACAAAGAATTGGATCCCAACACAACCCTTGAAGGAAATGAGGATCTAACGCTCAACCCAGACAATAACGAGAGAGGAGCCCCATCCAATCCACAACAACCACCAAACTCAAACGCCATGGAAGATAATGTCGCAAGAATCTTGGTCTTGGAGAAGCCACTCCAAGAAATGTAGACTTAGGTCAACGCTGTCCAGGCACATAAGTCCTCAAGGATCACCAGATCTAGTCAGAGAGGGATGAATGAATATCCGAAAAGAAAGGCTCACATTCATCATTCAAAAGCAAAGGAGAAGCTTAAGGCGACTTCTTCAAAGAAGAAGAAGTCCCATTTGATAGGGATATACCATCAAGGGAATCAATGCGAGCAGGAACAGTCCGGGAGTTCCACCTCAGAAGTTATGATCCCAAGAGAGTAAACAATGACAACACGGAAGCTTATATCAAAGCTCTCACCCAGAAGACCGTTAAGGACTTGTTGGAATGCAAGGGGAAGAGGACCCAAGATGACAGGGTTAACGACAACGAAAAAGTGGCTCTGTTCATCGATGAAATCATGAATACCATAATACCATCGAGAATGAAGGTTCCAATAATAAAGTATCTTGGGACAACTGACCCCAACGATCATCTGATGGTTTTACAGCCAGACGGATCTCTACAATGCTTCTGGAGCTATTAGATGCCGCCTTTTCCTGGTTACCTTTCAAGAGCAGCAACAAAGTGGCATCGCCAGTATAGGGAAAGCACCATTTACTCATGGAATCAATTCTCCTATGAATTTTCTACGCAGTTTTGCATCTGCAAAGATCCGACGGTTGAATACACCGTCATTGCTAACATCAAACAAAGGAAAGGGGAGTCTCTTAGGGATTATCTGAAAAGTTTCAACATCGAGGCCTAAATGGCCATGGATATGAACGACCGTGACAAGTTGATTGCCATACACTCAGGGTTAATCGAAAACACCCCCTTCTGGAAGGAGTTATATATTCACGGCTATAAAGACTTGCAAGACATTTCATTTGCAAGTCAACAAGTTTATTCACATGGATGAATCGTACTTAACGAGGAGGAAGTTCGGGCCTCGAGGGGAATGAGGAAGGCCGAACTTTGGATGAAAGCTCCCTGAAGGAATTCAAAAGAGGTCAAGGTTGGAAGATTCTAATACCAACTCGATTGCCCTGAACAAGCCCATCTCTTATGTGTATGTTGTCGCAAGAGAAAGGGTTAATAATTTCCCCGTCTCGTTCAAAGCCAAGAACTGCCTTGAACCACATTTTGGTGGTAAATATTGCGAGTTCCACAAAACCAATGGACATAAGACTGACGAGTGCAAGGTATTGGACGGGATTATTCAGAAGTTGATCCGAGAAGGACATCTGAAGGAATTTAGTTTAAATAAGAAAACATTAGGTCAGCACGCAAGAGGACAACAAAAGGTTTTGTGTAAATGCGATAGAAGTTGCTACGGAAGAGAGCAAACTAGATTTGGGGCTACCCATAAATCGAATCAATGTGATCCATGGAGGTCCACACCCTGCCGGAAGCTGTCCAAAAGCCAGGAACCGGTACATGAAAGAAGCCATGGAGGGAATCTTCTCCATTCAAAAAGAACCATTGTTGAAGAACGCACGTTATGCTCTCAAAATGTACAACCTAGTCTTTCCACCAGAAGAAATAAAGAAAGGGGTCTGCCACCCTCAAAATGATCCACTTATGATAGCAGCAGCAATAGGGCCCTCGGTTGTTTCAAAGATTCTTATGGATACAGGGAGTGCCATCGATGTCATCTTTAAGCACGCTTTCGATCAGATGGGGATTTCTAATAAAAAGTTATAACTAAGCAATGAACCAATCTTCGGCTTCAACAATAAGGGGTCAACACCTGTGGGGTAGATCAACCTTCTGGTTCAAGTTGGGCTGTCCCCGCTCCATGGAAACTTTGAGACTCTCTTTGTTGTGATCGATCAACCATCCTATTAAAATGCTTTCTTTAGGCGACCAACTTTGTAAGAGATGGACGCTTTTGTTTCTACTAAGTATCTTATGTTGAAATTCCTAACCAAACAAGGACAGGGTACCATCACGAAAGAACAGTTTAGTTCCCGCGAGTTGTACTTTGCAACGATTGACAAATACAAAAGGAAGTGTTCTTCATACTTTGTTCTTCTACTGTGTTTATGCCTTTGGATAGGGGATTCTTACATCCCTCATTCGAATCTAAGGTAAAAATAAATAAGACTGACAATGACACCAATGGTAGGTACACTTCTCTGAAAAAAAAGAGGAAAAGGTTTGATGAAGTAAACTTGACTGAGGAAGAAGAAATAATCACAGATTTGGATTCTAAAGGAGACATTGAAAGAATAAAACCAATAGAAGAAGTACATGTTGATTCGGAGGATAAATCGAAGGTCGTCAATGTAGGGAAAAGGCTAACAGAACCCCTCAGAAGTGACCTAATTCGGCTCCTACAGCTCAACAAAGATGTTTTCGCTTGGACCCATTCAGACATGATCGGTATCAGCCCTTCTATTATGAGCCATGCCTTGAACATTGACCCTTCGGTAACGCCGGTCTGGCAAAAGAATAGACAATATAATAGATACCGGATAGAGGCCTTTAAAGAGGAAGTCAAATGGTTGGAAACTAAAGGGTTTATCCGAGGAGTCCTTTTCCCAAAATGGTTAGTCAATCCCGTGCTAGTGAAGAAGTCCAATGGGAAGTGGAGGGTGTGTGTTGATTACGTGGATTTAAACAAGGCTTGTCCGAAAGATTGCTATCCCCTTTCGTGGATTGACCAATTGGTTAATGCCACGAGTGGTCACAAGGTACTATCCCTTAGGGATGCTTACTCGGGTTATAACCAAATCCCGATGCATAAACCCGATAAGGAGCATACAAGCTTTATCACTGATCGGGGAATGTTTTGATATAAGGTGATGTCGTTCCGTTTGAGGAACGCGAGGGCAACATACCAAAGACTGGTAAACAGGATGTTCCAAGAGCAATAAGGGAACAATATGGAGGTATATGTGGATGACATGCTGGTGAAGTCCACCAAAACAGAAAACCATCTAAAGGATCCGGAGGAAATGTTTGATGTCTTAAGGAGTTACCAAATGAAGCTAAATCTTCAAAAGTGTTCTTTTGGAGTTCAATATGGAAAGTTTCTAGGATATGTGGTAAGTGAACAAGGGATTGAAGCTAGCCCTAACCATGTCCAACCTATAAGAGATACGGAAGAGCCCAGGACAAGCAATGAAGTCATGAGTCCGAATGGGAAAGTAGCAGCCCTTAGTAGGTTCATTTCCAAAGCAACTTACAAATGTGTCCATTTCTTCTATGTTATAAAGAAAAAGAAGAATTTCAAATGGAATGAAGAGTGTAGGAAAGCATTCCGGGAATTGAAAGTTTATATGGGAACGCCTCTGGTTTTATCCAGTCCCGAGAAGGGAGAAAAGCTATACCTATATATGGTTGTTTCAGAACATGCGGTAAGCTCAGTCCTGATAAGAGAGAGTAATAGGACTCATCACCCCATTTACTACGTTAGCTGAAGGCTAAAGGACGCAGAATCCCGATACCCTGTTATAGAGAAACTAGCGTATTACCTAATCCTTACCACACAAAAGCTCAGAGGTCACCTTTAAGCTCACCCTGTTAGAGTTTTGACTATTTTTTCACTCAAGCATGTGTTCAGCAAAACGGAAATCTCATGGAGGCTAATCAAATGGGGGTGTCGAGCTTAGCCAATATGAGATCGAGTTCCATCATCGAGCAGCGATTAAGGGACAAGCTTTCGCAGATTTCGTGAATGAATGCACAAGCTTCATTTCAGAACAGTCAGTTAAACAAAATGAATCAAAGACCAAGTGGCAGCTCTTTGTAGACGGAGCTTCTAACGAACAGGGAACAGAAGCAGGTTATTTTATAATTACCCCTAATGGACAACGCCTGCACTACGCCATGAAGTTAGGGTTCCCGACAACTGACAATGTGGATGAGTATGAATCAATGATAGTTAGTTAGAATCTGGCGCTACGGTTGAAGATACCACAGATAGAAGTCTTTAATGATTCACAACTAATGGTAAACCAAATAAAACAGACATATCAAACCAAGGATGAGCGGACATGCTTATATATGAAAAGGGTATTAAAGATTCTTTCCTAATTTGAGGACTTCTCAGTTCATCTAATACCCCATGGGGAGAGTGCCCAAGCGGATTCACTAGACAAGTTAACTAGTTCCCGAGGGGCCCCCAAAACTCGAATAATTCCCATGGGATATCAGTAAAGGTCTAGTGTCGAGCAGGAGGACTCGAAAAATGGGAAAGAGTTATTGGTCTTAACTACATCTCAAGCCTTGAGAAGGGAGGACGAAGGAAACAAAGAGGGAAACCCTAATGGGGAACCTCCCTTAATGGAAACAAGTTGCCATAATAAAGTTACATGGATGACTCCCATAGTATATTACCTTCTAAATGGGATTTTACCCCTTAGTAAGTAAGACTCGAGGAGAATAAAGCACCAAGCTCCTACATTTGTGATTATGGATAATATACTCTATAAAAAGGGGCATTCGCTTCCTTATTTGAGATGTGTAAGTTCCAAAGATGGACTTAGCATGTTAAAGGAAGTTCATGAGGGATGGTGTGGGGACCATTCCAATGGATTTAAGCTGGCCAAAAGGGTCATGCGACAGGGTTAGTGTTGGCCGCGGATGGTTAGTCAAGCAGTTGAGTACGTCAAGAAATGTGATAAGTGTCAAAAGTACTCCAAGGTACCCCGACTTCCTCCTAGCGAACTAACCACTATATCAAGCCCCTGACCATTCGATGTATGGGGAATAGATTTGATTGGGCCCTTACCAATCTCCAGAGGCGGAGCAAAGTATGATGTGGTAACTATCAACTACTTCATCAAGTAGGTGGAGGCAGAACCCCTTCCAGCAATCACATCCAAAAAGGTGTTAAGATTCGTAATAAAAAATATCGTTACCCACTTTGGAATCCCTCATAAAATCATATCAGATAATCGTACACTGCTCGAGAGCGAAGAGTTCTCCCGATTTTGTGAGAAAAATGGAATCATCAAAAGTTTCTCCTCGGTATCCCATCCGAAAGCTAACGGAGCGATGGAAGCCGCAAACAAAACCGTAAAGACAATTCTAAAAAAAAGGCCTAAATAAAGCCAAAGGAAATTAGGTCGAAAAACTGCCCTTAGTACTTTGGGCATACAGAACCTCTACCAAAACAGCCAAGGGACACACCCCTTTCTCCTGACATATGGATGTGAAGCTATGCTTCCGGTTGAAATCGACATCCCATCGCGTATAAGGATAGCATATGTGTTTGACCCCAATCAAGAGTTGAAGAAAGAATCACTAGACTTAATACAAGGATTAAGAGATGAGGCTGCAATCAAGACCGCTGAATATCGAAGGAGGATTACAAAATAATACAACTCAAAGGTCAGGACTAGAATCTTCTCAAAAGGAGAGTTAGTGTTACGAAGAGTGATGGCTAACACGAAGAACCCAACGGATGGTCGTCTCGGTCCAAATTGGGAAGGACCCCTGATCATCCGTCAAGAAGTTATGCCCAAAACATATCGGCTATGCAGACCCAACATTGATCTAGTTCCGAGAACATGGAACTTGGAGCATTTAAGACCATATTTCTCAATGATAAAGGAATAAGGAAAAAGACTTTCCTCCAAATATGATTATGTAACTAAGGGCACGGAAACCATTCCAGTAGCTCAAGAGAGACCCAAAAGGGCCGAGCTGAAAAAAGGATCAAATCCCCCGTCATTGCCAAATTGGTCAGGACAAGGCCTCCCCCGCAGGGGATGCTATGTTAATCTTTCTCCATGCCCAAATCAGAGGGGGCAGGGTTAAAGCATCAAAGCGTAATCCTACATTTCACTCCAGAAATGGTCGTGGTAGTGCATCTAACCTTAGCACGCCCTGCCTCTACTCGCAGAAGAGTACACTCTGCCTCTGTTAGAACTAAGCACGTCCTACCTCTGCTCGTAGAAGAGCATGTCCTACCTCTGCTTATGTTCCGCGTTACGTGCAGAAGGGAGTGCAAACCCCTATAATCGCCTACGGTGGTCAGGATAGGGCACCCCTCGGAGTGGGGGTGGAGTATAAGCCTCTATCAAAACCTATGATGGTCAGGATAAGACGCCTCCTGGAGGGAGGTCGGGTAAGTCCTTGGACCCTGCTTGTGGATAAGCTAGCCAAGCGCGCCGGACACACAAGCCCAGAGAGTGTCTAACAAAGCACGCACATCCTCTGCTTTAACATCAAAAGCCCAAGGAGTGGCTCACGAAGCACGTACAACCTATGCTTCACAAATCAAATCCAAAAGGGATGCCCAAAAAAACAAACACCGGAACGGGTTCCGATCTTCTATATATCGATACCCGAATCTGGGTTGATTCGGCGCTTCACAAATACCGGTGGAGGTTCCAGTGTTCTATATATTGATACCTGAATCTGAGTCGATTCGGCTCTTCACAAATACCGGAGGGGGTTCCGGTCTTTTATATATTGATACCCGAATCTGGGTCGATTCAGCTCCTCAAAAATACCAGAGGGTGTTCTGGTCCGCTATATATTGATACTTGAATCTGGGTTGATTCATTTCTTCACAAATACCGAAAGGGATTTCTGGTCTTTTATCTATGTTAATACCTGAATCTGGGTTGATTCAGTTCTACACAAATGCCGGAAGGGTTTTTTGGTCTTCCATCTATATTAACCCCCAAATCTGGTTGATTCAGTTCTTCATAAATAACGGAAGGTGTTTCCGGTCTTCTTTTTATGTTAATACCTGAATCTAGGTTGATTCGGCTTTCCAAAAATACCAAAAGGGGTTTCCGGTCTTCATCTATATTAACGCCCAAATCTAGGTTGATTCAGTTCTTCGTAAATACCGGAAGGGGTTTCCGGTCTTCTATCTATGTTAATACCCAAATCTGGGTTGATTCGGTTCTCCAGAAATGCTAGAAGGGGTTTTTGGTCTTCCATCTATATTAACGCCCGAATCTGGGTTGATTCAGTTCTTCACGAATACCGGAAGGGGTTATCGATCTCCTATCTATGTTAATACCCGAATCTGGGTTGATTCGGTTCTCCATGAATGCCCGAAGGGGTTTCCGGTCTTCCATCTATATTAACGCCCGGATCTGGGTTGAATCGGTTCCTCACAAATATCGGAAGAGGACTCCTAGTCTCCAAGCTTTAGATTATATGAGTAAAGGTTAGTTTAAAGGTACTGTCATAGTAGGGAATCAGCCGATGGCCCTCAACTCTTAACGAATAAAAAAAAGCTAGTCCGAAAGCAACGCCTCATGGGTTCCATAACGTAGTGCAACGTTAAGAGACAGTTCACAAACGATTGGAAAAGGGCCTGGAAAGAAAAGGTTTGAATTGGAAAGTCCAAAACACCCCTTCACTAGGGGGGATGTTACTACCAAAATAAATCCTTAACATAAGCCCACAGTGAAGGGGTATCGGAGGAACACAGACACAGAAGAACCTTCCGAAAGAACAAATGGAAATGGCCAAAAGCGGGAAAGAATGATTTGAGAACAACACAAACTAGAGCTCCCCCCATCCAAGGAAGAAAGGAGCTCAGAGCCTACAAAATGATAACGAATTTTATCCGACCGAGTCTATCTGATAGGGTCTACCCGACGAAAGAGTCCTGAAGCGACACATATCAAGCCAGAAGTACATAAAGATTATCCGCAACCGGCTTCCGAAGTAGCTAATTCATGAACGATGGAAGGTCACATCGATAGACAACAAAGACATCACCGAAAGCTATTTTCTAGAAAACTAGATTGCCCCAAAAACTCCACCGGAAGGCTAACCGGGACCCTAGTAGAGATACGGGCTATCAGTACTAATTTAACTAGTTCAAGAACCAATAACGGTTTCCAACCGGTAGGTGTCTACATACGTCACGAGGGCAAGCCCCTCTAAGTATTCAAGAGAAAGCCGGATGCCTACATCTAGAAGCTTGCATCCGGGAGCCTTCACCTAGGAGCTGCTACTGGGAGTTCAAATGCCATCCGAAAACCGCCACGACAACAAACCCGTATCAGTCTCGGAGAAGCCCAAGTCGACCAGGAACCTCACTTTGAAGACTATAATTAGCACCATAGGGACGGCCGAGAGGCAAACGCCCAAGACCGAGTAAAAAAGCGGCCGATAGAGGCCTATGCAGGCCCAATAGCCTAGCAACAGAGGGGGGCCCGAATTCTCTATAAATAAGACCCCAAGAGCCACAAAAGGTGGACGAACTTTTTATTTCTCAATCTAGTTCTTTTCTTCTAAAAAGGAGCAAATCCTCAATTCTTGTAATACATCTACAATTCATGAATGGAGAAGTCCAGGTCTTAAACATCTTGCAATTTGATAATCTTGTTGTGTCATAATGATGAAACAGGGAGTTAATACTAACCTTTCTTATGAGAAAATCAATCATGGCCCCTTAGCAATTGAAGAGGGACTTTGAAGAAATACGAAGTCCCCTTCCCCCTGCTTTGAGGGTTTGCCATGATTGATCGACACTCTTATAATGAGCCTAATGCTTCCTAACCCCAGAGAAGGTAGTCATCTGTGAGCTCGTAACTTGATCTCTGACGCGATTCAGACCCCTTTTTGTGTTGGTCCAACGCGAAATGATTGTCGGAGTTAATGAACATTGTGATTCCTTCTTCCCTGAAATCAGCGGATGCGTTAGCCTGTTTTCTTCTTATCACAGTACATAGCATCACTTTCATGATTTAGGGAGCCATCAATCTCATAGAGCCTAGTAATATCTAGATAAATAACCCTCCCAAGGTCATTTCGGAACACCACCGTGCAGTGTATGTGATGTCCATCCTTTTGGGGAAAGATTAGTAATCGTTAGAATCGGAGTTCCGATGCCAAGGGAAGGTAGACTAGCTTAGACTCACAGGCTTTAGAATGTTCTTCGATAACTCTGGGTCATGATGGTGTCAAATCCCATGAACACATTTCCTAAATAACTTAATCCGGATGTTGATGGATAATATCTTTAATTGTTGCTACCAAAATAAGCCCCTTACATAGGCCGACAAGGAAGCGGTATCGGAGGAACGCAGACCGAAGAACCTTCCGAAAGAACAAATGGAAATGGCCGAAAGCGTGAAAGAATGATTTGAGAGCAACACAAACCGGCGCCCCCCTGGAATGAAAGGAGTTCAGAGCCTATAAAATGATAGCGAAGTTAACCGACCAAGTCTATCTGATAGGGTCTACCTGACGAAAGAGTCCTGAAGCGAAACGTATCAAGCCAGAAGTACATAATGATTATCCGGAACCGGCTTCCGAAGTAGCTACTTTATGAACGATGGAAGGTCACATCGATAGACAGCAAAGACATCACCGAAAGCAATCTTCCGGAAAACCAGATTGTCCCAAAAACTCCACCGAAAGGCTAACTGGGACCCTAGCAGATACTAAATTACATAGTACAGGAAATAATAATGGTTTCAAACCGACAGCTATCTACATACGTAACGAGGGCAAGCTCGTCTAAGTATTCAAGAGAAAGCCGGAAGCCTATATCTAGAAGCTTGCATCCGGGAGCCTTCACCCATGAGTTACTACCGGGAGTTCAAATGCCATCCGAAAACCGCCACGGAAAAAAACCCGTATCAGTCTCAGAGAAGCCCAAGTCGACCGAGACCCTCACTTTGAAGACTGTAATTAGCACCACATAGGCGGTCGAGAGCCAAACGCCCAAGACTGAGGAAGAAAGTGGCCAGCAGAGGCCCATGCAGGCCCAATAACCTAGCAATAGAGGGGGCCCTGAATTCTCTATAAATAGGACCCCCAGAGCCACATAAAGGTGGACGAACTTTTTATTTCTCAATCTAGTTCTTTTCTTCTAAAAAGGAGCAACTCCTCAATTCTTGTAATACATCTACAATCTATGAATGGAGAATCTTAAACATCTTGCGATTTGATAATCTTGTTGTGTCGTAATGATGAAACAGGGAGTTAACACTAACCTTTCTCATGAGGAAATCAGTCATGGCACCTTAGCAATGGAGGAGGGACTTTGAAGAAATACAAAGTCCCCTTCCCCCTGCTTTGAGGGTTTGCCCTTATTGATCGACACTCTCATGATGAGCCTAACACTTCCTGACCCCAGAAAAAGGAAGTCATATGTGAGTTTGTAACTTGATCTCTGACGCGATTCAGACCTCTTTTTGTGCTGATCCGACGCGGAATGATTGTCGTAGTTAATGAACATTGCGATGCCTTCTTCCCCAAAATCGGGGGATGCGTTATCCTGTTTTCTTCTTATCACAATACATAGCATCACTTTCATGATTTACGGAGCCATCAATCTCATAGAGCCTAGTAATATCTAGATAAATAACCTTCCCAAGGTCATTTCGGAACACCACCGTGCAGTAAATGTGATGTCCATCCTTCGGAGGCAAGATAATTAATCGTTAGAATCGGAAATCTGATGCCCAAGGGAAGGTAGCTAGCTTAGATTCACAGGCCTCGGTATGTTCTTCGATAACTCTAAGTCATGACGGTGTCAAATCCTATGAACATTTGTCCTAAATAACTTAATCCGGATGTTGACGAAAAATATCGTTAACAGTCTTTAATCTAAACCATACATGTAGCGATGAGTTAACATGAATCTAGCCAAAAAATTGTTTAGATACACAACTCGGAATCTTCCTCGGATCCGGGTGGGTCGACCTACCGACACACTGCGTTGGCCCATAAGTTGACCCAGCGTGACTTGGGTCGACCCATAGGTCGACCCAGGCCCATTGTGGTCGCCCCATAACGGTCCATTTCTGCGTTGATTTTGCATTCGTTTTTGTTTTGAATATTTTTGAATTATATTTATATATAAGCCCCTTACATGTATAAAAACTTCTAATGCCCGTAACTTCTTCATACACTATCCGTTTTACGCAAACTTGGGATCTACCCGGACCAGAATTCCAAGACAAACGTAAGGTAAAGCCGGTTTTACTATATTCCGAATATTTTATTAAGTAATTACCATTTTACAATCTTTGAAGTATGGTTATAGTGTATTAAATTTTCGGGTGTTACATAATCCAAATTCTACTAGATGACATCCTAATTTTTCTTTTCAATTAGAAAAACAACGATGCAATAAATTCGAAAAATTCTCCTTTTAAAGAATTTCGACTTATATTGAATCATATACACTCATTCAAATTTCCAATCGTAAAATTGCTAAATGTCATTGCGCGACGAGCTCACTTTAATTATATTTAATTTATATGTTCAACCTTCACGAAATTAAACTATAGATAAGATTTGCAAATTGAACTTTCAACTCGTGCTTTTTGTCGTACTTTTTTTCTTCAAATGATTCAAATACCTACTAGAAATTTAATTCAGTTTATTGTACTTATGTAAGTCTGAATTTTAAACTTACATAAATTTTACTAATATTTCCTATTACCTTACAAAAAGATACATCCATCCGTATTGCACTAGACCTCGAAGAATAACTTTGGACAGAAGATTAACGGCTAAATGCTCCAATTATATTAAAGAATCCTTGAGGAAATATTTTCCCTAGTCTATAAAGAAATATTGGAATTTCTACTTCTACTTTACGTAAATGATTTATTTTTAACGTTGCCAGACAAAGTTGTTTATACAATAGCCTTAACTCTGTTATAGCACCTCACACTTTGACAGGCAACAGTTCCTTCAATAGCACTAGTATTAAATATTTCATCATGATGTGACAATCATGATTTTTCATCCCACTTAGTTTATTGTTTTTAAAGTCAATGCATCTAAGGAAATTAGAATAAATCCCATAAAGACATTTTAGTCAGTCAACCCATTTTAATACGAGTTTTATTAGCTCATTGTCTAGCTCATAGCATGCTTTAGATTTTTTGTTGTCATTAGGCTTCATATGAAGCTCGGGATGTTTAAAGAAGTGTTCTATGTCACATCTCAAGTCTGGATCATCCTTTGTTTTTCCCTTAACATTCAAAACTGTATTAAACATGTTATCAAACACATTTTGTTCATTGTGCATCACGTCGAAGTATGAGATCTTTCCAATATGGCATCTCCTAGAATATACTTTGCTTGCACTAATCATGTATATCAGATTTACCTAAAATTTCATGTGTACTGCAGTTTCATGTATCTTGGGATACTCTTTTACAATTTTGTATATTTCACCATCTAACCATATCTTTGGTGCTTGCATATTCTATTCACTATTAGCTTCGAAGTTTTTTGGATATCTTCGAAATGTATGATTGAGAGCAGAAAACAACGATGACAATCAAACCAAGAAACCTTCCTCCCAGGCCATAAGGAAAATACTCGTGTTTCATCAATGCAATGAGGACAAGCTAAATAACAGGTCGTACTCCAACCTAAAAGCATCCCATTTGCAAGAAAATCAATAATAGTCCATAACAAAGAAGCAAACCTAAGAAAATTCTGGTTTTTTTAAATGTCATATGTTTTAACCCCTTCATACTATAGTGTTTTCAACTCTTCTGTTGATAGTTATAGATAAACATCGATGCCTTGCATTGGATCATCAGGGTCAGGAACGATAATAGTGAGAAAAATATATAGAGTTTTCATACATATCCATGGAGGTAATTACAAGGAGTACCGATAATAAGCCAAGATGAATATTTACGATCTCTCTCTGAGAATGGTGAAACTCATTCGTACATGAACCAAGTTTGATGTTATGACTCTATGCGGTAAAAATAGGATACATCATATTAAAATGTTTTCATGCTTCTTCATCCGATGGATGTGTCAAATTTCCATCTTCTGGTGTGTGCGCCGTCGCATGTGACATTCAATGAATGAGGATGCATATAATCTTTGTAGTTTAGGGATGATGGGTAAATAATGCATTTTTTGTACAGAACTTCCTTTCTTTTTTTTAGATTTGTATCTTTCCTCACCACATATTTTACAGTTCCTAAGATTAATATCATTTTTCCAATACAACATGCAACCTCTTATGCAGGTATCCATTTTCTGGCACGGCAGACCGAAAGTCGACATTAGTGTTTTCACTTTGTAATGACTATCACACATTGGATTATCGGGTGGCATATGTTTTTTTGTAGCTTGTGCAACTTCTCTAAGTCTAGCTTCATAAGGTTGAATTTTGATTTCATAGTGGTGTATTCAGCGGTTACCGAAAATTCGGTTCCATTTCTACAACCATTCCACAACGACCTCTTAACTGGAGCAAATAAATCATATATTTTTTTGGCACTCACATTCGGTTCTTCTTCTGTTTTGACGCAACCATCTTCAACTTGACCAGTAAGGAACATTTACCGTACTGCATCTTCCACCATATCTTATATTAGACTCATCATAACTAATTCCACCTCTGACACTATAGGATTTACTGTAGGTAAGTTCTTCATGACGACACCATAAATAATAATTAGGCACAAAACTAGATTTATACTAATGTACTTTAACGGTGTCTGGTTTCCAAAACATCATTGGTTTGCAATTACTGCACAGACAATGAAGATCTTCGTAATTTCCATTATTAGATACTGCAAATCTAATAAATTTATTTACACCATTATAGAAATTTGCTTTCATCAAATCTTTCATTATAGTTATAACTTCATACATAAACTACAGTCGACATAATAATCTAACGCTTTTCCTAATCGAAAATATATGTTAGTGATTTCGAAAATACTATATGTTTGTGCAAAGCCTTTTGGGACTAAAGACTTCATACACATCACACTTCCGTCAAATTTACGCTAGACTTCTCATCTACGCACTAGTTGCATCTAAGGGGTTCCTGTTCTAGAAATAAAAATAAAGTAAAACTTTTTTGGGACTAAAGACTTTACATGCCACACTGCATGACAGTACTTCACTTCACTTCTCTTCTACACACTACATTCTGTCTAATCAGTACAATATTATCTATTGTTAAAATATTTTCAACTTTTTTATATAATTTTTTTTAGTAGAATATGTGCTCTTATTGAATTCACTTCTTATTTTTTAAGAAAATCGATTTAAATATGATATTTCTTAACTAAAATATAAACTATAAAACGTATTTTTCTAGAAATTCACATTTAATTTTCTTAAATTTTTTCCATTTTATTAAATAAATTGCTATAATTCAAAAGCTGCCACATCGCAATTTTTCTAGAAATTTGATTTTGATATAATCAAAAATCTACTAGATGAAACCTTAATTTTTATCTTACATTAGAAAACAATCCAACGGATTCGAAAAATTCTTGTTTAAAAGAAATTCGACTTACAATGTATCATATAGACTCATTCAAAGTTCAAATCGTAATACTATGAAGTACCGCTGCGCGACGAGCTCGTTTTAGATATATTTTATTTACATGTTCAACCTTCGCGAAATTAAAATGCAAACATAATGGTGATTTATTTGTTAACACGATATGAATTAGCACAATACAAATTATAACATGATATAAATTGTTAACTTTTTCTAAAATTATCATCAACTAATTCACAATATATATTGATCAATTTTAAGTTGGTAATCATCTAATGAAATTCCAAAATTATGGTTTAATCATATTCCAAAATCAAGCATTAATATTGATTATCATTAAATAACAGTTCATTAGCATATACATATATACAAACACCAAGTAAGACACAATACTCACTGATTTATAATTGATAATCAACTAATTTCATAGCATAGGATTTTAATCATATTCCTAAATCATCTAATAATCGAGTATTATTATCTAATAACAATAAATTGATATATCCATTCAAATGATCATCAAAAACTGAATAAAATAGGAATTGGAAATTATACCTTAAAAACCCAATAACAAATAAAAGAAGAATGGAGAGCAGATTAGAGGAGTAGGAAGGTGGAGGCGGCGACAACGCGACCAGGGATGGCTTCGGGGAGGAGATATTTGGTTGGTGGCTAGGTTTTTTTGTGCATGAGGGGAGGAGACAACGAAATGGAATGTTTTGTTTGGGATTCCCAAGTATATTCAGGTAATCGACGACTTGCAACGATTAGAGTCAACCATTTTTTAAGCCAACACTAACCGTCACTAGAGTGGGCCGTGATTTTTCATGTTTCTAATATTGTAACAAAGATTCACAGATATACACAGAAATGATTATATGAAAGGTTCGCAGATAATTACATCTAATGTAACCTTAATTATAGATAATGGCGGATTCTAAGTTTCACAAAAATGAGAGCTCAACTCTTTTTGCGTAATTTTCTAACAGTTATTAAGATTCAAAGATATAATAATTAAACGTTTATATGTTAATTCAATAATATATACACCTTAACTTCCACAGATCAACTTTCATGTAATTACTAGTATATCTTTCATATAATTACTGAATTAATTATATAAAAGATTCACAGATGGATACAAATATTAAATTAAAAAAATACCGTGAGTAGTTCCTTGATTTCTGTCTTAGTTCTTGAAATTAAAACAAATCAACAACTAGCTTAATTCATATGTAGATATACTCACACGTTGTATCTTCCTCCTCGTCGATCTCATTGCCATGGTTTCAACTTCTATCGGATTCAAACGTCGAAGCCAAAAGGAGGACAGCAAGCAACAACCACTTAACAGATGAGCAGCGGACAAGGCGGCCAAACGTCTATCGATTTGATAGAATTGCTTAATTATTATTGTGGAATAGATCTAGGATTTTAATCTTTTGAATTGATTCATTCCTATGCTTTTTTCCTGAGGATTAGCGTAGTTGTTTGTGACTTCATATGGTAATTAGAGCATGAAATGAAGCAAATGAAACTGAAAATAGGCTCGGTTATTTACGTATTAGGCTATATTTGTTTTGATTGGCCTACTTAAAATTGCAAAATAAAAATAGAAGCTAGGCTAACAGTTAACCGAACGATCTAATTTTCATTAACCATTAACTGAACAAAAAATACTCAGTTAAGGTCGACTGTTGGCCAATGATGTCGGCTAATCGTTTTACCGATGAAGTCGGTTTAGTATGATCAGTTAAATTGGTTAAATGTCATCCTCTATATGTTCCAATAAAAAATAAAAAATCACTAGATAGTTTTTCGAGCTTCTTTGATATATCATATCAAGTTATCAATCACGTTATCTTCTCGTCATATCTCTTTTGTCATGTTTTACCACAAATTATTTTGCTGTGACTCCATTTGACCTGTTGCGTGTTGCACTTACTTCGGTATTGTTGCGCCAAACTCCTAGAAAGAAAAAAGTAACGAGGAACAAATCTTCAAAACTTCGTGTTCATAAGAACCTTTGAATTAAATTATGGACGTTGAGGGATATTATTGGATTAGTCGTTGGCGTTCAAAGTCGTGGGCTTCACATCTGAAATAAGTTAAAAACATTGTGGCAAGCTATTCAGAGTTGTTGTTAGTCGTCCGACACGTTAGACGCAGAAACGATTGTAAATATCCAAAAATTATTGTCAACTACCTCCGTGTTCAGTTTATGTTTTGAAGAAATCAGATCGAACAGAATTTTTATTCGTACAAACTTAATTGTTCTAACTCGTATCCGAAATGAAATCGATCAGACACGAATGTGTTTTTTATATAAGACACAAACGGATTTGGTCGGACATGGTTATTTCTAGCAAATTTAATATTTTTATTAGATTTTCTCTCAATCGTACACCAAATTACGAGAAATTCAGATGAATTTGAACGAACATGGATCAAATGTGATTTTTCTCATACAAATTTTGTTGTCCTACCTCATGTCTTAAATGAAAGTCGAACGAACTCGGACGAACGTATTTGATCACGTACATGAACGAACATTGTACATTGATACGAAATTTACTAAACGTGCAAATATGTTGAACGAATTTGAAACTTTCATTTGCATATTTTTACCTGAAATTGGAGATTCTACAAACAATCCTTCTATTATTTATTATTATTATTAAGAAGAATGCTGGCAACAGTTGCCTTTGAGCGACTGTATTGCATACTTGCTTTCTTTTTATTTATTATTAACTAGAAGATGAATCCTTCTATTAATTTGTTCGAACAATTAATTAACCAATTAATCATTCAGTTAAATTTAAAATATTATGACAAGCCATTAAGAATTGTTAGCTGTCGGACCTGTTAGACGCAGATGCGATTGTAAATATCAAAAAATTACCGTCAATTACCTCCGTGTTCAATTTATGTTCTACATAAAATTGGATAGAACACGAAACGAACATAATTTTTATTCGTACAAATCTTATCGTTCTATCTCGTGTCTGAAATGAAATCGGTCATACATGAATATGTGTTTTTGTATACAGACACAAGCGGATTCTATCTAACATGGGTACTTTTATCAAATTTAATGTTTTTATTAGATTTTCTCTCATCTGTACATCGAACTGCAAGAATTCGAATGAATCTGAACGTACATGGATCAAACGTAAATGGATTCGGACAGACATGAACGGACATCCTGAACCTTGCGTAAGTCCAACGAATCAAGGGTCGCTCTACTGAAACTTACATTTGCATCTTTTTACCCGAAATTGGAGATTCTACGAACTATCCTTCAATTAAGCAATTAATTAACCGATTAATTATTCAATTAATTTTATGCGTCTTTCCAGGTTCTTATTATCACAAAGGCAATCATAAAATTTCCAGCTCACGTCCACTCTATCCCACACGCAATAATCTTCAATATATATTCTTCATCCTCTCTTAAACTTTAATCAAAACTGAAAAAGTTAAATCCCTCAAAACAAGCACTACAAACTGGAGACTTCGTCGTTCATGGCGTCCAAGGAACACATCATTCTCTCTCTTTTACGCCTCTCCCGTGAGCTGTCCCTCTCCTCCACCTCCAATCCTCTTCTCCGCCGCCACGTTTCCTCCGTCGCCCGCAAATCCAATCTCCTCTCCCTGCTCTTCGAGGACCTCTTGACCTCTTCCATCTTCTCCCGCTCGTCCATCCTCGCTCTTAGCGAAATCCTCGTAGTGTACCGGAAGCTCAAGTCCTTCCTCGCCGATTTGTCGTCCTGGAGTAGAATACGTACTCTCTTGTACGCATCCGAGGTATCTAATCAATTTAACGATATTACTACTGATTTAGCTACTTTGCTGGATATCCTTCCGTTAAACGATTTAGAAATTAGTGAAGACGTCAGGGATCTGGTGTCCTTCGTCCGTAAACAGTGCAAAAAATCGGACAAAAACTGTTATGACAAAGAGGTTGACAAAATTCGCAGTGCGATGCTCGATTTGATCCGTGAGGTTGAGCACGAAATCGTTCCAGATCGGTCAAAATTAGAAACAATTTTCGACAAATTAGGGTTAAATGACACTAGAAGCTGTGGGGTAGAAATCGAATGCCTGGAAAGAGAGATCGCTGAAAAGGTCTGCTCAGAATCGAACTCAGCTATGATTGCTTTGGTGGGATTACTCCGCTACGCCAAATGCGTTTTGTTTGGCGCTTCTACTCCTAGATCGGTATCTGTTAATGATTTGGCCGCATCATCCGATTCCATATCTGAGATTTCAATACCAGATGATTTCAGATGCCCGATAACTCTAGAGTTGATGAAGGAACCAGTAGTAGTTGCAAGTGGTCAGACTTACGACAAAGACTCGATCCTGAAATGGATTGCCTCGGGGCATGTCACTTGCCCCAAATCAGGGCAGGCCTTAGCCCACACCGATTTAGTACCCAACAAGTCTCTGAAAAATCTCATCGCCTTATGGTGTCGTGATCAGAATATTCCATTTGATCCCATTGTACCATCTGAATCCGAGAATGCTGTTGTATCCAACAAGGCTGCGTTAGAAGCAGCAAGGATGACTGCTTTGTTCCTTGTTAAAAAACTGGATGCTGCATTATCCGACGAAGCAGTGAACCGTGTAGTCCACGAGCTGCGCCAGCTTTCCAAAAACTCATCAGAGATTCGTATGTTTGTAGGTGACGCTGGGGCCATCCCATTGCTAATTACTTACCTTCCTTCGAAAAATGCAGACCTGCAAGTCAATGCCATTACAGCTGTGCTTAATCTTTCCCTTCTTGAAATTAACAAGAAACGCGTAATGCACACAGATGGGGCTGTAGACGCCATTGTGGAAGTCCTAACACATGGTTTCACGTGGCAGGCAAAGGAGAACGCTGCTGCCACAGTAGTAAGCTTATCAGCCATTCATTCTTATAGAAAAAGGTTAGGGCGAAACACGGAGTTGGTGGAATCACTTGTGAATATAGCAAACGAAGGCCCGGTCAAAAGCAAAAAAGATGCATTGTCAGCTATATTAAGCCTTGCCGGTGAACGAGAGAACATAGCAAGATTAGTTAAAAGGAACGTGGTCGAAACTGCTTTAGAGCTTATAGGCAATCCGGATTTGGCGGACGAGAGTGCTAGCATATTATCAGGTGTGATCAAAAGAGGAGGTGCTCAAGAAGTGGGTGCGAAGTCTGGTGTGGTTATGAAATTGGTACGGGTTCTGAAAAACGGGTCTGAATCCGCAAGGGAACACGCGGCAGCTGCACTTGTTGTTTTGTGTAGAAAGGTAGGAGGGGTTGAGATGATCGGAGAACTGGTGAAGGTACCGGGTATCGAGTGGGTGATATGGGAATTAATGGGGTCTGGAACGGAAAGAGGAAGAAGAAAGGCGGCGTCCTTGGGAAGGATATGTAGAAGGTGGGTGGCGGCAGCTGAGGAGGCAGAGAGGGCGGTCAGGTATCTATCTGCAGTCGGTGTTTCTCAGTCAACAGTTGCTGAAACATAGTTTTTTGGGTTACATTTTTTCCTTACATGTTTATTGGCTTAAAGGAAAATGGTAGGTGAGTGATCTCCTAAACTGTGAATATGATTATTGGTTATCTTTTTCTTGATATTTGATTAGTTATTGATTTAATTGAATAAATTCATTGCTTTACATTAGTCTACTTAATCATTTTGATGTGTACTCCAATGTCCATTCAAACATGCTTTGTTTGTACTATTGATTATGTATTAGGTATACCTGTTCATTGACTATTAATAAAATGATTTGATGTCTACATATAAAAAACTTTGCACTGAATAATTTAGTAGCCATGATTGAAAGCGTGGTTGTATAGAAAATGTGAATGGGTTTTAGTTGAATTCGGTAAGTTAAATGTCAAACTCACATATAAAACATGGGGAAAAATACAGAGGTGAACCAGAAGGAAAGAAACTCATAGAGCAAATGAAACGTAGGAGAAGGGATTATGGATGTGGAAAATGTCCAAGTCAAAAAAAGTATAAACTAAACGCTACTGGAAGGAATCGACAATGACAGTCTAGAAGACATACGAATAGTTGTATTTCTTTGCTTACCATTTACGGTTTATGGGAGTATTTGGCTTAATGGAAGAAAGAACCAAATGCGTCCATGTGACAGCCTAGCCTGATACCTTTTAATTATTGTGCCGAATATACAGTTGAGGATGGAGAATTTGTCGCATATTGCAATTAAACTGATAAACTTTGTTTGGAGTATTTATTTTGTCTTGGTTACCCACCGTGGTCTAAGATGTGTTCTTTTGCCTTGGTAAGACGAATTGACTTTGGGAAACAATGTGCGATGATGCAAAATACCACCAATTATTATATAATTTAACCTTTTTTTTTTTTTTAAAAGGATCAGAAAACGTTCAGAACAATTTTCCACCGTTCAGCATAAGGTCTTTAACAGCTTCAATAGATTACATGTCTGATGAATAATATTACTAAGACCTAATACTCAGTTTGAATATTAGCTGGTGAGCATAGCAAATGAGAGCTGGTTTAATCTTCGTCATTAAATGGAAGTTGATTTAATCAGCGTCATAAAATAAAATGGATGCTGATCGGCAAGAGCGTTTCGTCTAAATTAAAAATTATGACATAAAGTTGCCACGTGGAGTGGGCATAGACAAAATAGGTGTTGCTTTTGTTTTGCATACAAGGCCACAGGCATAAATAATGTACTGCTTTACTATGCTTTCTGCGGGTTGTTTTAAAATGTACACCTGAAGAAAGATATACATATAGAGTTCATTTTAAATATGAAATTACTTGCAATATTTGCATAAAATCAGTGTGAAGGAAAAAATTATTAATTTCTTAAGTTTGAGGTGCTCCTAATTTAAAGTGAATATGACAAATATTTCATCTAAATATATTATGGAAACAGAATTTTAATGAACATGACAATACATATGATATCAGTTTTTCATAACTTTTTCATATAATAATGCTATGCAGTTCTATATTATTTTATTGTTGTTAAGGCTAAATTTAGAGAAACTATACTTGACGTTAAAAATATTTAAAACTTTGTCCTTCAAAACAAAATTCTATAATGAACGGTATTTGTTATGGTGAATAGGAAGAGGACGGCAGTTTTCACAGGATTTGTATATTGGAGTTGACGAGACATGGAATCTTGTAAAGAAAATATCATATGCAGGCTGATGAATATAAAAGAGTATGCAGATGTTTTTAGGCGTTTCAACTTCAATACGAAATAACCAAGTTTTAACCGTTGCATAGCGTAATTTGAACATGCAACATGTAAAATATTGTACAATAAACCTATGGTAATTTTTGGGTTAATCTACGGTTTTAATAAGTTAATCCACCATTTTACTTTAATAAGTTAATCCATAACTATTTTATCAGTTAATCCGCGAGTGGATTAACTTAAAGGTTTTATCCTATTATATAATTAACAATCAATTTTCTGCTTCTTGTTTCACAATTTTGTTACTCAAGATTTTGTTTAGATAATTCATTTTATAAGTGTATATCAAGCTACTCAATATTGCCCTCCAGGCTCTCTTCTATATGCACATTACTGTGTGAATTTGTATTGTATTTTTGGCGCAACCGTTATTATATATTGACTTGTGGTATTAATATGTATATTATCACTTAACTATTCAGTTTCTATTCGTATTTTTCTTAAGGAAAAGAAGCAAACAGTGGATTATTTACGTCCAATTAGTTGGATGTAATTTTGCTAGTGGCTGCCTATGGGGATGAGTTGCAATAATCTTGGCCGCGTTATCAGGCTACTCAATATTCTATCGGGTTGACCATGTACATTTGATGGGGTGCAATATTCTATCGGACCATTCAATATCCTATTTTTAAGTATTTAGTTCGATTCGATTTAATACGTTTTGATCAAACGTTCATATCGTAACCGAACTGTATCATTGCTGGTGTTCAGTTTTGGATATTTGGTTTAAAAATAGGATTTAGTTTGGCTTGACGATCCAATTTGAACAGTTTTTGTACTGTGGCGCGGTTCATATATAACCCTTATACAGAACTGCTGCCCACAGAAACAAGGAATGGGAAGAGCGAAGAAGTTGTAAATTATACTATGTAAGAATAGAGGATGCCGACAACATGGGTAGATTAATCATCAGAATAAACAAAGTTGGAGTCGTCAGGCATTTAAATTGACTGTATAATTGGAAGCGAGCAAGCTGCAAGCATGAATTGAATATTAAATGATGCAGCACGTCAGTGCTTAGCCCGCGGAAATTCGATCTAATCTTCTGTACGTTACAGAATGGACCCACGATTTACATTTGGTTTGTCCAGGGACACAGACAGGTTGGTCAAGTGGCCTTTGCTAACCATTTATGGCTTGTCATAATACGACACTTTGCCAAACTTAGCGTGTAAAGTAACTAAATTAATAAATGTAAATATTAATGGGCCGTACGTCCCGTCGATGTCATGTCCATTCTATATCAAGGTTGCATGGGCTGCACCTCCTTTTTACTTGTCATATTCAAGCCGAAGGAGATGGCCATTTATCGTTGTTGCGGCAAATTCTGTTCAAACTCAAACACGAGAATTTTCGGAATAGTCCTCCTTTTTGTAAAAAAAAATCAAGCACATAATCCTTAATTTTGTGTTATATTTCGTGATGTCTTTAAGGCACCAGTAGAAGCATTGTGTGGTGCCCTAAAAACATCACGTAGTGGCTTTACGTGGTGCCTCAAAGGCACCACGCAGTGATCCTACGTGATGTGTTTAAAGAGAAAGAGTATAATTGAGTTTTTTTTTTAATTGGATGTTGGTTACTCAACAAAATGGAAGGTTACTTCATATATGTAAAATTGCGGGTACTACTCAGCAAAATGCAAAGTTTGAGAAGTATTTGCCTATTGTTGAAGCTTGGTTTGTGAAATTAAGATGGGTATTTTCTCATCCAAATCCCAAAATATATTTAATTATCTACTTACAACTTTTTATTTTGAAAAATATATTAGAAATAAAAGTATGATTTAGAAGATTGTTTTGAGCAACAATCTTTCACACACATTTTAAAGGAAATTATTAAGTGGACAACATAATAAGTACCAATTATTCTGAGTGGATATACATATAACATAAATTACGACTTCTGAAAAAGCCAAACAAATAATTTTTAAAATTCAGACATATCTTCATTTTTAGGATACTAATACTAATGATTTTTGGCTTTTCAGAATTGCAACATCCTGGCATTCAAACTAGAAAATGAATATCACCTCGTGCATATGGTAAAAGGATAATAAAATATGGTTTTTAAACCAAGTTTATTTTATCATGTAAACAATATTAACATTTCCAGATTTCCGACATAAAAATATAACTAAATGTACAACATAAACGTTGCATAGTTTATGTATGATGATACCACCGTGAATCATCGAAGTTTATATTACTCATTATTTTACACGGCAAAAATGAATAATATAATAAATCTTCCTATTGGACTCATCTTCTCTAGTTACTCAACAAAAACCACTAAACCTACAAACCTCATTTTAACTTTGCGTAGTTGGGCGTATGGCAGGAATGAATAATATAATGAATCGTTTTGGTCAGATGAGTAGTGGCAGTGGCGCGCGCTTATGGTGATGATGTACGACTTCCCTCTTCACAACAAAACAAATATTTGGGAGCCCCAAAGCCCTCATCTCCTCATGAAAAGGCCATACTTATACATGTATAGTCTCCAAATTCCCATAATGTGGGACTATATTCTTTTCTGCCCTCTCTTCTCTGTTCAAAGAACAAACCTCATAACCCAAAACCATTTTGAACATATTCAACAATCTCCCCTCATTTTCTAAATAATAAGAAAATAAATAAAGCGAATGGTGAATCACTATAGTGACTTCCTATATATCCAAGCGAGATCGAGCCAATGTAGTTCTAGGATTTAGTTTTGCTTCATCGTGGAAACCAACACATAAATAAAAGATATCTTTTGGATTTAAACATTTACTTAGTGTAAACCATTCAAAATCTTATCGAAATTCTATAGTGAACAAATCTTGAACCAAGTATCTCTAATAATAAAACCGAAACAATTACACATATTGATTTCTCTTAGGTGAAGTGTTCTGCAGCACCTTAATGGCTACGTGATTTTAATCCTTGTTCATGAGTCTACTTTAGGAAGCAGTCTTACTTTTCTTGGAAACGACCAGATTTCCATACTTATATAGGTAAGTCTCTTAAGGTGTTTATACAATACACCTTTTAAGATTTCTGGGTTTATAAGGACATTTACCCATCCTTTATTCTTGTAGAATCCAACACTAAATATTATGGAATTATTGGTTTAGTGTTCCATAATCATTGTCTTAACTTGTTGGTACCCATTGTTGTCTATCTTTTCAAGACATAAACTGGAATTCTGTTAAAGATAACCAACCTTCATTCATAAACCTTAGTCTTATTTCCTTTGACTTTATAGAAACCAGTGCCTTTAGAAGACTCTTTTAAGTGGATCAACCAATTTCTTTGTTTCTATGTAGTCAACAGTTATTAATCCACTTTTGAGTAACTGACTTACCATTTGATGTCTTAGACTCACATGTCTAGACTTTCCATTATATTACATGTTAGAAACATTGTACATAGTCGTTTGATTGTCACAGCTAATCAAAGACTGTAGGAGATGACTTCTTCCATAATGGGATTTCCATTAACAAATTCCTAGGCCATTGTACTTCCTTATATGCATCTGCTAATGCAATCAATTTTGACAACATTATTGAGTCAGATATACATGTTTGCTTCTTAGAAGCCCAAGACACAACAACGCCTCCTAATGTAAATATCCATACACTCATAGACTTGGATTTGGAATCTACATTGTTCCAGGTTTCATCACTATATCCTTCTATTACAACACGATTTCCTTTATAAGTTAAACCATAAGTAATGGTTCCTTTCCAATAAGCTAAAACTCTGGAAATAGCTTTTCAACATTTGAAACCTGTATTACTCATAAATCGATATAATACGCGTATATCATGTGTAATGTCGGGTCTAGTGCAATGCATAACATACATATGACTCCTGATAACACTGGAATACTTTAGTTGAGAAATGATACTTCTAGTATTCTTTTCTAATTTAATACTAGGATCTAAAGGAGTTAGTGTTGGTTTGTCATTATAATGACCATATTTATGTAGAAATTCTCAATGTAACGAGATTGAGTTAGAAATAATTCCCCTTCTTTTCTAATGGTTTTTAATTCCTAGAATTACGTCAGCCTCTCCTAGGTTTTTCATATCAGATTTAAAAGATATATACTTCTTAGTTTCATTCACACAAGATATATTAGAACCCAATATTAGCATGTCATCAACTTATAAACTTATTATAACACAACCGTTGTTATCCGATTTGCTATAAATACATTTATCAGCATCGTTAATAATGAATCCATATGACAGTGCAACTTTATCAAACTTCTCATGTCGTTGCATGGGAGCTTGCTTCAGGCCACAAAGAGATTTTATGAATTTGGAATTTTTTTTTCTTGTCCTGGGGTTTTGAAACCTTTAGGTTGTTCC
Source organism: Allium sativum (assembly GCA_030737875.1). Classification (NCBI taxonomy): domain Eukaryota; kingdom Viridiplantae; phylum Streptophyta; class Magnoliopsida; order Asparagales; family Amaryllidaceae; genus Allium; species Allium sativum. The sequence goes on along the minus strand of CM060924.1, from coordinate 50,151,291 downwards.
ATATATATATATATATATATATATATATATATATATATATGTATGTATGTATGTATGTATGTATATATATATATATATTCTTCTAAGTATTCATTTATAAAAGCTGTCTTTACATCCATTTGATGTATGACAAAATTATGAATTAATGCAAGTACTATTAAACAAGGTATAAAAGATATGCGAGCAACTGGAGCATATGTATCAAAACAGTCTACTCCATGTCTTTTCTTATATCTGTTAGCAACTAATCTGGCTTAAGACTTATCAACGGATCCATTTGTATTCAATTTTTTCTTGAATATCCATTTACATCCTATAGGTTTAGCATCATCAGGTAAATCAGTTAAAGCCCAAGTTTAGTTTAATATTATGAAATTCATTTCATCGGTGATAGCTTCTTCCCAAATAATGTAATCTCTGGAACTCAGCCTGAAAATAAGTTTTGGAATCGTCACCGACGTTCATGACATATCTTGTCACATTAAGGACTTCGTCCTTAATGCCTTCTACAAGATATGTCATGAAGTCAGAATACAACCCTTCTCTGTTCTTGTTCTTTTACTTCTTCTTTGTTTAGTACTATTATCTGGTACTGATACTTCCTAGCAGTTTTGAGCAGGAGCCTAGTCATCGTCACTGGTATCATTAGTCATATTAGGTTCTAGACTAGATGATTTCATTGAAATCTCAACAGTTTGATTTCCAAAGAATTCTACATCTACGGATTCTATAACTTCTAAGGTGTTAAGAATAAGGATATTAAACTATTAAGCGAAAATCTTATGAAAACACATTTAAATGCCCTATTTCCTTGAGTCTGGTTTTCTAACATATACTAAGCAACCATAAACTTTAAGTCTAGTAAGGTTTGGTTTTCTATTAAACCATAACTCATAAGGGAAAATTTTATTCTTTTTAAGTGGTACTCTTTTTAAATGTAACATGCGGGAAGCATCATCCCATAGGTCTTATGTTAAATTTGAACTTATGAACACGACATTAACCATTTCTGCTAAACTTCTATTTTTCCTTTCAGCTACATCATTTTGTTATGGTGTATATAAGGCGGTGGATTGGTGAACTATACCATGTTGTTTACAAAACAAGGTGAATTCATTTGAAAATTATTTACCACCATGATCTGAATGTAAAATTTTAATTTTAACTCCTAGTTGTGTTTCGATCTCTACTTTGTAAATTTTAAATTTATCAAAAGTCTCATCTTTAGTTTTAATTAGATATACATATGCTATCTAGTATAATCATCAATAAATGTTATATAGTATTATTTACTACCATAGGTGATATGACTTTTTATGTCACTCACATCACTATGTACCAAATCAGGCAAATGAATTTTCCTTTATACAGATTTAAAGTATTTTCGATGTATTTTTGCTTAAACACATATTTCACATTTAGAGGTAATATCGAAATCACAATCAGAAATTAATCCTAATTTATGCGTATTTTTAAGGGGATTATAGTTAACAAGTCCTAATCTACCATGCCATTAACTAATAGAATGAACAATGTAAATAGAAGATTTCTTTATTAGATTTAACTTAATCATGTCGTTGCAAGAGATTCCCTATCTAATGAATGAATTTGTCGCTTTTGGACAACACTAACTTATCAAACTCATACGATATCTTGAATCCTCCTTTGTTAAGAAGCTATCCAAAATTCAAATTCTTACATATATCAGTACATAAAATACATACACTAATGTAAGAACTTTCTAGAGGTGAATGAAAGTTCTGTAATGCCTTTTCCTAGAATTTTGCATGCAACCATGTTTGTGCCAGTAACTTCGCCAGCTTCTTCATCATTCTCTTCGTAAATCTTGAACAGATTACGGTCTTTGAAAATGTGAATGGTTGCTCCAGTATCAAGGCACTAATCATTATCAATGCAACTAATGGGGTTTGACTCTTGTACTATATGTTAAGTATAACAATATATAAACCAGTTGACAAGCCCAAATGGTAGCTAATAGAACGAGAAGGTGTTAATAATCCATAAAAACCAAAATACCCAGGGTTTAAAGATACTACAACGCAGCAACATAGAGTCATAAAGCAAAGACTATAAACATATGCAAGGCAAAATAAGAGACCACTTGAGACAGAAATAAACCATGCAAACGTGACCAAGGTTAATGTAGATCTGGACTCGAGTCACCTTGATTTGAACCCACTGATTCAGCTGGACTGTTTTTCAAGGGTAGAGTGAGCCTGAATCTAGCTGTGGAAGACTGACCTGTCCACGATTGAAAGTAGTATACAATAAGTCTGCATAATCCTTCAATGATTTGTTAAATACAACTGCATTTCTCTCCTTCTATATGCACCAGCAGTAAATAGGCAAAAAGGAATTTAATGTAGAGTTAATTGAATAGTTTTGCCAGTAGTCAAACACAGATTATATGTTAGGGATGAATCCAAGCAAATGAATTCCAGTGGCAAAGAGAATTGGGTAAGAGACATCACATTCGAAGAACAAATGTTGAATTGTTTCCTCACGTCTTGAGCAAAAAGCACAGAATGGATCAACTACCAGATTAAGCCTATGCAATTTAACTCTGCTGTTAATTTTACCATGAATAAGGCACCAATTAAAGAAAAGAATTTTAGGATGCAAGCGAGTTTTCCATATCCTTGAAAAAGAGAATGATCTTCCAGAGTAGTTGAGAAAATGATATACAGAGGCAATAGAAAAAAACCCTCCTTGGTGATAAAGCCCAAACATAGTTATCAGGGATTTGTGTGATCTGGGTTTGAATAAGCAAACTGGATACATTAAGGAGATTAACAAAAACTTGAACATCGAATAAAGATGGAGGATAAAGACTTAAAGGACCGTTATAAAGCAAATTTGCAATAGAGGAGCATCCATCAGAGATCAAAGGGAAAAGAGAAGAAAAAACATGAGAAAGAGGAAGCTGACCATACCAAATATCAAACCAAAACAAGCAAGATTCAACATTACCCAGACTTACATGAAACAAATTTTTAATACGAGGAATAATTGAAATTACTCCTGACCAAAATGGAGAAGGCTTAACAGAAGGTCGAAAGTGCAAAACAAGATGAGAGTTGCCAGAATAATAAAGGGAAAGAATCCAGTCTTTCCAAATGAAAGAGCCTGGAGAAACAATACGCCATAACCGTTTTGATAGTAATTCCATATTGAAATTCCAGAGATTAGCTATACCCAAACCTCCCTGATCAGTATGCAAACACACAGTGTGCCAATTAACCAATCTTTTGACATTGTTCCCATTCCATAAGAAAGCACTTCTAATAGAATCAATTTTTGAAATTACCCATTAAGGGAGTTTATGAAAAGACATCCAATATATTGGTATAGCAGATAATACAGCTTTAACCAACACTAAACAACCAGCTGAGGAAAGGGAATTAGCCTTCCACGAGGATAATCTCTTTTCAATCTTATGTATAAGTGGCAACCAATCCGATCTATGAAGTTTAGAAGGCCTAAGAGGAATTCCCAAATAAACTATTGGAAAATTATGAATAGGACAGTTAAGAAGAGAAGAGATAGACGACCCCATATGATTTGCTTTACCTAACATTATTATATAGCTCTTCGAAAAATTAATAGAGAGTCCAGAAATGAGTTCAAAGACATATAACATAACTTTAAGGCAGTGAATATGGTTAAGGTCAGGAGACGAAAAGATGATGGTATCATCATCAAACTAGAGATTAGAGATTGCAAGAGTTGAATTTGGAAGACGAATACCATCAAAAAAATTGTTTACGATTACTCTCTTCACCATTTGATTGAATACATCGGCAATTAGCACAAAATTAAGAGGAGACAGTGGATCTCCCTGCTGAAGCCCTCTATTGGATTTAATTAAACCGCCAATGTTTCCATTAATGGAAATGGATGAGTAACTTGTCCTTAGAATACAATCAATCCAATTACACTAACGCTGAGAAAATCCCCTGCGTGTAAACATCTGTAAAATGAATTCCCAATTGATAGAATCAAAGGCTTTAGAAAAATATAACTTGAAGAGGACACCTAGTTAGCAGTATTATGACAATAAGAAATTATCTCTTATGTAGCTGCAATACAATCGAGAATGCAACGTCCGCGGATAAAAGCTGATTGCTCAGCGCCAATAAGAGGAGAAATCGCGGATTAAAGACAATTAGCTAGGGTTTTGGTGATAATTTTAAAAGTGGTATTAAGCAAACTAATGGGACGAAAAGAAGAGAGAGAGAATTAACACCAGAAAATTTAGGAAGAAGGACAATATTAGCATAATTTAGACGAGAGATAAGGCTAGGGTTATCATAAAATTCTTTGCACATGGCCATAATATCATTTTTCAAAACGGCCCAAAATGATTTAAAGAATGAAGGCCCAAAACCATCTGGGCCTGGAGCTTTATCATCTTGCATTTCGTTTAAAGCAGCCCAAATCTCATTTTCTGAAAAAGGATGGTCAATGGAAATGGCAACAGGAGAAGGATAAAGCAAATTCCAATCAATAACTGGAATTGCAGCGGACGAACAACCAAGAATAGAGCGATAAAAATTTGAAAAGAGATGAAGAATGTCATCTTGGTTTGTATACAATTGGCCTTTATGAGAGATTTCTGGAATACAAGTTGCTCTTTTTCTACCATTTGCAATTCCACGGAATTAAGCTGTATTTTTGTCCCCCTCTTCAATCCATTTAGATTTGGCTCTTTGTTTCCAACCTATTTCTTCTTGTTTGAACAGTCTATCTAATTCAGATTCAAGGTTTTTTAAGGTGCTGCACCCCTCATCATTTAAGGGACGAGATTCCTCTAAAATGTTGAAATTCAAGATAGCATCCTGAATATTGGAAATACGGGAACGAATTGATCCCCAAATAGATTTAGCCCAAGGTTTAATCAATTTTCTTAAGGATCTTAGTTTTAGAACGATTCTGTGGGTAGCTGATTGAGATTGTATAGGTTGCTCCCAAATTGTTTTGATAAATTCCTTAAAGGATGGTTCAAGCAACCATAATCGTTCAAATCTAAATGGATGATTAAAGTTAGAAAGGGAACCAGAATCAAGAATAATTGGGCAATGATCAGAAATAATTGAGGCAAGACCAGAAACAAAAGATAAAGGATGAAGCTCCTCCCAAGCTGAATTGAATAGAAAACAGTCTAGCTTAGATAAAGAAGGATTAGATATGTGACTTGACCAAGCGAATGAACGATTACAAATAAGGGGATCAACGAGGCAAAAATAAAAAATGAAGGAATTTAAAGCATCAGTATCTGCCAATATAATGCCATTTTTCTCTCATCAACATTTCTTGTGGTACTGAAATCACCCCCTATTACCCATGGTCCAAGAAAGCTATTATCCAAATGTTTACAATGATCCCAGAGTTTTATTCTTTCATGAACATCTTGAGGACCATAAATATTTGAAAAGAAATAGATGGTGTTAGTGGCAATGTGATTAAGTGCAACATGCAAAGAAAATTAATTGGAAAAAGTTTGATGCAATGACCACACAGATTCATTCCAAGCAGTGGAAAGGCCACCTCTAGTTTCTACTGCATTAACATAAGCCCACCCAGATAAAGAGGATCCACCAATCAATCTAAAGTGGTAATTTGATGGATCAGAAAGTTGTGTTTCTTGAAGAAAAAGGACATCTAAATTAAGTGGGGACAAAACGAGATTAATAGCATGACATTTTGAATGGTCCCCCAATCCCCGTACATTCCATGTGACTATTTTCATTTATGTCTATTAATACGTTCCTATTCTAAAGCCTGCATGGCTTTATAATGTGAATCATGTAGACTCACACCCATGCAGCCTGAGATCCTTTATTCAAACATTTATTAGTAGAAGAAAAAACAACAGGGATCCAAAAACTACTAATGACTTCAGGGTTGTTGCGTCTACCACTTCGACGAACAAAGATAAGAAGAGGTAATGAGGCCAGTCTTAATCATCTATCCATGGATGATGAGGAGGGGATTGCGGTAGAGGAATTGAGCTAGTATCAAAAGGGAAAGTCTGAATGGGGATCTTGGAGAAATCCTTAGGGCAAGGAATTATTTGATTGAAAGGAGGATTTAGATAACATGCATTTCCTGATTAACTTCATCCAGATCTGTTTGCTCCATCTCTTGATTATCAATGACTAGAGAGTTAAAATTCCTATTCACTTCCTGATAAATGGATGGTAATGAGGCCAACATCACTGCTTCTTGAATCATGGCATTAAACCTATCTTCCAAGCTAATATCTTGAAAATTACATAGCACCACTTGTTCCTCTTCATTACCAATAAAGAAAATTTATGGTCTTATTCTAGGATGTTCATGCCTACTTTGATCTACTTTAATAATATGAGTTTTGTTGCTGAAACGCGCAGCGTATACACTTTTCGAGCTTACTCCTTCAAAAAACTGCATTTTAACCAGAAATTCTCTATGGTCAAAGTGACACCAATCACAATCATCAACTGCAAGAACCTTACCCATTGGTTTTAAAATTTCTTTTTTTGCTTCATCATTATATTTCAGGAATTCAAGGAATCCTTCCATCTTAGCCTATGTTTCGGTTTCCAATGTGGGTTGTAGTTCTCTCTCATTCTCATCCCAAGCTTCTAAACTAATAGCTCCTCTTGGTTGGGTCAATATTTTCAGTAGTAAAGCATGATCTCTTTTACTATAAGTAGAACAATGTACTGAAAATGAATTGTTCGAGATAATCGACATATGCTAACAATCATGCTCGAGGTTCACTTCGAAAGCTTGCTGAAGGGTTTCAACACTCCACTTTCCAGTAAAAGATTTAGCCATAATACATTTCGAAGAATCCGCCATTTTGAATTGTTTTGGTGACTGAGAATGTGGAGACTGAAGTGGAGGGTGATGAATATTTGAATTTGCGTGGTAGTTATCTCGACGGGTGTCTAAACGAAGCGATGCCTGATGTGAAGTTTGTGCAGAGTAATTGTTTTGTTTAGGGACCCAGCGTACTTGATGATAATTACTTTTACTGACGGCTTTGTGTGTGGAAGCCGAAGCACTCATATTACTTTTCGTTTTCTTTGAACAACGAGACATAGAGTGACCATATGAACCACATTTGAAAAAAAAATGGTTCCCTACACTCGATTGCCATGTGTAACACCCCACGTCCATTAATGTCACTCACAAAGGGATTGCATTAACTTCCATGGAGCGTATTTAGTGTATAGAACAGAATATAACAAGACAGATATAAATAATGGTACTTGAAAATTTTAAAACAACTTTTATTGTAGCGGGGAAATAGTTTGATTACAACAACTCCATAAACCAAGTACACTTAATATCCATCTTGATAAATTGTTTCAGAGTACATAAAATAAAAAGCATAAACCTCAACACAAGTAGCCATAAAAGAGATGAGTTGAACATTACTTTCAGCAATCCAAGCACTTCCAAAAGAGAGAGAAAGAGATCCGAGATCAAGCTCCACTAGTACTAGTCCCACCCTGAGAACCTGGGGGGGGGGGGGGAGGAGGAAGAAAAGATGCGAAAACAAGGGGGTCAGACATAAAGTCTGGCGAGTATAATAACTTTAACAACATAATTATTAAAGTAACTAGGATAAGGCATAAATTGGTAAGATAAGATATGACCATGAAACAAGTGGGCATGACAAAGCAAATAAGAGGAATATTTTGGCATTAATCTTGTTCCTAATCACTATAGGATAATTACTATACTGCACCACCACTAGTCACCCTAAAAGTTGGTCCCGCCTACAGAACTTAATAATGATAATGGTAGTTTCGTGTACCCCTAGCTGCCTTCATTGGTGCCGTCTTCCCCTATCTCCACTAGTTGTACCCACTACCCCCACTCGATCGGCTCCCTAACTCGTAGATACACGTGCTGGTCCCACAGCGGGGTGTATCACTCCCCAAAGTGGAAACCCGATACCACCAATGATGCACGGCTTTTATCTACATGATGCAACGACGTCTTACCTATCAGCCCGGGCCTACGCACACACATGACCCCATTGGACTTGCATTGCCACCGCTAACCCGTTTTGACCTCTCACAATCAAATCCAGTAAGCGTGTCCCGTCCCTGACTTGGGTCGAGCTCACAAAGATACTTAATGAGTTACTGGTTTGAAAAGGGCCCTCATGCTTGACACAAGCCTTCCACCTATGCTTGGTCCCCACTAAGGTTTCCCCACTTAACCCCATTCTTATTCATGTCTTCTTACATGTTTCAATCTTGGTTAAGTGAATCTAATCGTATTTCACATGCCATGAAATGCACCTACTTAATTTCACATGCCACCCAAGGCACCCACTTAACCCTCCATGTCAATCCACATATTTATCTGGTTAAGTGTTACTTAATTCATTAGAACCGTAACCTTGTAAAGACCTCCCACATTAGGCTGACATTTGCGGTTGCTGGATTTGTCGGGCGGGTCCGGGCAGTCTTATATCGCAAACAAGCCTAACCTCGTGTCTTTACAATTATTACGCATTTAATTCGTGGCTTTGACCTCTCACATTAGACTGGCATTTGTGGCTGCTGGATTTGCCAGGTGGGTCCCGGTAGTCTTACACCACAAAAGAGTCTAACCTCGTGTCTTAGGCGGTTAATTATTACACATCTTTATTTAACCCCAAATTGGATTAATATCCCTATTCAAATTTGTCAATAAATTCCAAATTTATTTATGTCCATAATTGTCTCTTAAAATTATGTCCTTAAATACCAACTATGCCAATTAATGTCTCAAATTAATTATATGCCTTTTAAGGCCTTTTTATGCCAATTCACAATTTATGTATATTCAATATTATCCCATCATCCCCACGCTATTCATTCGTTTTCATATGACATATGTTAGACTCGCAAATAGTCTAACTTATAAAAAGAAAAACAACATCACATAACACATAAAATAGATCTAAGGATCATGACATAAGATTATATAGCCAACAACTTGCATATGAATTTCATTCAGACTAGCATATGATATAAAACTAGCATAAGTAATGGGCATAAACTTGCATAACATATGTACTGCTATTGATCCAAACATAAAGGTGTGAACTTGCATATGGATCTAAACATAAAGATGTAAACTTGCATATAGATCTAAACATAAAGATCTAAACTTGCATATAGATCTAAACATAAAGATGTAAACTTGCATATGGGTCTAAACATAAAGATGTAAACTTGCATATGGATCTAGACATAAAGGTTAATGTCACATAAACTAGCATATGCATATACATGTCTCACATATATTTTAACAACCCAAACTTGCATAAGATTCATACATGAATATATGATCCAATCATCACAAACTTGCATAAGATATATGATTCAACTTGCATAAGATTCACATAAGAACTAACATATGATCCAACTTACATAAGACTAACATATGATTCAACACCACAAACATACATATAATTTAAATCACATGATTCAAAATCATATTCTCATAATCCCAATTATATCTTATCATAATTAAATTAATTAATTAATTTGTGAAAGCTATCATACTCACAATTAAAAAGAATAGTCTTGCCTTTCTGGGATCTATATTCTGAAACTGAATTGCTCGCCTTTGATGTAGACTAATCGTTATTCAGATTTGATTTGATTTTGATTCAAGCTTCTATCTTGCTTTAGGGTTGAAAGTGTATGGCGGCTACTCTAGGTTCTCCATTGACGGCATGGCGGCTCTTGTTATGAATTAATGTGATTAGGGTTAGGGGTTTAAGAGTGTTTTTATAGAAGTTTAATTTAATAAGAGCCGTCGGATTAACCTAGGGATAGCCTGAACCATCAGGACCACTCAGATGCCACATCATCCCTTAGGGCGAATCGAGCCATGGGTTGACAGCCAGACACCCTGGATCGATCCCTAGTCGACCCAGAATAAAATCCAATATCAGACACACAATCCTTTTACACGTCAATTCTGGGTCTGAACGAAACCGGAGGCACTTTCCTCGCATATCCATCGATCTCCAAGTACATCTGGACGATCACCAACTACTTCCATCTTCTTGGGTATACAACCCAATCAAGATCATCAGTAATTATCCAAACGATGTGAAGACTTCCGGTCTTCAACCACCGTCTTCATCTTCGACTTATCGTCGAATCGGTTATTCAGAATGGGTATAAACCCGGCCTTTCTGAATGACCCGTGTATATAATAAACATATGTTACACAAACACAACATACGCCTCATTCCAATTCATCAGTCACTAACCGTAAATTAGCAAGAGAACCATTTCCCAAATATTAACACCGAAGGCCGAAACCAACATCAGATCAATACCTAGGAAACCATTCTTCTTAACTAACCTACAGTTAGTTTCTAAATTTCACATTCTTAGGGAAAGGTTCCCATTAATTTTATCAAAGATAAATTCTTTTAAATTTATTCTTTAATCTTCCTTTGGATATCATTTCAAACCATGTTAAGGTTTTCCAAACTAGTCGGGATTAACGAACCACACCGAAGTAATTATTTATTTTATTTCCCAATCCCAACCTATTCATCCCATGAAGCAAAACTGGTAATACTCCATATCAAACACCACAGTGTTATCGGTAAAATTAATTATCATTTCACGTTCAAATCTAATTAAAGATTTAACTATCGCTTTGGAGCAATACTGGTGATACTCCATTCTCGCTCACTTTCCAAATTTGATAATTTAAATTATCAATTCACATTTCAATCTAATTAAAGATTCATTAAAACTCCTTTTACTAGGTTAAAGAACTAATGTCATTTAAAACACAGTTCGCGATAAACCCACATCACATTCTATTTATTATCGAGTTAAAGAACAAGTGTTATTTAAAACACCATTCACGATAAACCCACAAATCAATTCTAATTCAATTCTAATTAAATATATTAGAAATTTTGGTTATTTAAAACCCATTTCAAATCCAATTTATTTATTTAAAAATAAATAAATTATTATTCTAGTTCAAAACTAGTTCATTTCGATAAAAATCGATTTTTATCTTTACAAAAGTGGGATTTTTCATCCCAGCTCTTCACAAATCATTTCTTTTGATTTCACACAAATTATTAACATTTTTAATAATTTTATCAAGGTCCGTACAGTCGATTTCCATCAACGGCCATCGAACTGCACTTTCAGCGACCTTTTCTGAAATTGATTTGGACATATCTCCAAATCCAACTGTTAGATTTCAAATTTCTAATCTTCGTTAGAAAGCACATTTCGATACGAACCCAACGGTTCCGGTTTTAGGAGAATCCGACGGTCGGATCTCCCGTACTGTTCATTCGAAGTCAATGGTCAAAATTCACGAACTGCCGCAGCGCGGCGCTTTCTATTCAGGCCATTACATATATAATATATATATTATATATATTTCGTCGATTCCCTTTTAAAACACATTTTATAAATCGTTTTAAATTCGTTTTTGAAACGATTTCAACTTCATATTCAATTTCGAATCAAAATTGAATATTCCACATCATCGATATGCAAATGATAATATTTTCAAAACGTTATATTTTGAAATCACTTCTTTTCTATATTCGTTATAAAAACGATAGGGCTGTCAATGGATACCCGAAAAATCCAAAATCCGTCCGCATCCGTATCCGAAAAGCGGATAAATATCCGATATCCGAGAAAGCGGATGCGGATGCGGATATAGGCATATCCGCATCCGAAAATTATCCGTTCGCTTTGTTTTCCGATTATAGCTTAAATTATGTGTATTTTAACATAATTAAATATATTAATTTATTAATCTGCAAAATTAAAAGTCTACTAAATGCATGTTAATTGCTCAAAATTATATATTATCATCATATTTATTTATTTTTAGCACTTTAGTAATCAATTAGGTTGAAAAAGCTTAATATTAAGCTAAAAAAATTCATTTATGTTCATTGATTTATCGATCGTTGGCGGAGTGGATAATTATCCGATATCCGTCCGTATCCGCGGATACGGATATCCGATATCCGAAAATGGTTTCGGATGCGGATACGGATATGGCAGTATCCGTATCCGAAAGTATCCGTTGACAGCCCTAAAAAACGAGTATAATCGATATAAATATCGTTCGCGTCAAAATGGCACATCTCTAATCAACACGGCTTTATATTTTTCAATAACTTTGTTATTCTATTCAAAAAATGAATATTTATTCTATTCAACACATGAATCTATTTTTTTTTAACATCTGACTAATCTCAATAAATGAGTACTGTCAACGCGTGACTATTTTTGTTATTTAATATATTTTATAAAATTATGATTTCCATCATTAAATTTTTAATCAAACTCTAACCGTAAATTAGTAAGAGAGCAATTCCCTAAATATTAATCCCAAAGGTCGAAACCAACATCAGATCAATATCCAGGAGACCACTCACCTTATCTATTTTCCATTTAGTTTCAAATTTTATATATGATAAAGATGTAAATTTTATTGTTAAAATATTTCGTTCAACACATGACTAATCTCAACGAATGAGCATTGTCAACACATGAACCTTTATTTTATAATATTCTTTATTTTTCTATTGGAATAGGGCCCAATCAATTACCATATAATGTTAATTATATGGATTCGATACAACACATGTATATAATAACAACAATAAATAATCAACCATCATCTAAAGTGCACCACACAACTGCATAAGCATTAAATATAAATATCTAACGCTTATAACAGTCTGTCAATCAATCGATCGACATACAACTAATTATTGGGATTAGGTTATGTCATATATCAACCCAATACCCGTGAGGGGTTTCAATCCACAAACACTGAATATTATTTGTGCAGTTGGGCGATGTGTAAAATTTATCGTCACAATCAATGTCCTTCAAAGAGGTGTACATAAACAAACCGTCCGGTTTGTAAATGAATATTTATTTATTCACATTAAAAATTATATTTTTAACGATGAATTCCTTTATTTCAACACATGAATTTCTACTCAGTTCATTTATTCAATAAAATGATATTTTTATTTTTCTATCTTATTTTAGAAAATTTCAGCGGCATAATGGCACAATACTAAAAACGGGACAAGGTCTAGCCTTATCCCCGGTCTAATAATGGCCCACGCCATACACATACCAATTTAAATCAATTCCATTTCACCAAACAACCAAATTCAAACCAATCATCCAATCAACTATACAACCAAACAAACAAGTCATCCATGGTCTGTGGACGACGGGTGTCGGGTGCTACTAAGCACCGTCTGCATCCTAGTATATATGTTAACTAGAAAATAAATTAAAAGTGAAGAGTTCTCACCTAAAAGCTAAACCAAACGCCGCGACTCTTCTTATGTAGAAATCTTTGCCGTGCTAGCCTTTTGTTAATTTCGTTGTCCGTAGCCACTATATGTATAAAATTCACATTTTTATATTGTTGCTATGCATATAAAAATTCTATTTTTATAATCACTCTATATGGATAAAAATCACATTTTTATATTGCTACTATATAGATAAAAATTCTATTTTTATACCACTCCTCTCTAAATAAAGATTATATTTTATCACGTTGTTCTCTATATAAAAATTATATTTTTAATACTTCCACTTTATAAAAATTATATTTTTATATTTCACATATGATAAATATTTTTATCATTCCTATAATATAAAAATCATATTTTTATTATACTTCATTCGTCAAAAACCATAGAAGCTTTAAAGCGGAGAAAACTCATATTTTTTTCTATTGCCCAGATTCGCTGTTCTGGTTCCAGAATTTGCAAACGAGCTTCCATCTTCACACCATTTATTTTTCTAGCTTAAACGCGCCATTTCGAACAACTTTCGCCTAGTGATCTTCCTCCCGAAAATGAGCCATTTCGCCGGAATTCGCGAAAAGACAGCATTTTGACAGTGTTTAAACAGCAGACTTTGGACGCGTTTTCCCGACAACTCCGCAATGCAAAATGGTACTATCATATACCAAATCGAAGAGAAAAACGTGTACTTCGACTTTGGTCTTGAGGAACTTTGGCTAGAAACACACGGTTTGGGAGTTATTCACGAAATAGTGACAGGGTATTTTGTGCAAAACGGGAAATTAGTGAAAAATGTGATTTTTGAGGAGGAGGGGCCCACGACCGGAATTGGGGGGCCTGAGGGGGGCGCCGGACCTGATTGTAGGTGGTGAGGCCGCGGGGGTGGCGGTGGGGCGCGGGAGGTGGTGGTGTGGCCGGAGGAGCTAGGGTTGGAGAAGAGTTTGTAGAAAAGAAGAGAGAGAGGAGGAGGAAGAAGAGGAGGAGGAGGCGGCGCCGGAGGGGGGTGGTGGCGGCCAGAGGTGGTGGTGGCATTGGAGGAGGGGCGGCAGCGGCGGTGGGAGGGTGGAGGCCATTTTTGAGTTTTTTTTGAAGAGAAAAAGAGAGAAGTGAAATAATGAAGTAGAAAAGGAGGAAAAGTGATTATATGCTAGTTTCTCGCGTATCGCCTGAACGCTAATGATCTCCAATCGCCGCGTATATCGGACACGAGATAGTAGACGTGAAGGCGAGCCCAACGAAACAAGTTTCGTCGAATTCCGAGTTTGTTTGACCGTCCGTTAAAATTCTCCAAAATGCTCAGACAAGCCCTAAAAATGCTATTTTGGTGCACCATTTCTTCTTGCACGCCCACATGATAACTCCAAAAATCAAGCCCTCTTGGATTTAACCATGATTAGACGATACGAATCCAAAAAAAAAAGTAGAATCAAATTCTGAGGTCGTGTCAATAATGTTCCTTTGTAAAATGACTGCCTGTTTTACTCTGAATTGTTTTAGCTCGCACGACCACATACTGACTCCGTTCGACGCACCCTTTGGAAATCAATAATAATTTGTCATTATGAATCCAGAAAAATTTATCTCGTTGAATTCTGAGCTCATATGCAATATTTCACTTTTTAAGGGCTATGTATTGCTAACCGAAAAGCTCCTGCCAATTGCCACTATTCCGGATATCCTAATATATCGAAGCTTATACTTTTCGGAGTTCTAAACGGCATTTTGAACTCAATGGAAGTGGTTTCGAGTCCAAATTCATCCGTACGAAAATATGACTTTTTGGGCCATGTACAATTTCCATAGCGACTATTCTGAATTTTCAACTGGGCATAACTTTTGACTCCCGCTATGAAATTTTGATTTTTCGGATTCGTTGGAATGATATTCTCAATTAGATTCTAATTTTTTTAGTTTCGCTAAAATCCGGTTTATTTTGAATCCTGTACATTCATTTGAATTCTGAGATCGAATTATCGAACTACCGCGCCATTTTCAATTCCTTTTATAATTATAAATAATTATTTATATTCTAACGACGATCTATATGAATATATACGTTCTAATTCTATTCAAAATAAATTTCTCGTCGATATTATTTAAAATAATTCATTTTAAATAATCAAAATTGTCAAAACAAAAATTGGCTCAGAATTTCCGGGTTGTTACAATCTCCCCCACTTAAAACTTTTCGTCACCGAAATGGAACGAAGCCGAAAGTTGTTTTACAAATCAACTCAACTTCCATTGTTTTCTTTATGTCTTAAGTTCTTCAACTTTAAAGTTTCTAAGAACTTTTCAAATTTTTCAAAAATTTGGCTAACACCCTAAATTTTCGAAAATTTTCGCCATAACCTCCTTTGTACGGGGAGGGGTTTGGAAATTTATTGGGCCGTATTAGGTACCCAATAAATCCTATAAAGCATACACATATTTATAGTGATATATTCTAGTGTTTACATGGGAGCGTGTATAGATGATAACTCCAGAGAATAAATTCTCGTCACCCTGTCCAAGCCTGAGGGAGTGTGTATTTTTAATTGCTCCAGAGAATAAATTCTCGTCACCTCGTCCCGTGTGGGAAATAAATAATCCATGTGCCTTATCTAATAACTAGAGAGACGTGATTATTGTCAACTCCAGACCCGTGTGGGGTTTTTATTATTCTGGCAATTTACCATTACATTTTATATGGTCCATATCGGTCATTAGTTCAACCTGTAATATATAGTCATCGCCATACAAGCCTCTCGCTCGTATGATAAATCTTCAACCTCGTCACACAAGCTCCAAATGCTTATGTGGTATATGATGAAGTATGCTTATCTTCAAGAAGTATGCCATGTAGTGTAGTGCAAAATTAATTGTTACTATCCTATGGAGACGTTTATTATTACACACAGAATAACCATCACTCCGCATCCAATGGCATTCACAGGAGTTGATATAATAATAAAATTGCGCATCCAACTCATTAAGGTTTACCTATTTGTCGGGCACGCAATTAAATTCTTTACTCAACAGCTAATCCATATACCTGTTCAATGTAAGTACATGTACATGCATGCAAATGCGATAAATTTTCAATACAATTCACTATTTGATACAATTTGGTTATAGGTTCAACTTTTAATTAATCAAACAATAATCAAACAACAAAACCATCAATCAATTAGTTGATTATTGTTTCAAATTCATAATTTTGATATATATACAAAAATCACATTTTTGATGCCAATTCATAACAATATATTCTAGCTATATTTTGGTTCTCACACCAGTCTAATGGAAATATATAGATATCACACCTTCGAAACACGAACATAAATACTGATGATGTCCGGACATCACCAGAATTATCCCCGAGTGACTAGAGTGTGATTCTATATCTATCCAGTATATTAAAACTCCGAATATACGTTCATGACGCGTATATGCAAAACATTTATATACTCGATTGTCCAAATTCAATACAAATAAAATATTCAAATACGTATAATTGAATTTAACTTTCAAAACAAAATTGTTTCCATTTGAAAAATATACTCTTCACACTCGTTCTAGGATACTACTGATCCTATCTCTAACGAGTCATTCTAATTGGATATTTCTAATCCAGTATCTGATGAATTCTTTTGTTCGGTTCTAATGTGTCTTGTTCTCGAGCTCTGTAAACCAAAGCTCTGATACCAACTGTGATAGCCCGTAACTTCCCCGGTAAGGAAAGCCCGGATTACCTTGAGAACACAACAAAATAGAACGCAAACAGAAGACCATTTCGTTGTTAATCACAACAATTCCATCAGAATACAAGAATATACAGAGTATGAATAAATATTACACATTTGACAAATATCAGAGATTAAAATAAATTACATAGCAGCGGAAAATAATACAAAACACAACTGAAAGTAATACACAGATACAGAGCTTTCCGAGCATCGTTCCAGCTGTAAATCAGGATCCTGTGAATATAAATCTGCAAAACCAAAACTACTAGCTGCCCGTGTCGAAAATAAGGGCACCCAGAGTTTAGGTTAAAACAATAAACTCCAGGTCAGTCATGTGACTGGTGTGAGAACTAAAACAGTTATTTAAAGCCTTACTTTAAAAGAGAGTAATTCAAGGGACCACGCCATATAACACGGAACGGGTTTCCTCCCAGGAACACTAGTGCATATAAATGAACAGCGCAATGCTTTTTCCGAAAAATGAAGCTATTATAAGACCTAGGTCCCATCACACAATGCAACGCAAGCCGGAGGATAGGGTTTTCCCTTATAATAGCCAAACATGCTTGGTACGTTTAAAAACAAATCAATTGATACTATTATAAGTGTATAGTGTCCAAACAATTTCAATCATAAATATCAATCATAGACGGCACGGGTACCATATATCATGTCGCCATACTAGTTCTACAATTAAAACCGCAATATCACGTATTGGAAATTGGATTTCCGTCATGAGTCGAGGCAAGGGGCAAGCTCCTCTTCGATTCGAGACACTCTAGCAAATATCCCAGGACTACACACTCTGGGCAACCCTTGGATCTTCAGGGCCGGTCCTCTCTTACATTTGAGGATTGGTAATTCCTGAACACACGTTTCCCGGTCCTTACAGACCTAAAATTGAGGCGCCTCGCATCCAACAACCACATAGGTGAAAAGTACATAAATGTCAGGGCTGGTAAGTCACTGACACCACCAAAGCTAGAAAGAAACGTCGTGCTCTCCCTGCAGTCCCTATCCCGTTTTTAACTCATACCGAGGTGTGAGGCTCGCGAATTCACGTTATACACAAAGCTGCACCACAAAGGCCGTGCTTTGATCATCAATCACAAGACTTTGCTTTTCAACAGAAGCCTTGATCAATTGCCACTTAGGCATGCCACACTGGCAATTCTTGCTATGCGACTGATATCTATCGATATATAAGCTCTGAGCTCGTACGTCTCAGAAAAGGGCGTTAAGCAAGAGAATAAATTCTCCGCCGCCAAACAGATATATATTTAATAGAAATCAATCAACACAGAATAAAATCCAATGTCAGACACACAATCCATTTACACGTCCGTTCTGGGTCTGAACGAAACCGAAGGCACTTTCCTCGCATATCCATCGATCTCCAAGTACATCTGGACGATCACCAACTACTTCCATCTTCTTGGGTGTACAACCCAATCAAGATCTTCAGTAATTATCCAAACGATGTGAAGACTTCCAATCTTCAACCACCGTCTTCATCTTCGACTTATCGTCGAATCGGTTATTCAGAATGGGTATAAACCCGGCCTTTCTGAATGACCCACGTATATAATAAACAAATGTTACACAAACACAACATATGCCTCATTCCAATTCATCAGTCACTAACCGTAAATTAGCAAGAGAACCATTTCCCAAATATTAACCTCAAAGGCCGAAACCAACATCAGATCAATACCTAGGAAACCATCCTTCTTAGCTAACCTACAGTTAGTTTCTAAATTTCACATTCTTAGGGAAAGGTTCCCATTAATTTTATCAAATATAAATTCTTGTAAATTTATTCTTTAATCTTCCTTTGATTGTCATTTCAAACCATGTTAACGTTCTCCAAACTAATCGGGATTAACGAACCACACCGAAGTAATTATTTATTTTATTTCCCAATCCCAACCTATTCATCCCTTGAAGCAAAACTGGTAATACTCCATATCTAACACCACGGTGTTATCGGTAAAATTAATTACCATTTCACATTCAAATCTAATTAAAGATTTAACTATCGCTTTGGAGCAAAACTGGTGATACTCCATTCTCGCTCACTTTCCAAATTTGATAATTTAAATTATCAATTCACATTTCAATCTAATTACAGATTCATTAAAACTCCTTTTACTGGGTTAAAGAACTAATGTCATTTAAAACACAGTTCACGATAAACCCACATCACATTCTATTTATTATCGGGTTAAAGAACAAGTGTTATTTAAAACACCATTCACGATAAACCCACAAATCAATTCTAATTCAATTCTAATTAAATATATTAGAAATTCTGGTTATTTAAAACCCATTTCAAATCCAATTTATTTATTTAAAAATAAATAAATTATTATTCTAGTTCAAAACTAGTTCATTTCGATAAAAATCTATTTTTATCTTTACAAAAGTGGGAATTTTCATCCCAGTTCTTCACAAATCATTTCTTTTGATTTTACACAAATTATTAATATTTTTAATAATTTTATCAAGGCCCGTACAGTCGATTTCCATCAACGGCCATCGAACTGCACTTTCTCCGACCTTTTCTAAAATTGATTTGGACATATCTCCAAATCCAACCGTTAGATTTCAATTTTCTAACCTTCGTTAGAAAGCTCTTTTCGATACGAACCCAACGGTTCCGGTTTTAGGAGAATCCGATGGTCGGATCTCCCGTAGTGTTCATTCGAAGTCAATGGTCGAAATTCATGAAATGCCGCAGCGTGGCGCGTTCTATTCAGGCCATTATATGTATAATATATATATATATATATATATATATTATATATATTTCGTCGATTCCCTTTTAAAACATATTTTATAAATCGTTTTAAATTCGTTTTCGAAACGATTTCAACTTCATATTCAATTTCGAATCAAAATTGAATATTCCACATCATCGATATGCAAATGATAATATTTTCAAAACGTTATATTTTGAAATCACTTCTTTTCTATATTCGTTATAAAAACGAGTATAATCGATATAAATATCGTTCGCGTCAAAATGGCGCATCTCTAATCAACACGGCTTTATATTTTTCAATAACTTTGTTATTCTATTCAACAAATGAATATTTATTCTATTCAACACATGAATCTATATTTTTTTAACACCTGATTAATCCCAACAAATGAGTACTGTCAACGCGTGACTATTTTTGTTATTTAATATATTTTATAAAATTATGATTTCCATCTTTAAATTTTTAATCAAACTCTAACCGTAAATTAGTAAGAGAGCAATTCCCTAAATATTAACCCCGAAGGTCGAAACCAACATCAGATCAATATCCAGGAGACCACTTACCTTATCTATTTTCCATTTAGTTTCAAATTTTATATATGATAAAGACGTAAATTTTATTGTTAAAATATTTCGTTCAACACATGACTAATCTCAACGAATGAGTACTATCAACACATGAACCTTTATTTTATAATATTCTTTATTTTTCCAATTGGAATGAGGCCCAATCAATTACCATATAATGTTAATTATATGGATTCCATACAACACATGTATATAATAGCAACGATAAATAATCAACCATCATCCAAAGTGCACCACACAACTGCATAAGCATTAAATATAAATATCTAACGCTTGTAACAATCTGCAATCAATCGATCGACATACAACTAATTATTGGGATTAGTGTATGTCATATATCATCCCAATACCCGTGAGGGGTTTCAATCCACAAACACTGAATTTTATTTGTGCAGTTGGGCGATGCCTAAAATTTATCGTCCCAATCAATGTCCTTCAAACAGGTGTACATAAACAAACCGTCCGGTTTGTAAATGAATATTTATTTATTCACATTCACGTTAAAAATTATATTTTTAACGATGAATTCCTTTATTTCAACACATGAATTTCTACTCAGTTCATTTATTCAATAAAATGATATTTTTATTTTTCTAACTTATTTTAGAAAATTTCTGCGGTATAACGGCACGATACTAGAAACGGGACAAGGCCTAGCCTTATCCCCGGTCTAATAATGGCCCACGCCATATACATACCAATTTAAATCAATTCCATTTCACCAAACAACCAAATTCAAACCAATCATCCAATCAACTACACAACCAAACAAACAAGTCATCCATGGTCTGTGGACGACGGGTGTTGGGTGCTACTAAGCACCGTCTGCATCCTAGTATATATGTTAACTAGAAAATAAATTAAAAGTGAAGAGTTCTCACCTAAAAGCTAAACCAAACGCCGCGACTCTTCTTATGTAGAAATCTTGGTCATGCTCACCTTTTGTCAATTTCGTTGTCCGTAGCCACTACATATATAAAAATCACATTTTTATATTGTTACTATGCATATAAAAATTCTATTTTTATAATCACTCTACATGGATAAAAATCACATTTTTATATTGCTACTATATAGATAAAAATTCTATTTTTATACCACTCCTCTCTAAATAAAGATTATATTTTTATCACGCTGTTCTCTATATAAAAATTATATTTTTAATACTTCTACTTAATAAAAATTATATTTTTATATTTCACATATGATAAAAATCATATTTTTATCATTCTTACAATATAAAAATTATATTTTTATTATACTTCATTCGTCAAAAACCATAGAAGCTTTAAAGCGGAGAAAACTCACATTTTTTTCTAACGCCCGGATTCGCTGTTCTGTTTCTAGAATTTGCAAACAAGCTTCCATCTTCACACCGTCATTTTTTCTAGTTTAAACGCGCCATTCCGAACAACTTTCGCCTAGTGGTCTTCCTCCCGATAATTGTGCCATTTCGCCGGAAATCGCGAAAAGACAGCATTTTGACAGCGTTTGAACAGCAGACTTTGGACGCTTTTTCCCGACAACTCCGCAATGCAAAATGGAACTATCATATACCAAATCGAAGAGAAAATCGTGCTCTTTGACTTTGGTCTTGAGGAGCTTTGGCTAGAAACGCACGGTTTGGGAGTTATTCGCGAAATAGTGACAGAGTGTTTTGTGCAAAACGGGAAATTAGTGAAAATGTGATTTTTGAGGAGGAGGGGCCCACGGCCGGAATTGGGGGGCCTGAGGGGGGCGCCGAACCTGATTGGAGGTGGTGAGGCCGCTGGGGGTGGCGGTGGGGCGCGGGAGGTGATGGTATGATCGGAGGAGCTAGGGTTGGAGAAGGGTTTGTAGAAAAGGAGAGAGAGAAGGAGGAGGAGGAAGAAGAGGAGGAGGTGGCGCCGGAGGGGGGTGGTGGCGGCCAGAGGTGGTGGTGGCAGTGAAGGAGGGGCGGCAGCGGCGGCGGGAGGGTGAAGGCCATTTTTGAGTTTTTTTGAAGAGAAAGAGAGAAGTGAAATAATGAAGTAGAAAAGGAGGAAAAGTGATTATATGCTAGTTTCTCGCGTATCGCCTGAACGCTAATGATCTCCAATCGCCGTGGATTTCGAACACGAGATAGTAGACGTGAAGGCGAGTCCAACGAAACAAGTTTCGTCGAATTCCGAGTTCGTTTGACCGTCCGTTAAAATTCTCAAAAATGCTCAGACAAGCCTTAAAATGCTATTTTGGCGCACCATTTCTTCTTGCACGCCCACATGATAACTCCAAAAATCAAGCCCTCTTGGATTTAACCATTATTATACGATACGAACCCAAAAAAAAGTAGAATCGAATTCTGAGGTCGTGTCAATAATGTTCCTTTGTAAAATGACTGCCTGTTTTACTCTGAACTGTTTTAGCTCGCACGACCACATACTGACTCCGTTCGACGCGCCCTTTGGAACTGAACAATAATTTGTCATTATGAATCCAGAAAAATTTATCTCGTCGAATTCTGAGCTCATATGCAAAATTTCACTTTTTAAGGTCTATGTATTGCTATCCGAAAAGCTCCTGCCAATTGTCACTATTCCGGATATCGGAATATATCAAAGCTTATAATTTTCGGAGTTCTAAACGGCATTTTGAACTCAGTGAAAGTGGTTTCGAGTCCAAATTCATCCGTACGCAAAATATGACTATTTGGGCCATGTACAATTTCCATAGTGACTATTCTGAATTTTCAACTGGGCATAACTTTTGATTCCCGCTATGAAATTTTAATTTTTCGAATTCGTTGGAAAGATATTCTCAATTAGATTCTAATATTTTTGGTTTCGCCAAAATCCGGCTTATTTTGAATCTTGTACATTCATTTGAATTTTGAGATCGAATTATCGAACTACCGCGCCATTTTCAATTCCTTTTATAATTATAAATAATTATTTATATTCTAACGACGATCTATATGAATATATACGTTCTAATTCTATTCAAAATAAATTTCTCGTCGATATTATTTAAAATAATTCATTTTAAATAATCAAAATTCATTAAAATTTTCAAAATAAAAATTTTAAATTGGCTCAGAATTTCCGGGTTGTTACAATCTCCCCTACTTAAAACTTTTCGTCCCCGAAAAGGAACGAAGCCGAAAGTTGTTTTACAAATCAACTCAACTTCCATGGTTTTCTTTATGGCTTATGTTCTTCAACTTTTCAGTTTCTAAGAACTTTTCAAATTTTTCAAAAATTTGGCTAACACCCTAAATTTTCGAAAAATTTCGCCATAACCTACTTTGTACGGGGAGGGGTTTGGAAATTTATTGGGCCGTATTAGGTACCCAATAAATCCTATAAAGCATACACATATTTATAGTGATATATTCTGGTGTTTACAGGGGATCGTGTATAGATAATAACTCCAGAGAATAAATTCTCGTCACCCTGTCCAAGCCTGAGGGAGTGTGTATTTTTAATTGCTCCAGAGAATAAATTCTCGTCACCTCGTCCCGTGTGGGAAATAAATAATCCATGTGCCTTATCTAATAACTAGAGAGACGTGATTATTGTCAACTCCAGACCCGTGTGGGGTTTTTATTATTCTGGCAATTTACTGTTACATTTTATATGGTCCACATCAGTCATTAGTTCAACCTGTAATATATAGTCATCGCCATACAAGCCTCTCGCTCGTATGGTAATTCTTCAACCTCGTCACACAAGCTCCAAATGCTTATGTGGTATATGATGAAGTATGTCTATCTTCAAGAAGTATGTCATGTAGTGTAGTGCAAAATTAGTTGTTACTATCCTATGGCGACGTTTATTATTACACACAGAATAACCAGCACTCTGCATCCAATGGCATTCACAGGAGTTGATATAATAATAAAATTGCGCATCCAACTCATTAAGGTTTACCTATTTGTCGGGCACGCAATTAAATTCTTTACTCAACAGCTAATCCATATACCTGTTCAATGTAAGTACATGTACATGCATGCAAATGTGATAGATTTTCAATACAATTCACTATTCAATACAATTTGGTTATAGGTTCAACTTTTAATTAATCAAACAATAATCAAACAAGACAACCATCAATCAATTAGTTGATTATTGTTTCAAATTCATAATTTTGATATATATACAAAAATCACATTTTTGATGCTAATTCATAACAATGTATTCTAGCTATA
Source organism: Allium sativum (assembly GCA_030737875.1). Classification (NCBI taxonomy): domain Eukaryota; kingdom Viridiplantae; phylum Streptophyta; class Magnoliopsida; order Asparagales; family Amaryllidaceae; genus Allium; species Allium sativum. Next base: position 50,126,680 of record CM060924.1, on the reverse strand, counting down.
TTTTGGTTCTCACACCAGTTTAATGGAAATATATAGATATCACACCTTCGAAACATGAACATAAATACTGATGATGTCCGGACATCACCAAAATTATCCCCAAGCGACTAGAGTGTGATTCTATATCTATCCAGTATATTAAAACTTCGAATATACGTTCATGACGCGTATATGCAAAACCTTTATATACTCGATTGTCCAAATTCAATACAAATAAAATATTCAAATACGTATAATTGAATTTAACTTTCAAAACAAAATTGTTTCCATTTGAAAAATATACTCTTCACACTCGTTCTAGGATACTACTGATCCTATCTCTAACGAGTCATTCTAATTGGATATTTCAAATCCAGTATCTGATGAATTCTTTCTTTCGGTTCTAATGCGTCTTGTTCTCGAGCTCTGTAAACCAAAGCTCTGATACCAACTGTGATAGCCCGTAACTTCCCCGGTAAGGAAAGCCCGGATTACCTTGAGAACACAACAAAATAGAACGCAAACAGAAGAACATTTCGTTGTTAATCACAACAGTTCCATCAGAATACAAGAATATACAGAGTATGAATAAATATTACACATTTGACAAATATCAGAGATTAAAATAAATTACATAGCAGCGGAAAATAATACAAAATACAACTGAAAGTAATATACGGATACAGAGCCTTCCGAGCATCGTTCCAGCTGTAAATCAGGATCCTGTGAATATAAATCTGCAAAACCAAAACTATTAGTTTCCCGTGTCGAAAATAAGGGCACACAGAGTTTAGGTTAAAACAATAAACTCTAGGTCAGTCATGTGACTGGTATGAGAACTAAAACAGTTATTTAAAGCTTTACTTTAAAAGAGAGTTATTCAAGAGACTACGCCGTATAACACGGAACGGATTTCCTCCCAAGAACACCAGTGCATATAAATGAACAACGCAATGCTTTTTCCGAAAAATGAAGCTATTATAAGACCCAGGTCCAATCACACAATGCAACGCAAGCCAAAGGATAGGGTTTTCCCTTATAATAGCCAAACATGCTTGGTGCGTTTAAAAACAAATCAATTGATACTATTATAAGTGTATAGTGTCAAAACAATTTCAATCATAAATATCAATCATAGACGGCATGGGTACCATATATCATGTCGCCATACTAGTTCTACAATTAAAACAACAATATCACGTATTGGAAATTGGATTTCCGTCATGAGTCGAGGCAAGGGGCAAGCTCCTCTTCGATTCGAGACACTCTAGCTAATGTCCCAGGACTACACACTCTGGGCAACCCTTGGATCTTCAGGGCCGGTCCTCTCTTACGTTTGAGGATTGGCAATTCCTGAACACACGTTTCCCGGTCCTTACAGACCTAAAATCGAGGCGCCTCGCATCCAACAACCACATAGGTGAAAAATATATAATTGTCAGGGCTGGTAAGTCACTGACACCACCAAAGCTAGAAAGAAACGTCATGCTCTCCCTGCAGTCCTTATCCCGTTTTTAACTCATACCGAGGTGTGAGGCTCGCGAATTCACATTATACACAAAGCTGCGCTAAAAAGGCCGTACTTTGATCATCAACCACAAGACTTTGCTTTTCAACAGAAGCCTTGATCAATTGCCACTTAGGCGTGCCACACTGGCAATTCATGCTATGCGACTGATATCTATCGATATATAACCTCTGAGCTCGTATGTCTCAGAGAAGGGCGTTAAGCAAGAGAATAAATTCTCCACCGCCAAACAGATATTTATTTAATAGAAATCAACCAACACAGAATAAAATCCAATGTCAGACACACAATCCATTTACACGTCCGTTCTGGGTCTGAACGAAACCGGAGGCACTTTCCTCGTATATCCATCGATCTCCAAGTACGTCTGGACGATCACCAACTACTTCCATCTTCTTGGGTGTACAGCCCAATCAAGATCATCAGTAATTATCTAAACGATGTGAAGACTTCCGGTCTTCAACCACCGTCTTCATCTTTGACTTATCATCGAATCGGTTATTCAGAATGGGTATAAACCCGGCCTTTCTGAATGACCCGCGTATATAATAAACAAATGTTACACAAACACAACATACGCCTCATTCCAATTCATCAGTCACTAACTGTAAATTAGCAAGAGAACCATTTCCCAAATATTAACCTCGAAGGCCGAAACCAACATCAGATCAATACCTAGGAAACCATTCTTCTTAGCTAACCTACAGTTAGTTTCTAAGTTTCACATTCTTAGGGAAAGGTTCCCATTAATTTTATCAAAGATAAATTCTTTTAAATTTATTCTTTAATCCTCCTTTGGATGTCATTTCAAACCATGTTAAGGTTTTCCAAACTAGTCGGGATTAACGAACCACACCGAAGTAATTATTTATTTTATTTCCCAATCCCAACCTATTCATCCCATGAAGCAAAACTGGTAATACTCCATATCTAACACCACGGTGTTATCGGTAAAATTAATTACCATTTCACGTTCAAATCTAATTAAAGATTTAACTATCGCTTTGGAGCAAAACTGGTGATACTCCATTCTCGCCCACTTTCCAAATTTGATAATTTAAATTATCAATTCACATTTCAATCTAATTACAGATTCATTAAAACTCCTTTTACTGGGTTAAAGAACTAATGTCATTTAAAACACAGTTCACGATAAACCCACATCACATTCTATTTATTATCGGGTTAAAGAACAAGTGTTATTTAAAACACCATTCACGATAAACCCACAAATCAATTCTAATTCAATTCTAATTAAATATATTAGAAATTCTGGTTATTTAAAACCCATTTCAAATCCAATTTATTTATTTAAAAATAAATAAATTATTATTCTAGTTCAAAACTAGTTCATTTCGATAAAAATCTATTTTTTTCTTTACAAAAGTGGGATTTTTCATCCCAGTTCTTCTCAAGTCATTTCTTTTGATTTTACACAAATTATTAATATTTTTAATAATTTTATCAAGGCCCGTACAGTCGATTTCCATCAACGGCCATCGAACTGCACTTTCAGCGACCTTTTCTGAAATTGATTTGGACATATCTCCAAATCCAATCGTTAGATTTCAAATTTCTAATCTTCGTTAGAAAGCTCTTTTCGATACAAACCCCAACGGTTCCGGTTTTAGGAGAATCCGACGGTCGGATCTCCCGTACTGTTCATTCGAAGTCAATGGTCGAAATTCACGAACTGCCGCAGCGCGGCGCGTTCTATTCAGGCCATTATATATATAATATATATATGTATATATTATATATTTCATCAATTCCCTTTTAAAATGTATTTTATAAATCGTTTTAAATTCGTTTTCGAAATGATTTCAACTTCATATTCAATTTCGAATCAAAATTGAATATACCACATCATCGATATGCAAATGATAATATTTTCAAAATGTTATATTTTGAAATCACTTCTTTTCTATATTCATTATAAAAACGAGTATAATTGATATAAATATCGTTCGCATCAAAATGGCGCATCTCTAATCAACACAGCTTTATATTTTTCAATGACTTTGTTATTCTATTCAACAAATGAATATTTATTCTATTCAACACATGAATCTATATTTTTTTAACACCTGATTAATCCCAACAAATGAGTACTGTCAACGCGTGACTATTTTTGTTATTTAATATATTTAATAAACTTACGATTTCCATCGTTAAATTTTTAATCAAACTCTAACCGTAAATTAGTAAGAGAGCAATTTCCTAAATATTAACCTCGAAGGCCGAAACCAACATCAGATCAATATCCAGGAGACCACTCACCTTATCTATTTTCCATTTAGTTTCAAATTTTATATATGATAAAGATGTAAATTTTATTCTTGAAATATTTCGTTCAACACATGACTAATCTCAACGAATGAGTACTATCAACACATGAACCTTTATTTTATAATATTCTTTATTTTTCCAATTTAAATGAGGCCCAATCAATTACCATATAATGTTAATTAAATGGATTCCATACAACACATGTATATAATAGCAACGATAAATAATCAACCATCATCCAAAGTGCACCACACAACTGCATAAGCATTAAATATAAATATCTAACGCTTATAATAGTCTGTCAATCAATCGATCGACATACAACTAATTATTGGGATTAGTGTATGTCATATATCATCCCGATACCCGTGAGGGGTTTCAATCCACAAACACCGAATATTATTTGTGCAGTTGGGCGATGTGTAAAATTTATCGTCCCAATCAATGTCCTTCAAATAGGTGTACATAAACAAACCGTCCGGTTTGTAAATGAATATTTATTTATTCACATTCACGTTAAAAATTATATTTTTAACGATGAATTCCTTTATTTCAACACATGAATTTCTACTCAGTTCATTTATTCAATAAAATGATAATTTTATTTTTGTAACTTATTTTAGAAAATTTCAGCGGCATAACGGCACGATACTAGAAACGGGACAAGGCCTAGCCTTATCTCCGGTCTAATAATGGCCCACACCATACACATACCAATTTAAATCAATTCCATTTCACCAAACAACCAAATTCGAACCAATCATCCAATCAACTACACAACCAAACAAACAAGCCATCCATGGTCTGTGGACGACGGGTGTTGGGTGCTACTAAGCACCGTCTGCATCCTAGTATATTTGTTAACTAGAAAATAAATTAAAAGTGAAGAGTTCTCACCTAAAAGCTAAACCAAACGCCGCGACTCTTCTTATGTAGAAATCTTGGTCGTGCTCGCCTTTTGTCAATTTCGTTGTCCGTAGCCACTACTTATATAAAAATCACATTTGTATATTGTTGCTATGCATATAAAATTTCTATTTTTATAATCACTCTATATGGATAAAAATCACATTTTTATATTGCTACGATATAGATAAAAATTCTATTTTTATACCACTCCTCTCTAAATAAAGATTATATTTTTATCACGTTGTTCTCTATATAAAAATTATATTTTTAATACTTCTACTTTATAAAAAATCATATTTTATATTTTACATATGATAAAAATCATATTTTTATCATTCCTATAATACAAAAATCATATTTTTATTATACTTCATTCGTCAAAAACCATAGAAGCTTTAAAGCGGAGAAAACTCACATTTTTTTTCTAACGTCCGGATTCGCTGTTCTGGTTCCAGAATTTGCAAACGAGCTTCCATCTTCACACCATATCTTTTTTTTAGCTTAAACGCGCCATTCCGAACAACTTTCTCCTAGTGGTGTTCCTCCCGAAAATGTGTCATTTCGCCGGAAATCGCGAAAAGACAGCATTTTGACAGTGTTTGAACAGCAGACTTTGGACATGTTTTCCCGACAACTCCGCAATACAAAATGGGACTATCATATACCAAATCGAAGAGAAAATCGTGCTCTTCGACTTTGGTTTTGAGGAACTTTGGCTAGAAACACACGGTTTGGGAGTTATTCGCGAAATAGTGACAGGGTGTTTTGTGCAAAACGGGAAATTATTGAAAAATGTGATTTTTGAGGAGGAGGGGCCCACGGCCAGAATTGGGGGCCTTAGGGGGGCGCCGGACCTGATTGGAGGTGGTGAGGCCGCTGGGGGTGGCGGTGGGGCGCGGGAGGTGGTGGTGTGGCCGGAGGAGCTAGGGTTGGAGAAGGGTTTTTAGAAAATGGGAGAGAGAAGGAGGAGGAGGAAGAAGAGGAGGGGGAGGTGGCGCCGGAGGGGGGTGGTGGCAGTGGAGGAGGGGCGACAGCGGGAGGGTGGAGGCCATTTTTGAGTTTTTTTGAAGAGAAATATAGAAGTGAAATAATGTAGTAGAAAAGGAGGAAAAGTGATTATATGCTAGTTACTCGCGTATCGCCTAAACGCTAATGATCTCTAATCGCCGCGGATTTCGGACACGAGATAGTAGACATGAAGGCGAGTCCAACGAAGCGAGTTTCGTCGAATTCCGAGTTCGTTTGACCGTCCGTTTAAATTCTCAAAAATGCTCAGACAAGCCCTAAAAATGCTATTTTGGCGCACCATTTATTCTTGCACACCCACATGATAACTCCAAAAATCAAGCCCTCTTGGATTCCACCATTATTAGATGATACGAATCCAGAAAAAAAGTAGAATCGAATTCTGAGGTGTGTCAATAATGTTCCTTTGTAAAATGACTCCCTATTTTACTCTGAACTATTTTAGCTCGCACGGCCACACACTGACTCCGTTCGACGCGCCCTTTGGAACTCAACAATAATTTGTCATTATGAATCCAAAAAAATTTATCTCGTCGAATTCTGAGCTCATATGCAAAATTTCACTTTTTAAGGGCTATGTATTGCTAACCGAAAAGCTCCTGGCAATTGCCACTATTCCGGATATCGGAATATATCGAAGCTTATACTTTTTGGAGTTCTAAATGGCATTTTGAACTCAATGGAAGTGGTTTCGAGTCCAAATTCGTCCATACGCAAAATATGACTTTTTGGGCCATGTACAATTTCCATAGCGACTATTCTGAAATTTTCAACTGGGCATAACTTTTGATTCCCGCTATGAAATTTTGATTTTTCGGATTCGTTGGAAAGATATTCTCAATTAGATTCTAATATTTTTGGTTTCGCCAAAATCCGGCTTATTTTGAATCCTGTACATTCATTTGAATTTTGAAATCGAATTATCGAACTACCGCGCCATTTTCAATTCCTTTTACAATTATAAATAATTATTTATATTCTAACGACGATCTATATGAATATATACGTTCTAATTCTATTCAAAATAAATTTTTCGTCGATATTATTTAAAATAATTCATTTTAAATAATCAAAATTCATTAAAATTGTCAAAATAAAAATTTTAAATTGGCCTAGAATTTTCGTGTTGTTACAATTTTCATTTTCTTCCTTCAGCAAACTCCCTCAAATCTGTTTCTTTTCAACAAATAAAACCAAAAACTGCCCTTCTTCTATTATTTTTCTGTGCTTCTCCCTCCCAACTTAATCGAACCCATTTTTTAAAAAAGTAATAAAAAGGGAGAATGAAGTCGCACGCATGTGAGGTGTAGAACATGGCAGTGATCATGAGATGAGGGCGTGGTCTGAACGGTTGCCTGGAATGAAGTGGCGTAGTGAAATATGTTCGAAGAAACAGGAAACAAATATGCCAAGCGCATTTTTGAATGTGCCAGTTCGACGTGGTTATTGGCGGTTCGTGATGGGAGGCGTAGTGTGTTTTTGTGTTTTATTATGGTTAGTTTTCAGTGACTGAAGATGATCGGGTTGGTGGTACAAGGTCAGGCGAGGTCGAAGAAGGCCTGGGCATCGAGTTTGGGGGTGTTGACAGGGTTGTATAGCTCGTAGAGGCTGTTGACAGGGTACTGGTAATGGACTGGATGAAGTGGAAGCGGTGGTCGCTTGCATTGAGTGGGTGCTGGAGACTGTTTGAATGATGGAATGAATGAAACCAACGGGATGAATCAATCGGAAAGTTTGCTACGATGCGGAGTAGCAGAGAAAAGTGTTTGGGCCGAAAAATTTAAATCAAGTGGGAAGAAGAACAATAGCCGACAGGAGCAGATATTATCGCTATTGTTAATATAAAAATTGGATCGAGCCACAGATTTCTTGGACCAAGTAATTTAAGAAAATTATATTTTAATTAAGGAAGTTAATTTGGTTTAATTAAAGTGTGGACTTATATCGTGTATAACTTGTACATTCCTTAACATAATTCGATAAGACCAGGGACGTTGGAACAATATCGGCGAGCACTTCATTTTGGAGCTGGAGTGGACGACGATGGAACCGATTGAGATTTTTAATTGAATTAAACACCGGTTTAATATAATTAAACTAAACCGTTTTGACAACGAATATAATCCCAAGGTGAGTACCACTCACTCAGTTTTACCAACTTATGTTTTATATTAGTCAGGTTCAATATTCGCGTTAATGGTTGTTTATTTTTGGATGATTAATGCATATATTCATATATACACACACACACACACCCCTAACTAATTAAATTAATCGTTTGTTTAATTAAATTGAAATCGATAGTTATTTTTAACAATTGTGACCAATTGAGGTAACTTGCCTTGTTGTCGCATTTATAATAATACAAACGTATAAAATAAATAATTGGATGTTTAAATTACTGTTATTGGTTGATTATTGAAATTATATCTGTATATTGAATTGAATTTGAGGTAACCTATTTGGATGCAGGGAAAAAACAGGTTGGAGGGATCCAACTGGATTCCTCAAATATATTAAATGTTGTTTATTTTCATATTATCATTACAAGAACTGTTCTGATTGGATGATTGATTTGGTTGTTGATCATTGACTTGAAATTCATTGTTTTTTTGTTTTAACCAATGAGCAGTATTGGTTGAGTAATTGGTAGCATATGGCATATTAATCAATCGTTTTATAAATATTGATTCACCGTTAAGTGAATCGACATAAATGAAGTTACAAAATTTATTTTATTGTTAAAGAGAGATTTTGAAATCTATTATTTGAATGAAAATTTATAAAAAAGAAATTAATATTTATTATTGATTATTTAATTATAAATAATTAAAGAATGATGTTATAACCCAAATTTGTATGTTTTATAAGCAAGTAAGTATAATTTAACCTAAAGGTTAAAAGTGGGACTAGTTGTTTCTAAGAGACAATTAAATGAGGTTATTTAAATTAATTATATTTTCAATTAGTTTAAAGGAAGGACTAATTGGAATTGGTTAATGAGATAACCGTTTTTTTGAGTTGACTACGTCAACCGTTTTAACAAGAATTGATTATTTAATTTGTTTGTAGTTAATTAATCTAATGAAATAGTTTAACGAATAGTTGTTTTAACTTAATAAGAATTTAAAAAGAAATTTAATACTTATGTTCAGTTAATGAGGAAGTAAATTATTAATTTAATTAATTATAATCTCATTTAAGTAAGTAATTAATCTGTTTAAGTGAAAACTGTTTAAATGAATCTCATTTAAGTAAGTAATCTAGTTTGTAATAAAATCGAGTTGAATTTTGGAAGAAGTTTATGAATGGGTTTTATATGAAAATCGAGTTTGTTGAATTAAGTTATAGAAGAGATTTTAATTGAACACGATAGTTAAAATAAATGTTTACTTAACATTTGAATTGAATAAAAAGAAATCGAGAAAAAAGGGTTTTATATTAAAACAGAGTTGTATAAACAACGTTTATAAAAAGCGATGAGGTGGTAAAACGTTGATTTCAAATTATCGTTACTTAATAACGAAATTAAGTGAAATGAATGGATTCAAAGTCGAAGCAGAAAATGGTTGAATGTATTAGAAGTGGAATAATATGGGTTGATAAGGAGTTAAGATAAGAAATTAAAGAATTGGAACCTAGCTGGAGATTGGTTGAGTTAGTGATTTTCTAAGTATTAATCTAATGTTGATTTCGGACTTCGTGGTTAATACTTAGGGAATTATTCGCTTACTAATTTACATTCAGGGACTAATGAATGTTGAAGTATAAAAATGCATGAATAAGAAATAGGAATGTTCCAACTATGAAAAAACAATTTTGAGAAGATAAAATGATATTTCCAAAATAATGTAAATAAAAGGAGATTTTGTAAAATATAATGATATTTTCGAGATTTAAGGAATTAAAGAGACGTGTTTGAATAGTTTATTCAAAGGGGAAGTGTTAGTTTTGGTTTTCGAGAAATAAAACCAAAGAGATTTTGTGACGATGTTTACATGAAAGTATATACACATGATTGAATTCTAATGTATTAAAAAGGGTTTTGTGAATACTCTTATAATATAATAAGAAGTAAATATTGTGTTTAAAAATATTGAAAGATTTAGATGTTTTAATTAACCTTAGTTAATTAGTTTTAATTAAAAAGGCAAAGTGATGCTGATTATTAAACCAGTGAACTCGTTTTTATTTTCATGGTTGAATGGTTTTTTATTTGATAGTTAAATAACTGAATATCAAATCTGACCTATACGATTGTTAATAATGAAAGACCGTGATCGAATTTATATTCGAAAACCATTACAAAGCAGTAAATATGAAATCGTAGACGATGCAGATTGATGATGGATCAGTTGAAGACCGTGTTTCATAAACATAAGGGTTACTTGATAAATTTCAATGGCATGGAACTAGAGGTTTTGATGGTATTACGGTCGTGATAGAATCTGCAGATTGCAAGGACTACTCACTACTGATCCATAACGTGATTCCTAGGATATGTTAGGAGAGTGCCTTCGATTTGTCCAGTCCAAGGACAACTTATATGGATGCATGTCTGATAGAGTATTTCCAAAGGGATCACGTACGTTGACTTCTTCAAACGTACCATAGTTGGTTTCGGAGAAAGGCACTTCTGTTAACAACCAGAGTATTTTTATGGAAATCAATTAGTGATTTCTGGAGGATCTGACTATATGGACTCAAAGTTAATGGTGGTGTGCCATCTCAGAAAGGTAATTTATAACCTCAAGCCTCTTCAACTGGGAAATAACAAAAATCGGGTAGGTAGCATAGCTAAGTGGGTCGCTCCCAATTAAGGTATATTAGTACCTTTCTAGAGAAAATCCATTTCCTTCTTTATTCTATCGATGTTGTCCCTTTCGGGAAATGGTTGATGATCCCAACCGTTGGTGATGTACATTCGATACACTCAAGCGAAATAAGTGGTCGGTCATGTGTGACCAGGTTGCAAGATATTCTTGTTGAACTCAGTGTATTCCTCTCCAGAGATACACTATTGGAAGGTGGTTCCATACCTCGTCATAGTTGGAAATCCAATTTCCAATAAGAGCCTGTGGTTTTTGATTTTATGCTATGTACGTAGAGCGTAAGGATGCAAGCGTTCTGCTGGATAATTATTTATTTGATTTAGACACTATTATAATATCAGAATAGCAATGATTTCAAATGTTTTGGGTTATCGTAAGGTAAAAACCATCCATTTTATTTGTGGATCGGTCTTACGATTATACTTTCTTTCAAAAAAAGGGTTTTGACTTTAAAACCAAGTTAGATGATACCTATAAACTTAGTGAGTTTTCCCACTCTGGCTCACCAGGATGATCCTGGCGTATGCAATGCTTGGGTCAGACCAAGTTTTACAGGTTCTGGTTATCAGATGCTGTGAAGTCCAAAGATGAGTTGTGGAAGTCCACACGTATGATTTGTATATAGTTTTATTCCATTGTGTGTTGTATATGAAGACAGGTTGTTATAACTTTCCAGATCTGTTGATGTACTCTAATAATTGTAAGTATTGTTTCAAGCTCTCAATAAAGATCTATTTCTATATTATATTTTGTTCCGCTGCGATGTGAGACTCTGTATTGTGTTGGTTCTTCTTCTTTTTCTATTCTAATATTTCTTTCTTTCTTTTCTCACCCTTTAATTTCTTCCTATTAACTATTTGATGTTTACGATACTTGAGTTTTGGCACGTAATACAGGTTTATGTATTATTGTCGAAATTTGAGCGTCAAATTCCTCGGGTCGTTACAGAAATTCACAATGATCCACTGTAAATACCACAAGGTAGACTGAATACTCGTGCTCGTAGATCAGCCTCAACACAGCTATAGTGATCTGTTGATCATGACCAGCCATGACTCACAGATGCAGTCTACTGATCTTGACCAGCCATGACACAACGTATAATGGTCTACTGATTTAAATCGAAAAATAATTTTGCACCTGTATATAGTTATTTCAAGTGAACAAGTACAAAACCACGTAGCATGCACAAGGGAAAAGTAGCCGAATTCATGTAATCAAGGTACAAAAAACTGGGTTTGGCAATATAGCTCAAAACACAAGTGTACAAAAACCCAACAGGTGAAAGTGGCCAGGTAGCATGGCATGTCAATATGGCACAAGATGGTGTAACACTATGTAAAGGAACAAGATATACAAGCCAACAAAACACACAAGGCAACATGCTAACAACACCAAGCAAACCATACCATCCATGGCATATAAGGTCAAAGAACACAGTAGCAACAAAGGACTAAGTCCATGTGCGACAAGGAAAATAGTGATCAAAGGCACACATATGGGTGCAGCCAACAATTCAAGGCAATTCAATTGTATTTACAAGAAACAACAAGGCAAAGCAATGTCATGAAACAGGTACATACCGAATTAGGTCAGAATTGCGAGATGCACATGAGTGCCACAATAAGGGTTTTAGTCAAGACAAGGAGCAAGCATGGAAATATTGCTCACCATAGTGTAAACAAGTCCAATACAAATTAACAACAAGTGCAGCAATACAAAGGACTACCAAAAGTATGTAATAGGAATCTGTACATAAATGAAGCCATACAAGTATAGGCCACAAAGCAATGTGGAGGTGCAAAAGGAAATGCACAAGGCATAGAAAAGTGAGCAGGTACAACAGTATACATGCAGCATCGAAACAACAAGCATACAACTTCAAACAACATGTAGTATTAGAGACAAATGAAGAAATCAAGCACAAAGCTGAAACATGGATTAAAATAGTTCAGCAATTCACATAGGCCAAGTGCAAATTCAACAATGTAACAACACAACGCAGTAAAGTATATAATGGACAATGACATGACGCAATATAACTGGAAAGGGCAAGTCAAGGCAACAACAGGGAGAATGTACACAAGTACACAACAATGGCACTACTTGTTTCAGGTGAACTATTTTAGATGAAAGAGCATATGGCATCAAGTTCAAATACTACAAGTTCAATGAATCAGGTATAAGAATATGGCAGATTCAAACTACACAGCAACAAATATATGGAGCAGAAATAAAAGGAAATTCACAAATTTGAATAGAGAAACTAGAGGAGAATTTTCAAATTTACTGAAATTCCAAGTTTTATTTTTGGTGAATTATAAACTGGACAAGTTCGAAATTTTCAGAATTGCAAGCATTATTTTTGGTAAAAATTATTTTCGGCAAGTGAGTAATTTGGCAAGAAAAACATTTCAAAATCACGTAGAAGAATATATGAGAGATATCCCCAAATTGAAGATACAAAATTATTTATTTTCGCCAAGTCACAATCTCCGGAGAATTCAGTAATTCAAAACAATTATCCATGGCAAGCCACACATCCAAATCAACATAAGAAATAAGAGAATCTAGGGGTTTCTAATACTCTATATAATCACTTATTCATTACAACTTATGCATCAAAACCATGCAATCAAATTCAAGTGTAATAGAAATCAAACAGAGGAACTCACAATTGTTTCGATCATTTAACAAGCAAGGAAGATAGAAGCTTCTGCATTTCAACCACGGAAGAGTAACAACGACTAATTGAAGCATCACAACACAATAAGAGATCTATTGAAGTTTAAAGCCATGAATTGAAAAAGGAATTTGAACACTAACTTATCGCAGAACCTAAGTGAAGTCGACATTTCTAAGGGAGTAAAAGAAAAAGATGACAACATTAATATTATTAAAGTGTCATGTGTTAAGATTAGGGTTCCAATATTTATTTTATCTTGTATTTTTTATTTTGTTTGTCTATTTCTAAGCTCTAGTCTTTACTAGGTGACAAACTATAGGGTGGGAATTTATAGACTACGAGTTTGTAATTTGGGGAATTCGCAGCTTAGGGGATTAAGCTATTTTAGGGTTTTGAGCGTAGGATTAGAACAGTTGAGAGCGAGTGTCATGAGTTTACAAGGGATTGTCAGCGTAAAGATTAAAGTGTCATGAGTTACTTTCATAAAGTTGCAAATGGTAGACGGAGAACGAACACGATATGTAGTATTTGGAAAGACGGGGATGAAATTTGTGATCAACAAAGGATAGGAGAAGTTTTTACTGAATTTTATAAGGGTATCTTTGGACAACGAAATGAGAACCGTGTAAACGTTGATTAGAGTGTGTTGTATCCTTCTTACGTTGATCTTAGTAGCATTGATTCTGAGTTCTCGGAAGAAGAAATTGTCGCGGCTTTAAACGAAATGCCTGATGATAAAGCCCCTGGCCCTGATGGTTTTCCAAACTTCTTTTATAAGAAATACCGGGACCTGATTAAACATGATGTTATCAATATTTTCAATGAATTTCACTCTGGTTCCTTGAGATTGGATATGTTGGGGTATGCTAACGTAGTCTTGATCCCTAAGAAAGGAGGTAATGTCTCTGCTGCGGACTTTCGACCAATCAGCCTTTTGAACAGTGGCTTCAAGTTGATCACTAAGGTCCTTGCAAAAAGGCTGAAAGCGAAGATGGATGATCTGATCGATGTTTCGCAGACAGCATTCATTAAGGGCAGGTTTATTCTTGATGGAGCGGTACTTGTCCAGGAAGTTATCTCCCATAGTGATAGACATAATGTGCCTTGCGTAATTTTGAAGCTGGATTTCGCTAAGGCCTTTGATACCGTTGATTCGAGGTTCGTCATGGATCTACTTAGCGCGAGAGGTTTTCCGGGTGGATGGCTAAACTGGATTCATTGCGTTTTAACATCAAGAAGATCCAACATTTGTGTGAATGGAGTGGCTGGCAAGACCATTGTCTCCAAGCGTGGGTTGCGTCAAGGTGATCCACTTTCCCCACTTCTTTTCGACTTGGCTGCAGATGTCTTTTGTCGGATCCTTTAGGTGGCAAGTGCTAATGATATCATCCAAAGCTTCGGAAGAGATCACATCATTGGGGGTATTAATTCACTGCAATATGCGGACGATACTATTATCTTTTTCAACCCGGATTGCAAGTACATTGCATCTTTAAAAATTTTGCTTTATGCTTTTGAAAGTTTATCTGGCTTAAAGATTAATTTTCATAATAGTAGTGTTTACACTTTGGGCTGTAGTGTTGATGTGAACAGGAAATGTGCTGAAATGCTTAACTGCAAGGCATATTATTTCCCTCTTAATTATCTTGGGGCTTGCATCCGTCCAAAAAGGCTGTTGAAGAGTGATTGGCAATATGTGATTGATAAAGTTGATAGGCGTTTGGCGAGATGGAAGGGGAATTGTTTATCAAAGGCTGGACGGCTGGTGTTGGTGAATTCTTTTCTGTCTGCTATCCCTTTGTATTGGCTTTCCTTTTATTCTTGTCCTGGATGGGTAATTCATAAGATTGATGCTGTTCGTCGGAATTTTTTCTGGACTGGTACGAAGGACAAGCATAAAGTTAGCTATCCAGTATCGTGGGACCAGGTGTGCAAGTCCAAAGATCAGGGAGGTTTGGGAGTTATAAACTTGAAAAACATGAACTCTGCATTGCTTTGTAAATGGCTGTGGACTATGCTTAGTGACAAGAAAGTTCTGTGGAAGGAGTGGATCTTAAACACTTGCTATGTCGGAAGTTTCGATTGGAACACAGATGTTTCTCATTGCTCGGTATTTTGGCGTGGTGTTATGGCAAATGTCCACTGGATGAAGATTGGGACTGATGTTGTAGTTAAAAATGGTCGCAATGTTTCTTTCTGGTCTGACTGCTGGTTGCTCCCTATCCTTTTGCGTGTTGAATTTGCTGATCTTTTTGATATTGCATGCAATAAAAGAGCTTCAGTTAGTCCAATGTATAATGCGAATTCTGCCAATTTTAAATGGAACTTGACTTTTTGTCGCCTATTGGCTTGTAATGCTTTGATTCAGCTATGTGGCCTGGTTCGTTTGTTAGAAGATGTACAACTTCATGACGATGAGGATGTTGAATTTGTATGGAAGATTGGTGGAATTAACTTTCGTGTTAGCGAACTTTATAAGATGATGAACTTTGCAGGAAGGAAATATGATGGATTCATGAGAATGTGGAGTTTTAAGACTGTACCCACTAAGGTCAAGATTCATATGTGGACGATCATGCATAACAAGCTTAATATGGTGAGCAGATTACGCCAAAAAGGAGTTCAAGTCGATGGGGACTATGTTTTTTGCGCTGATAACGACGAGAACTACCAGCATCTATTCGTTGATTGCGATTTCACCTTCTATGTGTGGACGAAGTGTTTAGTTAGCCTTAATATCTGCTTAGATTGGTCTTATTTCATCACCGATCAATTTCTTTTTTGGCACAACACTATTACTTCACTGCCTGATACACACATGCGACATATGTTTGCTCTCTTGGACTTTGCTTATGTTTGGATACTTTGGCATGAATGTAACTTACGAAAGTTTAAATGTAAAATGAAACAGCCCAACTCAGTTATCATTCGCATTCTTAAATTTGTTTCTCATTGGTTAGGCAAGGAGGAGATCAAATTTGTGGACATAATTGGCGCTCGTGTCATGGATATGGCTCGTGGCAGCCGAGCTTGATGCATCCTTGCTTCAGATTGTTGGGTTTATTAGCTACTTTGGAGTTGTTTTATGTATATTATGGACGCTATGTTATTATGCCTGCATGCATGTATTTCGTTTTGGGTTGTACATATTCATGTAAATAGTAGTAGCTAGTAGCCAGTCTTCTGCATGTTGAACTATACACGTTGTACTTGTTTTTTTTTTAATGAATGAAGGCGTAAATCTAGCGATTCACTACCTTTTTGCATCAAAAAAATACCTAGTAGAAACCTTGGGGAATGCACTAGTCGGTAGGGTTTTGCCGAAGCTGGGTGTATCTGTGTGTTATTTACTTTTCTGCACTTACTCTGATTATTATCTGTGTTGCTATTATTTATTACTCAGTGAAAAACTGCAATAAACCCTATTCACATCCTTCTGTGGTTAATTTAGATCCAAAAGTGGTATCAAAGCAGGTATTTTTTTTATTTTAAATAACACTAGAGTCATGGTTTTCTCTAACAATGATTCTTCTAGTTGCCGATCCAGCAAGAAATTTTCCATTATAACCCCAAATATTTTCAATGGAATAGATTTTTGAATTGGAAAATAAAAATGGTATTTTACTTAAAATCTATTAATATTAGATGTTGGGATATTATTGAAAATGGATATGATAGATAAGAGTGATATTATGATTAATTCTCGTGCTACACATATTTTATATTCTTATATTGACGATGATCAGTTTAACCATATCTCTGATTGTTTAACTGCATAGAAAATTTGGAATAGTCTTGACTCGATGTATGGTGGAAACGACAACAGAAGTGCAAATCCTCAAAAGTCAACTCAATTTTAGAATTTTGTTTGATAGGATTTATAAAAGTTGAAGAAGATGATTCACATGATGATAGCGATGGGGACTCAACAGATGATGAGCATAGTGAATATCCTTTTAAAGAATTATTTCTTTGCGATGAATTAAATAAAACTGTTGATAGTCTCAAATTAAAGAATAAAAATTAGAAATCTGAAAATCTTGAGTTGATTTGCAAAAATAATGTTTTGGAATTAAAACTTGAAAACGTTGGGAAATCTGGAAACTTCTATTGCAAAAATTATTCAAATTTAAAAAAGGATTTTGCTCGTCTTAATGAAAATTTTAGATAGCTTGAAAACGAAATCGTGATTTTGAAAAGTCATGAGGGTGGGCTAATTTATAAAAATAATGTTTTGGAAAAGGAGTTAGAAAATCTTAAGATGGCTAAAAATTCAAAACATGTATTTGTTGAAAAAGAAAATCTATTGAAAGCCGAATTGATTTTGAATGAACTTGAAAATGAAATCGAGAAAATGAAAAATCTCAAATGCGATAATTGTGCGACCTTTCAAAAGAATTGTTTGAAATAAGAGAGAATTTCAAAATTCTTGAAAATGAAAATGAGATTTTGAAAAACAGTAAGATTGAGATTTCTAAAATAGATCATGATTTGAAAAGTTAAATTAAAAAATTCAACGATTTTAAAAATTGGAATTTGAAAAGCGACAATGTATTGAAAAGGAAATGCTTGGATCAAAGGCCAAAATTAAGGAATTTGAAAATGAAAATTACTCTTAAAACAAAAGGATGCTAAGAAGAGGGAAATTGCCATCAACCGTTGTTGTAAGCTAATAAACAAAAATAATCTTTTGGAATCTAAAATCAACGGTCTTGAGTTGAGATTGAAGAGATTTTCAAGCGGAGAAAAATCATTGAATATGTTATTGAGAAAACAACTGATTATTCAGAATAAACAAGGACGTGTTTTTGATAAAAAAATGAAATTCTAATGATTTCAAAAATCCTTCAAATAGCTTTTAAAAAGATTGATTTAAGAATTTGAACTTTGAATATCTCAAAGGAATTTTAAATCATAAACGAGATGTGAACTTGTTTTAGAAACAATCCAACTAAACGAGTTTGGATCCCAAAAGATAACAAGATGAATTCGATTAAGATTAAACGAATTTGTGTTACTAAAGTTACATTGTTAAATAAAAATGGATTGTTATACAAACGAGTTTGGGTACCAAAACGTGTAAACGAAGTTATGAGTGGTAAAACAACATTTGTTCGACCATTCGATCTTGTAAACAAATAGGTACCAAGGAAGGCTAAGGAACAACTTTGCGAAAGAGAGATAAAATTCAATTTGTTCCATACTATTGGATTATTCAGTGCCAAGAGTTCTGATTAGAGATTCATTGGTTCACATCGATAATGGCAAGTCAAGTATGATTTGTAAACTCGTGTTTTATTTTTATTTCTTACTGTTGATGCTAATTCACTTTGACATTGCCAAGTAATTCTGACATATCTTGAGCATCATAAACTCAAATGACACAACTCTTGATTTTCCGGAAATTATGTTCAATTGTCTACAACTTTCATGTTTTTTTGATTTCCATATTATTAATTTAAATTGGTGAAAAACTGCAATTCAATTTAAGTTTAATTTTTTGACCGGTGTCTAAATTTTTAATAGTGATGTAGTATTTTGAGCATATCTTCACATTATTACTTAGAATTCCGAAATGTTTGAAGTTTTGAAAAGCAAATGAAATTTCACACAATTCTGCTGTTTTGAGTTTCTGCTAATTCAGCTTGTAAAGTCTTGAATATCTGCACTTTATACAGCGCACTACTTGAAAACCATTTTAGATAAGCTGTGATAATTCCATGGATTTTTCTTGACTGGCTATTTTAATTTGTAAATCATTTGATATCTGTTGATATGTTGGATCTCGAATCAATTATTATTTTAGCTCATTCTGACCTTTGTAATTAAAATCTCATCAAGTGATTTCAAATGAACTGTATTTTGATTTTAATCATTGATCATCCCTTGTGAATGATAGAGGTGTACTGAAAAATTCTCTAGTGAATCTTATTCTGAATTTGAAAGTCTGATGCTCTGATAAAAGGATTTGAATTGTTAAAAATGTTTGGTGAACTTGATGATTGCACGATATGTTAAAAAACCAGTGTCTAAGATATAGGGCCATTATGGGCATTCCAGACCTACAAGTGGTATTCATGTTTTCAAAACCCCCTAAAAGAAATTGGTCTTCACATATTTCAAATGTTATTTTTGATTGTTTATTCAAACAAATAAACGATTGACCAAAATTGAAACATTTTGGAACTCATTAAAGTTATTCTTAGAATTTTGAAACTGATGAGTATGACTATAATATATTTTACAAAAAAAAGGAGGTATTATTTAAATTCTCATGATAATTGGACAAATTTTATAATATTTTTGAATTAGTGCTTATTTCACGATCATCTTCTTTTTCTACCATATTTCTGCCACTCATCATGGTTTATATAGTGTGGAGAGTTCAAACTATTTTTTGGAAATAAAGATAAAATATTTTTGAAATTATCTTGAAAATAATAATAATTTTAACCATGGTATTCACACTTATTTAAAATATTAGGTGGTTATGCATGGCTGAATCATCTTAATCTCTGTATGTGCTTCCATTCTCATATAAAAGTAATTGCGGTTATGCATGGATCAAACTCATATAAGAGAGGATAAAGTTAAGTATTCTTCTAATCTCATTTAAAAATCCTAGTGGTTATGCATGGTTCGAAAATACTTAACAAATTTAAATTACAACTAACACCATTTAAAAGTTATAGCAGTTACGCGTGGTCAGAAAGTGCTTAAATCATTTTATGCTTAATTTTAAAACTTATTTGAATTTTTTTGCAATTCATCTTCATATATTTAAAGTGTTATAACTCTTTCATTTATAAAATCAATCGTAAAACCATCATTTGGAAAAGTGAAATTAGCTTATAGTTTGAAGAATATTGTGATTTTTGTTCGATTAAATGAGATTCACAATTTATATTCTCTCTCTTGATTTGAATTTATTTGTCTAGTCTATGTTCATCACTATTTCAATTTCTATTGTTCTTTTGATGATAACAAAAGGGGGAGAATGGTTATGATTTTGATTGATGTGTGAATATTTAAGAATATTTTAATATTTGAGATTCAATTGAATTTAAAGTCACTCATATGCATCTATGTAAGGGGAGTTCTGTTGTAGGGGGAGCATATAAATAGGGGAAGTAATACATCTCACAGTCAAACACATTTATCACATTCAAAATCTTATTGTATTTTTATCGTCAACAAAAGGGGGAGATTGTTAAGTACAACAATATGATATTTTTTTTTGATGATAACAAACATATATATTGTTATATAAATTTGTTAGTAACAGTACTATTCTACGTTACATCTCGTATAGAAATAAATATTTGTATTGAATAAAATGCTATTGCCTAGAATTGAATATTCAAATAGTATTTTTATTCAATCAAATTTGTATTTCAATATTTGAAATAGTACATCTTTCTGATCCATTATTGTACAATTCACATATTCATGCACTCCTCACTACATCACTCAGTTGTACATACAATTTCATATACACACACCGAGTCTTCAGTTGCTTCAAGATCCAATCCAGTCACCTGTGTACCTGTCATAGAAACACTCACAATAAAATGGAACAAAAAAGAGTTAAATGTTGGTGAATAAATTTTATTTTTAAGTTTTATTTACCTCAAATTTTTGGTGTGTTTCTCATCATTTTTCTAGACTTGGCCAGATATTTATTTATTTGAGTCTATACTACTTGTGATATTAACAGCGGTTCACTGTATATACCATAAGGTAAACTATATTCTAGTGTTGCAGATCAACCTGAACATAACTATAGTGGTCTGCTGATCAAGACCAGCTACGACTCACAGATGTAGTCTACTGATATTAATCAGCCATGACACAACGTATAGAGGTCTGCTGATTTAAATATAAAAATATTTTTGCACTTGTATACAGTGATTTTCAGGTGAACATGTAACAACCCGGAAAATGGGAACCAATTTAAATTTTTTATTTTGGCTATTTTAATGAATTTTGAATATTTAAAATGATTTATTTTAAATAATAATGAGTAAAAATTTATTTAAATCGAAGTTGGAGCGAATAAATTTATTTTAATTATAAAACGAGCCTGAAATGGCGCGGCAGTTTGAAAATTCGATTTCTAATTTCAATTGATTGTACAGAATTAAATATAAGTCAGAATTGGATGAAACAAGAAATATTTGAATCGAATTAATATTTCTAAAGAATGTAAGAAACTGAGATTTTTTTTTATAAATTATAGGTTACGTCCAGTTTAAAATTCAGAAAAGTCGTTGTGGAATATATATATATTTTAATATGTATATATATAAACCCTTAAAAATAGCCATTTTGCAAACGACCTCCGTTTTCAACGGAACTACTTTTGTTAGATCCGAAATGTCAAATTATTGCTAGATTCCAAAATTCATAATTTTTCGAATTAATATGTGAGCATGGCAAAAGAAA
Source organism: Allium sativum (assembly GCA_030737875.1). Lineage (NCBI taxonomy): Eukaryota > Viridiplantae > Streptophyta > Magnoliopsida > Asparagales > Amaryllidaceae > Allium > Allium sativum. Next base: position 50,104,986 of record CM060924.1, on the reverse strand, counting down.
ACGTGTTTTAACAGTTTCGGTCAATTTGGATTGACCAGAAAATGACCGTTTTTCAGACGGTCTCGAAATTCGATGAAATTACTTTTGTTAGGGCCGTATCATCAAAACATAACTAGATTTATTTTTCTGGAATTTTTGGAGTCCGTATGTGGCCCCAATAAATTGAAACGTACGTTAAAATCAATTTTGAACGTTAAACTAATTTATATTTTAATTTTGCAAAAGCTAATCATAACAGACAAATTGGGTTACGAAACATATCCCATTGTGTTCGAAACGGGGTAATTAACTAGGAGCGACAGTCGTTGGGTCTCGTTTGGATTTCAAATGAAAGAGGCAACTGTATGGAAATTAAATAAATAATTATATAAATATATATAACTTTCCCTCTTCTCTCTCCTTACCATTCAGTCAATGAACGAAGAGAAAAAAAACCCGCTCAATCGCAACCCGTTCCCCAAATCTCTAGAGCCACCCTTCCCCTGCCGTCGCAGGCCATCGCGCCACCATCCCCAGCGGCTGCGGCGCCACCCCGCACCCAAGCCGCCCTCGTCGAACCCCCTCCCCCTTGCTCCTCTGAAAACCCCCAAGTTCCGTACGTTGGCACCCTAAAACCGAGATCGCCGCCGCAATGGGACCCACCTCCGACCACCGCGACCGCCACTGCACCACCCCACAGCCCCGGCGCACCTCTGACCGCCACCAGCGACCACCGTGAACTCCTCCGACCAAATACAGTGAGTATTTTTAATTATTTACACTTATTTTATATTTTCAGTTTTAATGTATATAATACCGTGTTTAAAAATGTTTCTTTACATGAGAAGCACTGTGGTAAAAATATAATTTTTATAATGAAAGTGAATTGGTAAAAATATGATTTTTATATATGTAGTAGCATTATAAAGATTAGATTATTTTTATCATATAAAGATGATATTTTTATGAATATAAAGACGAGATCTTTATGCATGAAATCATATATTAAAGATGTGATTTTTATCATATGAATAACAACATAAAGATTTGATTTTTATATATATAGCGAAGTGTTAAAGATTTGATTTTTATATAGAAATCAACATGATAAAGATCCGATTTTTATATAGAAAATAGCGATGTAAAGATTCAATTTTTATATATACAGTAGCAAAATAGAAATATGATTTTTTATATAGGAAACATCGTTATAAAAATATGATTTTTATGTATGGAAAGTGTTATTAAAAATGTGATTTTTAATATCAACTGCGTGAAACAGATGGCGATGGAATAGACTGAAATCAAAACAGAATTCAAACCGTCCCATAAAGAATGACAAAGTGGAAATCCAAGGTGAGAACTTCTCACTAAAAATTTCTTATATAGTTATTTATTTTATAACTCCATATATGAACTGCTCCCCGTCGTCCACAGACCATTGACGACTTGTTTGTTTGATTGTATTGTGTTGTTGAAATTGATTGTGATGTGAAATGGACTGTATAAAATATTCATGTGTTGAATAAAATATTTTATCGTTAAAAATATAAATTTTAACGTGTATATGAATAAAATAATTATTCATTTACAAATCAGACGATTTATTTATGTACACCCATTTGACTGATATTGATTGGGACGAAAAATTTTGCACATCGCCCAACAGCACAAACAAAAATATGTGTTTGTTGGTTGAAACCCCACACGGGTATTGGGATGATATTTGACGTACACTAATCCCAATTATTTAGTTGTATGTCGATCGATTGGTTGACAGACTGTTGTAAGCGTTAATTATTTATATTTAACGCTTATGCAGTTGTGTAATGCACTCTGGATGATGGCTGATGGTGTTTGATTATTGTTGCGTACATGTGTGTATGAAATCCATATAAATAAAATAATATGGTAACTGATTGTGCCTGATTCCAATTCAGAAATAAAAAATATTTTAAAATAACAAATATTTTAAAATAATATTCAGTAATGGGTCAAAATATGATTTTGATGCCCGATTCGGGAAGGACACAGGAATATTAAAATTTACGAAGCCGTGTTGATTAGAGATGCGCCATTTTGATGCGAACGATATTTATATCGATTTTATTTATTTTTATAATGAATATCGAAAAGGAAGTGATTTCAAAATCTAATGTTTTGAAAATATTATCATTTATATATTAACGATGTGGAACATTCAATTTTGATTTGAAATTGAATATGAAGTTAAAATCGTTTTGAAAATGAATTTAAAACAATTTATAAAATACATTTTAAATGGAAATCGACGAATATATATATATATATATATATATATTAAATGGCTTGAATAGAACGCGCCGCGCAGCGACCGTTCGCGAATTTCGACCATTGACTTCGAATTGACGTTACGGGAGATCCGACCGTCGGATTCTCCTAAAACCGGAACCTTGGGTTCGTATCGAAAAGAGCTTTCCAAAGAATATAAGAGATTTGAAATCTAATGGTTGGATTAGGAATTATGTCCAAATCAAATTTGGAAAAGGTCGCTGTAAGTGCAGTTCGATGACCGTTTATGGAAATCGACTGTACGGGCCTTGATAAAATTGTTAAAAATATTAATAATTTGTGTAAAATCATAATAAATGATTTGGAAAGAATTGGAATAAAAAATTCCATATTTAAAAAGATAAAAATATATTTTTATTGAAATGAACTAGTTATTAACTAGAATTAGAATCCAATAATTTTTAAAATAAATAAATTAGATTGAGAAAATGGTTTTAATATAACCAGAATTTTTCCAATAAATGAATTGGAATGGATTTGAATCGAAATTTTCTTCGAAATATTTCAATATTGGTTTCCGTGATTATATGGATATTGTGGAGGAATTTGGAAGATATATATATCTTTATTCCTAGTCGATATTTGTTGATTTCAGAATTTGATATTGAATATAAGCCATTATATTTTCTATTTAGAGCCTTTTATTTAATACCAAATTGGATTTTGGGTTTGTCGTGAATGGCGTCTTCATTAACATTGTTCTTAATTCCAAATGAGAAAAGAATAAATCTTTTAAATAATTTAAATGAGTTTAAAAATTTATTAGTATTTAGTTGGAATTGAATCGAAATTGGTATTTGGGTTTATCGTGAGCGGCGTTTTAAATAACACTTGTTCTTTAACCCGATTAACAATGGAATGTGATTTTGGGTTTGTCATGAATGGTGTCTTAAATAACACTACTCTTGAACCCCATGTGAAAAGAATAAATCTTTTAATTAAGATTATTAGAGTTTCCAATTAATTATCATTTAATTGGAATTGAAATGGAAAGTGAATTGGGTTTATCGTGAACTGTGTTTTAATGACATTCGTTCTTTAACCCGATTAACAGGGAAATGTGATTTGAAATTTATAAATCTTTTTGTTAAGACTTAATGGAAGTTTTCCATGGTAAAGTTTTCCAATTTAATATATTGGAATTGAATGGAATTCGATTTGGTAATAATCGAAGTGAGCTACTGTGGAGGAAGACTGTTAATATATATGGAATTTAAAAGGCTTTGTCGTCATTCCATTTATATTATTAGTCGGATACGGAAATTGATATCGATTATATATTGATCTGCTTCCGTGAAAATTCCATAATTAATGGAATGTGATTTTGGGTTTATCATGAACTGTGTTTTAAATGACATTCGTTCTTTAACCCAGTTAAAGACAGGATATGATTTCCCAAAGTTGAATACTCATTAATATTGATTTTTGGGAAGATTAAAACTAAGTGGACTTTTAATGAATCTTTAATTAGATTGAAATGATAATTTGATAATTTAAATTATCAAATTTGGGAAATGATCGAGAATGGAGTATCACCATTTTGCTCCAAGCGGTAGTTAAATCTTTAATTGGATTTGAACGTGAAATGGTAATTAATATTTACCGATAACACTGTGGTGTTAGATATGGAGTATTACTAGTTTTGCTCCATGGGATGAATAGGTTGGGATTGGGAAATATAATAAATGATTACTTAGGTAAGGTTCACAAATCCCGACTTGTTTGGATAAACCTTAATATGGTTTAAAATTGTGAAAAGAATATTTGAATAAAAGAATATTCTGGATTGGAATGAGGCGTATGTTGTGTTTGTGTAACACTTGTTTATAAAGTACGCGAGTTATTCGGAAAGATCGGGTTTATCCCATTCTGAATAACTGATATGACGATTAGTCAAAGATGAAGACAGTGGTTGAAGACCGGGGGTCTTCACATCGTTTGAATGATTACTGATGTCTTGATTGGGATGTACACCCAAGATGAGGTAATAAGTGGTGATCGTCCAGACGTACTTGGAGATCGACGGATATGCGAGGGCCTCTCTCCTGTATTGGACATATGGGATGAGGAATAAGGTGCCTCCGGTTTCATTCAAAACCAGAATGAACTTGTAAATGGACTGTGTGTCTGACATTGGATATTTCTCTGTGTTGATTGATCTCTATCTAATCTATATCTATTTGGTGGTGGAGAATTTATTCTCTTGCTTGACACCCTTCTCTGAGATGTATGAGCTTGGAGGTTGTATATCGATAGACATCCATCGCATGGCGTGAATTGCCTATGTGGCAAATGATCAAGGCTTCTATTGAAAAGCAGAGTCTTGTGGTTGATGATCAAAGCATAGCTTTAATATAGCGTAGCTTTGTGTGTAGCGTTAACTCGCGAGCCTCACACCCTGGTATGAACCAGAAACAAAAGAGGATCCAGGGAGAACATGCGTTTCTTTCTAGCTAGAGGTGGTGTCAGGGTTTTACATGCCATGACATTTTTTATTTTTACCTATGTGTTTGTTGGAATGCGAGGTGCCTCGGATATATTGGTTACTATGGAACCGATGGATATTGAGTCATCTGGCTCATTTACGCCCCATAGAGCGGGGAGATGTATTGTTCAGGGATTTTTAATCCACTTAAATTGTGGACTGACCCTGTAGGTCCAAAGGGACGATGCGTTTTGTTCCTGAGGCTCGGGCTAGAGAGTCTCGAATTCGGTAAGGACGATCCCTTGCCTGGGTTCACAGATGGAAATCCAACTTCCAATACGATATTCTACGGTTTTAGTTGTATGATATTGGCGACATAGTGGCATGGGACGCTAATGTCGTCTATGATTGATACATTTATATTTGAAGTTGATTTCTTCACTTATAGAAATAATAACAGATTAAATTTTGCGTATCAAGCATTCTTTGGTTATTATAAGGTAAAACTCTATCATCCGGCTTGCGTTGCATTGTGTGATGGGACCTGAGTCTTATAATACCTTCATTTTCTTTGATTAGCATTGTACTGTTTGTTATATGCACTGGTATTCTTGGGGTTAAACCCGTTCCGTGTTATACCGCGTGGTCCCTTTATTTATCTAACTTTAAAATCAAGCTAATAACTGTTTTAGTTCTCACACCAGTCATATGACTGACCTGGTGTTTGTTGTTTTAACCTAAACTCTAGGTGCCCCTATTTTCCACACGGGCAGCTAGTAGTTGGGTTTTGCAGATATTATATTCACAGGATCCTGGTTTATAGCTAAAGGGATATTCAGAAAGCTCTGTATCTGTTTATTTCTTTTAGTTGTGTTTTGTATTATTTTTCCACTGCTATGTATTTAAATGTAATTTAAATCTCTGATGTTTATCAAATATATATAATTTATTCATACTTTGTTATATTCTTGTACTCTGATGTAAATTGTTTTTATAAGCAATGAAATGTTATTCTGTCTGTGTTCTGATTCGTCGTGTTCTCAACTCAATCCGGGCTTTCATTCACGGGGAAGTTCGGGTCGTTTCAGAATAGGTACAAAAGGAAGCATGCACAATGGCAAACCAGCCAAATTCATGTAATCAAGGTACAACAAAACTGGGTTTGGCAATATAGCTCAGAACACAAGTGTATGGCAACCCAAAAGGTGAAAGTGTCTAGGTAGCATGGCATGTAAACATTGAAGGGTTTTGCTTGATCTAATCGACAATCCAATTTTAATGATTAACATATTTAAACCAAGGATCTCTGTAATAAAAGTAAATCAAAATATATCTTGGTTAGCGTTTATACCTGCCATGTTGAATTCTTGAAAAATCCAGAAGAAACTTGAATCGAAGGAAGATGGATGCATCGAATCGAGAGGCCATCATGCGCCGCGCCTCTAGAGGTATCCACTTGAATGTTTTCTTCTTCAATCGAATTAAAGAAGAAATAAAAGGTGGGCGGTACTAGCTGCCATTAATTTTCTAGGTTTTGGAGAAACCGTATTCGGGGTATTTTTGGTTCAATCTAATCGAATAATAAATCTAGGGTTTTAGTCATGTTACTAAAAAGGAAACGTATATTCCTATCAAAAAAAGTCACATATAAAATGGGAACCCAGTCGAATACTCATTCCAACTTCAAATAAAATATCAACATATTGATATTTTATTTGTCCAAAAAATAATTTCTCCTTTATAACATTCTATTGTGTGAACCTATAGGTTATTATAACGTTGATAATGATTTAAAATCATATTTAAAATCATAAATAGTGATTGGCATCTAATAATACGTAATCGCTACCCAAGTTATAATAATATTGATGATTCAATACAATCTTTATTTGACCAGTGTTTCAATGTAATATAATCCTTTTAACCATTATATCCAGGATCAAACTCGAGGCATGAAACGTATCACCCTTTTTATAATTTAATTCTTTTTTCTTGATCAATGAGTAGACTATTTAAAACAAACCAATATTTGAGCATGGCCATGCATTTCATAGTCTCACTCAATCAAGAGGCCTATGGATATCACTACATATGTATTGTAGGGTTAAATTCCATCTAGATCATTCATAAATTTCATTCGATTCGAGAAATATCCAATAATCACCTTTATTGTCTACTCGGTTAAAAGTAACTTTTGATGATATCAAAACAAAAATATCGTCGAATAAAATTGTAATGATTCGGGTCTGAGAACCATTACATCACTAACACTACAAGAATAACTTATGATATCGTTAATTATATTCAATGTAGTTTTTCTCATGTTGGGTCAGTCCAATATGCTATTCTCCAATATATATTTGTGTCTTAACATTAATATCACCTATATTAATGATTAGTGAGATGTGATCATTGTTAGAGAATGAGGAATGCAGATCTTAAGGCAAAACAAACACTAAAGGTGGGTGAATAGCATTTTCGAAGAATTTATGGAAATCTTAAACTTATATGATTTACTATATGAGTCACACACAACAGAGATGATCACAGACTGTAATCAAACACAAACACAGAAAAATAAATAAAACGCAAAAAAGGAAAGAACATTCCGGATTTTATACTGGTTCGGATACTACTACGTCCAGTCTCATGCAACGCTTGAGTGCACAGAGTTTTATTATTATCAATATCCAAGTGCAATCCCCTTAATTTCACAGTTACAAGGTTAACACCGTCCAAACACCCTTGATTTCATGTCTACAAGGTTAACACCGCTCCTTTTCCTTTATTTCAGGGCTATATGGAACGCACCCTTCCCAAACACTTCCCAAATGATTACAATAGCCCTATAACTCTTCAATAGCACTTCAATTCAGATAGTAGTGGATAGAGATTTAGAAAAGAAGAAGTTTAATACAATTATAGTAGAAATCGCAAAGTAGAAGTGTAGAAATCAATAAAGTGATAAAGAATAACGGTGGGATGAAGAGGGGTGAAGATGGAGTAGAAGAATTATGAAAAAATTCGAAATCACCCTTATTTATAAGATTAGAATGGTTGCAATGTTTCAGAACCGTTACAAATGATGAGAAGATACTTCCTTTGAAAATTGAATTTCTAACAGTTGTATGTCGACATAGCCTCCTATGTATGTTAAAATTATTTTTGAAGTGTTTGAACATATATATTATTCTGGAAATTCTTGAATTAAAACTTAATGATATAAATGAATATTATAAAGTGTAAAATCATATGAAAACATAATTAAATTTTTTTTGGCAGAGCAAACATAATTATATATCATATAAACATATTTATAAAATTATAAGGTTTAAAACTATAAACCGCAGTAGTATAAAACTATATATATATATATACTTATATGCATTTAAAAATTTAAATTCATTTGAAATCATAAGTAAGATAGAATAATTTGAAAATAGAATATGAGTTTTGAAAACAAAATTTGAAATTTGAAAATCAAAATTTGAAAAAAAAAGAATTTGAATTTGAACCCGGAGTGCTTTTCAGAGTATTACATATAAACTAGACTCTGTTACTATATTTATCGTGAACTCTTAATATCCTTATAACTTTATTACTCATGAGTCCTGAATCTCTTCTGAATCCTGAATCTCTTGAACTCTAAAACTGTACAGTCTTTAGTATTTAAGTCCTTTATACAAACCCTGCATATATATATATATATATATATATATATATATATATATATATATTCTGGATAGAGATGTTAGTATGTATTTATAATCAATTAATAATGATAATTGAAATAAGTTTGTTGTCATCAAAACTTCATTCTCAAATAACCTCCCCCTTTTTGATGATGATAACCTTGGTTTATATAATATTTATACCTGATATTACCTATTGATCTGATTCCTTGATTACTCCCCTTTTCACCATGAATTCCTTCTTACCCCCCCTTAAACTATGCCTTCTTAACTATATCCTATTTTATAATTTTACCCCTTTGTCATTATCAGAAAGTACCCCATACAAGACTATATTATAGTATACCTATTGTAACAACCCAGAATTTCTGAACCAATTTAAAATTTTTATTTTAGCTATTTTAATGGATTTTGAATATTTAAAATGATTTATTTTAAATAATAATGTTTTAAAATTTATTTAAATCGAAGTTAGAACATATAAATTTATTTTAATTATAAAATGAGCCTGAAATGGCGCGGTAGTTTGAAAATTCGAATTCTAATTTCAATTGAATGTGTAGGATTCAAAATAAATCGGATTTCAGTAAAACCAGAAACATTTGAATCTGTTTAATAATATCTTTCTAACAAATGTAAGAAACTAATATTTAACTTTATAAATTTAAAGTTATGTCCAGTTTAAAATTTAAAATAGTCGCTATGGAATTTATATATATTTTAATAAATATATAGCCTTTAAAATAGCCATTTTGCAAATGACCTCCGTTTTCAACGAAACCACTTTTGTTGGATCCGGAATGTCAAATTATAGTCAGAATATAAATTTCATAATTTTTGGAATTAATATGTGAGCGTGGTGAATTTAAATGTGTTTGACAATTTCAGTTTGAATTTAATCGACTGGAAAATGACCATTTTTCAAACAATCTCCAAATTCGAAGAAATTAGTTTCGTTAGGACCGTATCATCAAAACATAGCTAGATCAATTTTTCTGTAATTTTTGGAGTTAGTATGTGGCCCCGATATATTAAAATGTACGTTTAAATTCAATATATATTGATTTATATTTTAATTTTGATAAAAACTGATCAAAACAATCGAATTGGCTTACGAAACATATCCCATTGTGTCCCGAACGGGGGTATTTAGCTAGGGATGACAGTTGTTGGGCTGGATCTGGAGTTCGTGACATAAAACAAGTAATTATTTGAATTAAATAATAATAATAAAACATGTATATTTAAATTAGCTTGGTCAAAAAACCCTAAGACAATCTCATGCGGTCAAAGCTCCTGAGCTGCCTCCAAGCCGATTCAATGGCCAAAATTCTTGATTCAAATTCCCTTAATATCTCCTTATACAATTCAAATTAGCTGATGGTTATTAAACAAAAATCAGAGAGTGTAGAGAGATCTTCAATTTGATATGGAGTTGGTTGGGTTTAGCATGGTATTTTTACCAAATTCTCAGCTTAAATGGACATTGTTCGAGGGTGGTTTCATGCACGTATGGGGGTGCGAGCTGACCCACGTCTTGGGCGCAGGTGGCGGTGATGAGGTGCTCGCCGATGGTGGGTTCTGATCATCGATCGATGGCGTCATGGGCGGCGGGCAGGTGAAGTTATGGTTCATGAGTAGTTCGGCCGTTATCATGGAGCAGCGAACAGAAGAGATGAAGGTTAATTAACCTTTATAAAATATTAACTAAGTGATTAGAGGTTTAAAATTATAATTAAAATGTATAAAAATTATATTGTTTATAACTTTTTATCTAGTGATCAGAATCGAACGATTTAGGATGCGTTGGAATCGTAGAAACGAGAACTACAACACGGAACTAACTAGAATCAAAATGGAGCAAATTGGAATTTGAGGCAAATTTAAATTCATAAATAAAGAATGACGGAGTGAAAACCAAAGTGAGAACTTCTCAATAAATTTTTTATACAGTTATTTATTTTATAACTGCATATATGAACTACCGATATTGATTTTTATCAGTTTTTAATTATCACAAATGTTGTACGGTGCCTGTTAGCTCACCTCATGAAAGTTTCTCTTCTTCTTCCTCTTCTTCCCATTTTTTTTTTGAAAATGGGTAAATCGCCTTGTTAAAAACCCGCAATAGGACTCAGCGTGAGAACTAGGCAGGGAAAAAGAGTGCAGTGTTTAGTGATAACACATCAATAAAAAATGTATAGAGTATATTGGACAGCAAAACAACATAACAAACCTTCTATCTACCCAAATTAAAACATTGATTGGTAGGAAATTAAAAAACAGGACACACAAACTGACATGTGCCACCAATACAATATAAACCATCACATATACTAAAGGAAATATATCACTTCGAAAGGTAGTTCTTCCCCAAATTGCTCCATGGAACCCTAGAATAACATCACCAGAAGTAACTCGGCCCGAGTCTAAGAGGTTGATACCCCCATCGATCCACTACGTCTGCATTCAACCTACTGCCATCCATCCGCTGTCTCGATTTCCCAAGTAGGTATCTCACTTCTATTTCTATGAAGTTCCATCTTCTATATTTGTCCCATTATTTGTTGCTATGAATTCTCATGTTTCGTTCATTCCATATATGGTATATTGTAGTGGCAATTGCGCAGAAAGTTACATCTTTTCTAAAAGATGCGGAGAAAAAGATATTTTTCAGAAATTCGATTTCATCTTCCAGAAATAAGAAACTCCTTAGTGATGGAATAATACCCAGTTTAAGATGACATCTTACCCACAAATAGGCAGTGTATGAGCTATGGAAGAACATGTGATTTCTTGATTTAGTTTCTTCATTACACAGAACAAAAATCGAGTCAACGTTGTAACCCCATTGTATCATAGTATCCTTCGTACTTAGACGATTTAGAACAGCTTTGTAAGTACACAGCAACATTTCTGGGCTATTTATCTAGTGCCACACAACTTTACACCACACTTTCTCATTATCCCGATTCCTCGCACTATCCCACACTGAATAGAAAGTAAAACCATCATTTTTGTTAAGCCAACTCCAGTAATCATCGCCCCCATTTGTTTGCAAGCTCACCTCATTTATTTATGTTACAATTTGTCTCGCAACCGCTAGGCAGTTTGGATTTAATACTCTATCCTGAATAATATGATTAATAGTGTATTCGTCACCGCCAAAAGGCTTAGATGATCCCAACCTAGTATTTTAATCATGATATCGCTGTTAATCCATAGGTCAAAAAATATCTTAGTATCCCTACCATTGACAATACATCTGTTAATGCATTTCAGACTTTGTTGTCTATGTCTAAGAATAGTCTTCCACAATCAAGAGCTATTATTGTCCCCATTCATCACCCGAAAAATGTATACATTACAATATTTTATCATCATCCATTCTTTCCACAAACTCTTTCCATTAACAAAATGCTATAGTAGTTTAAGAGCTGCCCCTGTTTTTATATCTCTAAAGCTATGAAGTCCTACTCCTCCTTCCTTCTTAGGTGTGGACATCTTGTCCCACGCGATTTTGTGTGTTTTTCCAACCCATATAAAATTCGCATATAGTCTATTTATTTTATTTATCGTTACTTCCGGTAGTTGATATGTCATCATCTAATACAGAACCATGGGTGTTATAACTGTGCGAATCAATTCTATCTTCCCAGCCATAGGCAAAAGTCTAAAATCCCAGCTGTCCACCTTACATCTGATACATCTGATTTTATCAAAAAGATCACTGCAGTCAGAATAGTGAAGATGATTACATGAGAGAGGGACACCCAAATATTTGATCGGAAGCCTTCCTTCTTTTATATTTAGCAATTGTAGCAATTGATTTTCGTTATTTGCTCCTTTGCTAAAGAAAACCTTGGATTTCATGTTATTTATTTTAAATCCAGCATTTTCCTATAAGAGACTTAAAATAGAGAATATCTCTTTGATACCACTAGGCTTAAATTAGAGAAAATCATCCAGTCATCAGCGTAGATCAGATGAGTAATATAAGGAACTTGATTGTATATTGGATGAATCCGTCTTTCTTCTGAGGCTTTATACATGAGAATGAAAAAAAATCCATCGCCACACAAAAAAGATAAGGAGAGATAGGATCTCCCTGTCTTAAACCTCGATTACTATGTAAAAATCCTTTGTGGTTGCCTTGTACCTGTTGGAAATGTTTTACAAACATTAAGTGAATTATTAAAAATGTTGAATAAGTGTATGAATGGCTCCTATGTGTGAATTGTCCCACATCATGGGATTATATAGAAGAGGCAAGGATTTATACTTGTCTCTAAGAAATCATGTTGGGCCTTGGGCTCCCAATACATGCTTTGTTGTGAGGAGGGAGACCATGCATCATGAACACCATACACGCGTGCGACCGACCGACTGACTCGACCCGACCCGACCCGACCCGGTCCGGTTCAAGCTCGGGCTTAGGCTTGGGCTTTGTGGTGTAGACACTTATATTTTTGGACCATAAAACTTTGCAGTTTTCGAACCATTTTTTTTATGGAAAATTATTTTCTGCACCGATAATTTTTTCTGCAATGGTTAAAGTTTGCAACGGTAAAAACTTTGTCCCCCGAAATTTTAGCAGATCCGATTTTTTCTCCCAAACCCTAATTTTCGTTCTACATATACTTTTTATCTGCAGACACAAAAATATATATCGAATTCTGTTTTTTTCTAGCCTCTGCCATTAAATCTTTCTTTCAGAAAAATCAAGCAATATTATTTTCGAAAGTGCAAATCTGCACTGATTTGTTGTGCAAGCAAATCGATTATTTGATTTAGAGGTTGTTTTATCCTAGAGGCGGCGGCGAAGGAACGAACTGGTTTGCACCTCTGACCAGATCGCCAAATCGTCTTCAAGAAAGCGACCTAGTCCGCGACTCAACCATTGTTTTCCAACAAATTGAAGACGAATTTGAAATAATGGCTTCGAACTCAACTGTAGACGATGCTGCTCCACCCTATGCTTTCCAGAACCCTCTCGTGACTGTTGCTCTATTCAAATTCGAAGGCTTGCATTTCAAGCGATGGCGTCAGAAGATGGAGTTCTTCCTCACAATCAAAAAGGTTGTGGCTGCGCTGACTGCGAAAAAACCGCAGCTACCAGATAAACCCGACGAGACTGACACAGCGAAGATGGCATCATGGACTGAACAGTCAAAACAATTGCAGACCTCTACTGAACAAGATTATCTATGCAAGAACTTTATTCTGAACGGACTGAGCGATGATCTGTATGATTACTATAACTCAGATGAGAAGACAACAAAGGAGATATGGGAAGCACTGAAAAAGAAGTATGATACAGAGGAGGCAGGGGCAAAGAAATATGCTGTAAGTCACTACCTAAAGTATCAGATGACCGACGACCGATCAGTTGAGATGCAGTCTCATGAGCTGCAGAAAATAGCTCATGAGATCATCTCCGAAGGTATGGCACTGGACAAACAATTTCAAATTGCTGTTATCATTGACAAATTACCCCCGGTTGGAAAGATTTTAAAAATGTTTACATCATAAGACTAAGGAATTTTCCTTAGAAAGCTTGATCACACGCCTCCGTATTGAGGAGGAGCACGCAAACAGGACCAGAAAGAAGAGGTGTTGATTGTCAATAACAACAACACTAAAAAGACCACACCCACTGTTTTGAAACCGAATCAGAAATCTTTTAAGAATCAGAACAGGCACAACAAACAGGATGGGAATCCGCAAGGAAACCCAAAAGGATAGCAAAAACCAGCCCAAAAGCATGATTCTGGACAGTTGTTTCTATGCTACAACTGTGGAAAACCAGGTCATATGTCACGAAAGTGTCGGAACAGGCCAAGCTCTGCACCGCAGGCTAACCTGACTGAAGAGCCTTTTACGGCTATGATTACTGAGATTCACCTTGTTGGTGGATCAGAGGGTTGGTGGGTAGACACTGGTGCCTCTCGCCATGTCTGTTATGATCGTGGCTTGTTCTCTGCATACACGGCTGCTGAAAATCAGAAAGTGTTGTTGGGAGATTCTCACACCACTAAAGTTGTAGGGATTAGCAATGTGGAAATTAAGTTTACCTCTGGAAAGACTATAACTCTGAAAGATGTTATGCATACTCTAGAGATTAGAAATAATCTGGTGTCTGGCTTTCTCCTTAATAAGGCTGGGTTTACTCAAGTTATTGAGGCTGATTTGTATACCCTAACTTATAAGGGAACTTTTGTGGGAAAGGATTATGCTTGTGAGGGTATGTTTAAACTGAATGTTGAAACTAATAAAGTGACTACTTCTGCTTATATGTTGTGTGACTTTAATATTTGGCACTCTAGATTATGTCATGTTAATAAACGAATAATTCACAACATGAGCACCCTGGATATGATTCCTAAATTGACAGAATATGAACTTGAGAAATGTGAATTCTGTACACAAGCAAAAATCACAAAGAAACCTCATATATCTGTTGATAGAGTTTCTGAACCCTTAGACTTGATTCATTCTGACATATGTGAACTTGATGGTACTTTGATTGGATAAGGACATCGTTATTTTATCACTTTTATTGATGACTGTTCTGATTTCACATATGTATACCTTATGAAAAATAAAAGTGATGCCTTTGACATGTTTAAAACATTCAAAACTGAGATTGAGAATCAAGCAAATAGGAAAATTAAGAGACTTCTTAGTGATAGAGGTACAGAATATGAATCCACTTCAATTCAGGAATTCTATAAACAACATGGTATAGTACATGAAAGAACTGCACCCTATTCTCCTGAGATGAACGGTAAAGCTGAACGGAAAAATAGGACAATTACCGGACTTGTAGTTGCCATATTACTAAATTCTGGTGCAACAAAACATTGGTGGGGGGATATTTTATTGACTGTATGCTATGTTCTGAATAGAATCCCCAAATCTAAGAATAAAATTTCGCCTTATGAAATTTTAAAGAATCATAAATCCAATGTCTCATATTTTAGAACTTGGGGTTGCTTAGCATATGTTCGCATTCTAGAACCTAAGAGAATAAAATTGGCTAGTAGAGCATATGAATGTGTATTTATAGCTATGCTATTAATAGCAAAGCATACAGATTTTATGACCATAGTGCACATAATATAATTGAATCAAATGATGCCGATTTTTATGAAACTAAATTTCCTTTTAAATTAAGGAATAGTGGGGGCACTTCAAGTATGCCTATTAGAACAGAACTTAATGAAAATTCTGAAGCTGAACCTAGAAGAAGTAAAAGAGCAAGAACCATAAAAGATTTTGGTTCAGATTTTTGTGCTTTTACTATTGAGGAGGATCCCATAAACCTCCAAGAGGCATTATCTTCCTTAGATGCTGATTTCTGGAAAGAGGCTATAAATGATGAGATGGATTCTTTAGAATCCAATAAGACTTGGGATTTGGTAGATTTACCTCCTGGATGTAAGTCTATAGGCTGTAAATGGGTACTTAAATAGAAATTAAAACCTGATGGCACTATTGATAAATATAAAGCACGACTAGTGGCCAAAGGTTTTAAACAAAAAGAAAACACAGATTTCTTCGACACTTTTCACCTGTTACTAGAATCACATCCATTCGGGTATTAGTTTCACTTGCCTCTATTCATAATTTGTTAATACACCAAATGGATGTGAAAACCGCATTTTTGAATGGTGAATTGACGAAGAAATATATATGGACCAACCTGAAGGATTTGTGGTACATAATCAAGAACATAAAGTATGCAAATTAGATAAATCATTATATGGTTTAAAACAAGCACCTAAACAATGGCTTGAAAATTTTGATAACTTAATCATTTCACATGGTTTTAAAGGTAATGAAAGTGACAAATGCATTTATTACAAATCTGAGAATGACATTTGCACTATTATATGCCTTTATGTAGATGACCTACTCATTTTTGGGTCAAACACTCATGCCATAAACTCCGTCAAATCCTTATTAAGTGCCAACTTTGATAAGAAAGATCTAGGTGAGGCGAGTGTAATCCTTGGTATTAAAATTACTAGGTCAGAAAAGGGAATTTCTTTGGATCAATCTCATTACATTGAGAAGATACTAAAGAAATATAATTACTTTGACTGCAAACCTGCAAGTACACCATATGATAACAGTGTAAAGTTATTTAAGAACACTGGTGAAGGTGTAAGACAATCTGATTATTCGAGCATCATTGGCAGCCTTCGGTATGCCACTGATTGTACTAGACCCGACATTGCATATGTCGTGGGATTATTGTGCAGGTTCACCAGTAGACCTAGTATAGAGCACTGGCATGCTATTGAAAGGGTGATGAGATACCTTAAACGAACCATGAACCTTGGATTACATTATGAGAGGTCCCCAGCTGTATTTGAAGGATATTCTGATGCATACTGGAATACCTTATCTGATGATTCTAAAGCGACCAGTGGCTATATATTTAGCATCGCTGGAGGAGCTGTTTCTTGGAAATCCATAAAACAGACTATTTTGGCTCAGTCTACTATGGAGTATGAGATGATAGCACTAGCCACAGCTAGTGAAGAAGCAGAGTATTTGAGAAACCTGCTAGCTGAGATTCCCTTATGGGAAAAACCGATACCGGCTGTGTTGATACATTGCGATAGTATCGCGGCTATTGCAAAAGTTCAAAACTGTTATTATAACGGTAAGAGACGACAAATACATCGTAAGCACAACACGGTTAGAGAACTGCTTTCCACAGGTACCGTTAGAGTGGATTACGTACGTAGTGAAGAAAATTTGGCAAATCCTTTAACGAAAGGACTGTCAAGAGAGAAAGTCCACAATTCTTCTAAAAGAATGGGACTATTGCCCTTAGATTGTTGAGTCACGCACAATGGTAACCCGACCTAAATGACTGGAGATCCCAAGAACTAGGTTCAATGGGTAAAAACAAGTTGTGTAGTGATTGGAGTTGAGCATGCTATTTAATAAACCAAGAAGCATGTATTCCTGAAGTGATTAGAGGATGAGTTAATAAAAACTCTTAATGAGATCTATACTCTATTTCGAGTGGAGTACCTACCTTCAGGAGTACTCTTGATAGACTCACCTTTGTGAATGTGGAAATATGGCCGTTTCCTATGGAGTTTTGGGAAAAACTTCTAGAGCATTCACTAAACTAGGATAGACGTGCATGGCCATAAATGCACGGGCTTAATTGATTGCACTACAGAAAAGGTTGTGTGTGGTTTGATGTCAGGAATAGAGTTCAAGACTACATGTCACTCTAGTAAAAACCGAATCTTACTCACTATGCAAAGGTTCAAGTCGGATGACACCTTTGTTTATGCACAATCTTATGGTTTTACAAATTGCTCGAAAATATTTTTAAAAATTCAAGTGGGGGATTATTGGAAATGTTTTACAAACATTAAGTGAATTATTAAAAATGTTGAATAAGTGTATGAATGGCTCCTATGTGTGAATAGTCCCACATCATGGGATTATATGGAAGAGGCAAGGATTTATACTTGTCTCTAAGAAATCATGTTGGGGCCTTGGGCTCCCATTACATGCTTTGTTGTGAGGAGGGAGACCATGCATCATGAACACCACACACGCGCACGACCGACCGACCGACTCGACTCGACCCGGCCCGGTCCGGTTCGGGCTCGGGCTTTGTGGTGTAGACACTTATATTTTCGGACCATAAAACTTTGCAGTTTTCGAACCGTTTTTTTTATGGAAAATTATTTTCTGCACCGATAATTTTTTCTGCAACGGTAAAAGTTTGCAACGATAAAAACTTTGTCCCCCGAAATTTTAGCAGATCCGATTTTTTCTTCCAAACCCTAATTTTCGTTCTATATATACTTTTTATCTGCAGACACAAAAATATATATCGAATACTGTTTTTTTCTAGACTCCGCCATTAAATCTTTCTTTCAGAAAAATCGAGCGATATTATTTTCGAAAGTGCAAATTTGCACTGATTTGTTGTGCAAGCAAATCTGTTATTCTGTTTAGAGGCTGTTTTATCCTAGAGGCAGCGGCGAAGGAACGAACTGGTTTGCACCTCAGACCAGATCGCCGAATCATCTTCAAGAAAGCGACCTAGTCCGCGACTCAGCCATTGTTTTCCAACAATTCCAAGATTGAGTAAGTAGGAGTAGATATACATGTTCGTGTTATGCGCACCATCTTTTTAGGGAACCCATTCTAATAAGCATATGACATATAAACTTTCTATTAACCATGTACTAAGCTTTTTGAAGATCAAATTTAATACATACTTTCCCATTGCTCTTCAAATTAAAGTGCTTAATCTGTTCATGCACAAGCAGGATATTCTCCGCTATATATCTTCCTGGAATAAATGCTAACTGGTTATCGAAAATGAGATGTTTTAGGTATGGCTTTATTCTATTTCATAGCACTTTAGAAATAAATTTATATATTACGTTACAACACGGTATGGGTCTATAATCCGAAACAGCACCAGGTTTTTCAACTTTAGGGATCAATATGATGAAAGTGTGATTAACACCCTTTGCCAATTTACCAATTCTAAATACCTCTTGAACCATCTCAAGAATATTATCTTTTAGATCATCCCAGTGAGATTTAAAGAATTTAGCGGTGAAACCATCAGGCCCTGGGCTTTTGTCATCAGGAATGGAGAAATAGACTTTTTACTTCATCTAGTTTGATAGTCTCTGTCAAATATCTTCTTCCCCTGTCGTTAATCACAACAATACAATTAACATCAGGAAAATTATTATTTATAGGAGAATTAGAATTAAAAATTCCTGAAAAATAGAAAATGGCCTCCTTTCAATACGATCTGCTTCCTGAACAAGTTCACCATTGCTCATCAATAAATTGCTCCAATTATTAATATGCCTCCTCACAAACATTCTTGTATGAATTTTTTTTGGACATGAATCCCCTTCAGTAAGCCAATTGATTTTAGATTTCTGCCTTGCGTTACAAGCTTCAATATGACATTGATCCTTCCAATTGTTGTAAGCAATTCTCAGGTTTTCAAAATTATTAACATATGTTGGGTTGTCATCCATCTCAGCAAGGATAAGTCTGTAATTTTCCTCTAACATTTTTAATTTGTCCCTGTCTTTTATGCTTCTGTAGTTCCAGTCCTTTAGGAAAAGTTTACAATTTTTTAGGAACGTTTTGAACTTGTAGATCATTGATCCCTGAAAGTTAGTGTCCAAGAAATTTGCAATTGTACAAAAAGTATCCATGCTACCTTCTTTGAGAGTCCAAGAATTTAAATATTTAAAAGGAATAGTTTTGATCTCCACACATTTTTTCTAAAATTGACGCATATCGCAATATGGTCGCTCAAAGGATTAGCCACCCCAAAAGCGTTTAACTCTGGGAAAATATCGAGAAATTGATGTCTGCATAACACTTTGTTAATTTTGGTAGCAAACCCTTTCTTCCTCCAAGGGTATTTAAAACCAACAATAGGAATATTCGTTAAGCCAGCATTAAAAATACAGTCTATAAGACCAGAAATGTGTTAAAACGGGACCGTAGAACCCTTTTTTTAATTATTTGGTGATAGAATATTATTGAAATTGCCTAACAGCAGCAACGGGATATTAACATCTTGGGATTCAATCACCAAATCCAACCATAACTTTTCTCTGTCACTTAAGAAATTGCTCGCATATATAATAGTGATTCTACACCCTAAACCTCTACCATTTTCAGCCTTAAAAGAGATGTGTTGAAATGATAAATATTCGACATTTATCTTCCAAATATTAGAATCACAAAGTAAGAGAATTCTACCTTTGTTGCTAGTGCTATTGTTATCCACCACTTTCCATTTACTATGCAATTTTTTTTTGAGCTTGTCAATCATTGCATTGTCGACCTTGTTTTCCAATAGGCTAATTAGAGATGGCCTATACTTGTTCAGGAACTTAAATACTTCAAATCTTTTATTTTCTGCATTTAGTCCCTAACATTCCATGCGATTACGTTCATTTAATCTTACTTTGGCTCCTTTTCGTAACTTTAGGAGGAGCAGGTGGGACATATTTGCTATTTTTCTTTTTGATATTTTTGTAAATAATATCCAATTCTTCTATGAACTTTTGGTTTTTTTTTTCTATGTTTTGTGACACATCCAGTTCTGTTTTAGGCTTGCTTGGTTGGTTCTCCACTATAGAATTGAGTTGCTCGATTAAATTGTCCTCATCGGTGTCATCCCAATTGTCAGCAATTCCTTCCACATTTTCATAAGAGCCACCTTCGTTCATTCAACTACAGCGATATGTGCAGTCTATGGATCAATAGTCTTCAGCTCTGAAGTAGATTTAATATAAGTATCATTCAATTGTATAATTGGGTTGTAACGACCCGTATTTTTACGGTATTATAATTAATTTATTTAATTATTTAAATAGAGATTCAGAGATTGAAATGGTCGTTTAAATTAAGTAACTTTGAATATTTAATTAATATATTAGTTAAACAATATATTTAATTTTGAAATAATCAGAATTAGCTGAAATGACAATATGGTGTGAATTGGGCAATTCAAAAGATGTAATTCAGTTTAGAATTGAATTATAGTAACGAATATATTTAATTAACAATGGTTGAACATATAAATTATATTATAATTATAATCGAGCTTGAAATGGCACGGCAGTTCGTAATTTGGCGATTCGAACTTTAAACGAATATTCAAAATCCGTTTTAAGCCGGATTTCTGTGAAATAAGAAACGCTCGAATCTGTTGAATGATATTTTTCTAATGGAAGAGAAAAATTGGGATTTCGTCATGCAGATTTTGATTAATGTCCAAATCAAATTTTCGAAAAGTTGCTATGGAACTCCTTTATAATTTATAACGATTTATATATATTATGAAAGGATTTTTCAATATAAATTAAATATCGATTCAACCGGGATTTGAATATCGAGTTATAAATCCAATTGGAGCTGTATGATATTCTATTGCGAATATATATGATAATATATGTTTATTTATATTTAATTTAATTGTTTTTAAATATATTAATATTTAAATGGGTTAATTAGAGCATTAAAAATAGCCAATTTTGCAAACGACCCCCGTTTTCGATGAAACTAATTTTGTTAGATCCGTAATATTAAATTATTGCTAGATTTTAATTTTCATGATTTTTGAGGTCAATATGTGGCCGTACGAGATTTTAATGTGAAATACAGTCAATAATTTGACTTTAAAAATACGCTATATGAGCAAACAAAGTCGGAATTCAACAAAAAAAGTTTCATTGGGTCCATAATATCAAACTGTAGCTGCGTGCCTATTTTCATTATTTTTTGATATCGTGTGTGATCATAGGGATTTTTAACAACAAATATAGATAGCGTTAGGATAAATATTAGTATAATAATCAATATAAAAATATTAAAATTTGCCTATATATATATATATTCTTTAACTTCTCTAAACCTAAATTCATTTTCCTGAGGTCAAACGGAAGCGCCGCTCTGTTTTTCCTTTCACTAAAAAAGTTTTGATCCTCAGAAATTCTAATAAAATCAAACAAAATTCAATAAATCTCAAAAGAAACATTTTCTCAATCCTCTTGACATCCTCTTCCGACCGTTGTGAGTCTCATTGCATTCGAGCATCTATTTGTTCGATATTTTTCTTCCAGTCATATCTTAGGGTTCGAAAATGCTTGGAATTGGGTGAGCTTTTGTTTGTTGCGATCTAATAATTGGGTTTAGGAGGTTGAATGGAGTTTGTATTCAAATTTTTGGGGAAAACCGTGATTAAAAAGTTTGATACCTGTACTGTGTATCGCGAGTGTGAGCCGAAGTCCATAGGGGGAAAAGGTCATGCGAGTTGAATATGGTTGGTATAAGGAGGAAGAGCATAAGAAAGGGATCAAAATGGTATTTACAAATTGGAAATTTATGGAGTAATAGAGGTTTTCCTGATGGGCTGTTTGGCCATGAAAGGACGCACTGTGCGTGCTTTAGACTGGAGAAGAAGAAACGATAGTGGGAATGGAGATCGATGGGGTTCTTTGGGTTTAAATTGGTGGTGCGTCGGAGCAGTTTGGGATGTAACGAAGTCAGATTTTCTTTGCACTGCCTGGAGATCGAAATTTTGGGGAAGACGAGATAGTGGGTGTGGGTTGGGTTTTCAAAGGCATGGGTGGGCCGGTTTTGATAAGGGTGAGGCCCGTATTAAAGTAAATTAAGTTTAATTTAATTTAAATGTATATTATAACTTGTAGTTACGATATCTTTCTCGTATGGTATCAGAATCGTACAAAACAAGATCCGTTGGGATCATATGAACGGACACTACAAAATGTAACTAATTTGGAGTGGATTGGAGCTCGTTTGATTTTATGGCGAAATAAATTGCCTAATCTGAATAGACGATCGCTTATCGTTATTTAATGATAACTGACCAAAGTGAGTAAAACTCACCAACTCTACCAATTCATATTTTTATAAATATAATCTAGTAATGACAAATGCTGATTGGCTGCTGTGATGATTGTTTGGTTGAATTACTTATGTATTGGTTGAAATTAGAGATAACGATATATATATAAATTGTTAATTAAATATTGATTCTGTTTATCAGAATATTTCATATCGAAATGACATCGATGTTATTATATTGTTTAACATCTGTGGATACAGGGAAATAGGTTGGAGGGATCCAACTGGATTCCTCAACATTTATTTTACTGTTTTTCATATATGGTGATATATGATGTGATATATAATCTGTTGTTGATTATGTGTGTTTGAATGATATCGATCATTGTTATTTGGTATTTGAATACCATAAGAAATACCAGAATGTAAAAGGGAATTTTCAAAGTGTATATTGAAAATGAAATATTTATAAAATCAAAGGATTTTATAAGAGAAAATATTTATAAAATCAAAGGATTTTATAAAAAGGAATTATTTATAAATAGAATTATATAAAAGGGATATTTATTTAGAAAATAAATAGGATTATATAAAAGGAATATTTATTTGGAAAATAAATAAAATTACATAAAGGAAATATTTGGAAAACAAATAGAATAAAAAAGGAAAATTGGTAGGATATAAAAGAAATGGAAAAGATTTATTTAAAGTGGAATTAAATAGAAATCTGTTTTAAAGATAGATTGGGAATATTAATTTATAAATTAAGTAAACTATTTTTATCATTGGATAAATTGGATATATAAGTCTGAACTTATAAAGGGAAGTAGAAATCGGTTTTGATACCGATGTGTTAAGTAGAATGTGAACTAAACATTTATAAAGGGAATTATAATTGAGATTTAAGTGTTAGAAATTAAAAGGAGATTTCGTATGAATAATTCTATAAATAGAAGTATAAATAGAATTTGGAAATAGAATATTATTTTAAATACGAAATCAAACTTAATGGATTATATAAAAGAAATATTTTTCACATTCAATGTGAAAAATGGATCAAAATAATTATTTAATAAATTAAAACATTTATAAACGAAATAGGAATTTAAATGGGAATTTGAATGAGTTAGGGAAGAGGGTTATCAATTATAGTTATTCAAAATAAAGTTAATCGAATAGAGTTATTTGAAATAGAGTTATTCGAAATAAAGTTATCAAATATAGTTATTCAAAATAGAGTTATAGAGTTAATTTGAATATTAGTTATTCGAAAAAAATAAGTCGAATAACATTTGCTTCATTTCCAATGGATAATCCAACAACATTTGCTTCATTTCCAATCATAAGTCCACTTGTCCTTTCATCATATTTCTACTTGTTTTGCATTTCTGGAAACTTACATAGATCTATGTGATTCATATCTAGTATCTAATACTAGAGATGTATAAGTAAATTGTTATAACATTTATATCTTATTCGGTTTGAAATCATACTTCAGCTTTAATTTAGATCTTCTATATTTGTAAAACAATGGCGTTTTAATATGTTTGAGGACAATCCTCATATTTCGATGTTAGTTGTAATGACCTGGGGATTTTGCGATCTTGGATATCGGCATACAACACTATGTCGACTATTCAAGCATCGGAAATACTGGATAGTCCATGAAAGAAATTGGAGGGTGAGAATAGATAAGATAGAAACTTAGAATAGAAGAAGAAGAACATACAACATCATAGTAAACACGAATCTCACAGCGGAACGAACAACATATAATAGATACATAATTTTGAAATAAAATCAGTATATGTATACAGTAACATTATCAGAGTATAACACTTACAACACAGCGGAAATAACTATAGTTATGTAATCCTGAAGCCTCCTGCTCCAATCTCTTCATGTATATCTGAAAAATCCTGAGTACATGACTTCCCATATAAAATTGGGCACCCAAGAGTTTAGGGAAAACAAAACAAAACAAACTCTTGGTCAGTCATGGGACTGTTATGAGTAAAACCATTTAAAACAGTTTGAAAAATTAAACGATATCTCATAAGACCACACCGTATAACAGAACGGGTTTTTACCTTATGAGAATCCAAAACATTTGATTTAAGTTTCAGAATCCTTTTGAAAGAAATAATAAACTTTATATCAAAACTCTTTTGATATTATAATAATGTCTATCAACCACAATCAAATAATCATCTAGCAAAAACGCTTTCATCTCACGTTCTACATATATATTATACAATCAAAACCACGAGCATTTACTGGATAATGGATTTCTAACTATGACAAGGTATGTAACCACCTTTCGATAGTGTACCTCTAGAGAGGAATACACTGGGTTCAACAAGAACATCTTGCATTCCGCCCACACATGAATGACCACTCATTTCGCTTGAGTGTATCGAATGTATATCAACAACATTAGGATCAGCAACCGTTTCCCAAAAGGGATAGCATCGAATAGATTAAAGAATGAAATGAATATCTCTAGATAGGTGATAATACACCCTACTTGGCAGCCAATCACTTAGCCATGTTGTCTGCCCGATTTTGGTCATTTCCCGGTTGTGAGGCTAGAGGCCACACTTATCTCTGACAGATCACACAATTATTCACTTGAATGTCACATCGTCATACCCGCCAAATCACAAATTGATTTCCCCTAAAATACAACAGGTATACAGCTAAGAGAAACGAATTCCTCCACCACCAAACGTACACGTGTTTGAAGAGATCAACTTACGTGATCCATTAAATATACTCTGTTAGAGATTCTTCCATACTGGTTGTCCTGGGACTGGACAAACAAAAGAACTATTCTGTAAACAGGACTACCCTTGCATAACTCCGTCTTCAGTTATCTTCATCATATTTGATCGTGATGCTAACATACATAAAGAGTGGTTTTCAGATTATTAATCTGATCCTAGTCTCTCCGTATTGACGACGAAAATGGTCAAAATCTTCGATGGTCGATGATTTAACTATCAAAGGAAAACATGTGTACAAACAACGATATTATTTCCAGATGGAAATTATATCGATCAATCATCATTTAACATTATCTCTTTAATTTATAAATTTATTCATTTCTTGTTTCCATATATTCAAGATTCCTTATTTTCTAAATTTAGAAAATATACGTTATTAATCATTAGAAAACATTTCCATCACTTTTTCATGTATCACTGTCATTCCAAAATTCTTTATCATCAAACATTTCATTTTCTATGATTAGAAAATATCTCTGATTTTATTTGGAAAACGTTTCCAAACTTATTCATCGGATTTAAATAGATGTTTAAATAAAACATCTCTATGCCACTCAAATCATTACCTTCATCATCTAAACTCACTTAACCAACCTTCACTATCGAACCTTAACCATTCTTAGTTAAAATGAAGCCAATCAAGTTGGGGTATAACTACCTCTCAGACCTTAACCGAACAACATTTCTAACCATAAAATAGAAAAAGTTCACCTTTAAATCTTTAACAAACTTCCTTACGTAACTCTCGAACTCTATTTACGAATCCACTTCTTTTACAGAATATCATTTGATTTTAACAATAGGGTTATAATCCCACGCTTCTGAAATATAATAACTTCAATATAACTTTTATTTATTAATTAAACTAAATAACTAAACAACTAATTTACTAATAAATAAGTAAATCTTGATTAAAAAGGGAAAGTAAATAGTACTTTCCTGAATTCGATATAATCAAATTTCAACATATAACTCTCTTTCGAATAAACTATACTCGACAACTCCTTTTCGAATAACTCTATTCGATTAACTCCTTTTCGAATAACTCTATTCGATTAACTCCTTTTCGAATAAACTATATTCGATAACTCCTTTTCGTATAACTAATTCGATTAACTTCTTTCAAATAAACTATATTCGATAACTCCTTTCGAATAACTAATTCGATTAACTCGTTTTCGAATAACTCTATTCGATTAACTCCTTTTCGAATAAACTATTTCGGTTAACTTCTTTTGAATAAACTATATTCAATAACTCCTTTTGAATAACTAATTCCATTAACTCCTTTTAGAATAACTAATTCGATTAACTTCTTTCGAATAAACTATATTTGATAACTCCTTTCGAATAACTATTTCGATAAACTTCTTTTCGAATAAACTATATTCGATAACTCCTTTTGAATAACTCATTCGATTAACTCCTTTTCGAATAACTAATTCGATTAACTTCTTTCGAATAACTAATATTCGATAAACTTTATTTGATTAACTCCTATTCGATTAACTTTATTCAAATAACTAACATTCGATTAACTCTATTCAATTATCTCTAACCAAATAACTCTATTCAATTATCTCTATTCAATTAACTCTAATCCATCAACTCTAATTCGAATAACTAATATTCAATTACCTCTTATTTGATTAACTCTAATCCGATTCAACTCTATTCAATTTAACTCTAATCGATTAACTCTATTCGAATAACTCTAATTCCTTTTATAATCCTACTTAATTTCCAAATATTTCCTTTTATGATATCTTGTTTATTTTCTAAATAAATATTCCTTTTATCCTTCTATTTATTCTCCCAATATATATTCCTTTTATCTTTCTATTTATTGAACAAATAAATATTCCATTTCAATTTTATTTGTTCAACAATTATTCCCTTTTCCATTCTATTTGTAAATGTTTTACAAATATTTCCTTTTATATTCTATTTGTAAATGTTTTACAAATATTTCTTCTATTTGTAAATGTTTTACAAATATTTCCTTTTCAATTCTATTTGTAAATGTTTTACAAATATTTCATTTTATATTTGTTTTATTTATCAAATGATAAATATTCCATTTAAAAAATCCTTTGGTTTTATAAATACATCATTTCAAATATACACTTTGAAAATTTCCATTTTTACATCCCAGTATTTCTTATGGTATTTGAAACCCCAAATAACAAGGATCAATATCATACAAACACTCATAATCAATAACATATTATATATCACATCATATATCACAAGATATGAAAAATAGTAAAATAAATGTTGAGGAATCCAGTTGGATTCCTTCGACTTGTTTCCCTACATCCACAGATGCTACACAATATAATTCACATTAATTTCATTTTAATATGAAATATTCTGATAAACAGAATCAATATTTGATTAACGATATATATATATAACTATATCGATATTTTCAACCAATCAATTAGCAATTCAACCAAATAGTCAACACACAGCAATCAATCATCATTTATCAGTTCTATAAATATGTTATAAAAATATAACTGATGGAGTTGGTTAGTTTTACTCACATTGGACAGTCATCGTTAAATAATGATTAACTATCTTTGATTCAGACGGACAATTTATTTTGCAATAAATTGTAATGGGCTCCAATTCAATCCTAGTCAGTTCCATTGTGTAGCCGCCGTCCATACGATCCCATCGGATCCTATTTTGTCCAATTATATACCGTATGACAAAGTTATAATAATATAAAGTTAATACACTATTAATGTTTAATCTAAACTTGAATCATATAATTTATATGGGCCTTACATTTAATTTCTCAACCCAGACCCACTTAAATATCCAAGACCCGCTCGTTCCTTCTTCTCCAAAGACCGAGTGCTCCAGACTTCAAACACACCATTTCCCCAACTTCAACTCCACATCGCACCATCATTCTTACATCGAAGACCAAACAGAAGTCACCAAAATACCTTGCTTCCAAATCCGCTCCTTTCTATGCCCATTATAATCAATTCGTCACCTCCCTCAAAAATGCGACTACAAGAACACTTCAGTAACGGCCTGCGAATCCATACTATCCAAAATAACCCAAACGAAATATACCAAAGTACTCCACATAATCTCCGCTTCAGTAATGGCCTGCGAATCCATACTATCTGAGCTGACTAATAACACCACACGTCCAACCCAAATTGCACAGAAATATGAATCATTATTAGAAAGAAGTTAGAGGATGAGAAATGGAAAGAAAGAAATATTAGAATAGAAGAAAACGAAGATCACAAACTCACAGCGGAACAAATAAAATATATTAGGTAACATAACTCTTGAAATACAAATCAGTAAATTTATATACATACCATCATTAGAGCACAATAGTTATTTCTGGAACAGTTATGAACACATGTTTCCAGATACCACGTAGTACACAGCGGAAATATGATAGTCTATAGCTAACTGGTGAAGCCTCCTGCTTCCAACTCTTCCAAGTGAATCTGAAAAATCGCGACTACTTGACTGCCCGTACAAATTTGGGCACCCAAGAGTTTAGGGAAATAAATAAATAAACTCTGGGTCAGTCATGGGGATGGTGTGAGTTGTTTAACTTTCAAAATCCTTTCGAAAG
The DNA here is from genome assembly GCA_030737875.1 of Allium sativum. Taxonomy (NCBI): domain Eukaryota; kingdom Viridiplantae; phylum Streptophyta; class Magnoliopsida; order Asparagales; family Amaryllidaceae; genus Allium; species Allium sativum. The sequence continues at coordinate 50,075,754 of CM060924.1, read as the reverse complement.
AAAGGATAAGAGTAAGACCACCCCACACATAAACATGGACGGTTTTTACCTTACAATAACCCAAAATATTTTTGATATCAAATCCAATGATATTACAATAATGTCTACATCAAATAAATGGAATCTAGCAGAATGCTTGCATCTCACGCTCCATATATAATATAAAATCAAAAACCGCAGGGCGCTTATTGGAGATTGGATTTCCAACATGACAATGTAAGGAACCACCTTTCGATAGTGTATCTATAATAACCAGGAAATCCGAGCCAATTTAAATTTTTTATTTTGGCAATTTTAGTGAATTTTGAATATTTAAAATGATTTATTTTAAATAATAACGACGATAAATTTATTTGAATAGAATTAGGATGAATATATTATTTGAATCGACCTTAGAACATAAATATTTTATTTTAATTATAAAAGGAATTGAAAATGGCGCAGTAGTTTGAAAATTCGATTTCAAATTTCAAATGAATGTACAGGATTCAAAATAAATCGGATTTTGGCAAAACGAAAAATATTAGAATATATTTGAAAATATCTTTCCAACGAATTCGAAAAATCAAAATTTCATAGCGGAATTAAAAAGTTATGCCCAGTTGAAAATTAAGAATAGTCGTTGTGGAATTCTGGCCCTTAAAAATGGAAATTTTGCAAATGACCTCGGTTTTCGACGAAACTACTTTTGTTGGATCCGGGATGTCTATTTATTGCTAGATTCCAAAATTTGTAATTTTCTGAATTAATATGTGAGCATGGCAAAAGAAAACGTGTTTTAACAATATCAGTCAATTTCGAGCGACCTGAAAAGGGCCATTTTTCAAACGGTCTTCAAATTTGACGAAATTAGTTTTTTTAGAACCGTATCATCAATACAAAGATAGAAAATATTTTTCGGAAATTTTTAGAGTCCGTATGTGGCCCCGATAAATTGAAATGTGCATTCAAATTCAATATATAGATTTATATTTTGATTTTGACGAAAACTGATCGAATCAGCTTACGATACATATCCCGTTGTGTTCGGAATGAGGGTAATTAATTAAGGACGACAGGTGATGGGTCTCGTTTGGAGTTCGTATTTAAAAGTTACCTTTCTGAAATTAAATTAAATTAAATTAAATTTATAATACTCCCCTTCTTCTCCCTTTACCTTGGTCAACGCCCCCCCTTTTCATTTAAACATAAATCGATTTGTAAAAGAAAAGGAAAAAAACCCAGATCTTCCATCGCCGCCTAAGCCCCCACCGTGCCGACGACCTCCGCTCCTCCTCCCCCCTCCTCGTTCGATCCCCCAATGACACGTGCCCCCCCGGTCGATCGAGACCCCCAAGCCTCAAACCACCCAAATCCGCGACGTAGGCCCCCACAGCCCACCACTCCGGCCATTGACAGCGCCCCACGACCCCCAGTGCGGCCTCCACTGCCTCAGATCCCTGCTGCGCCATCCTCCACCCCAAAGCGCCTGTAAGTTTTATATATATATTTAATTTATTTGTTTTATTTAATGTAATTAGTTAAAAAGAAATATATAAAAATCAGAGATTTTTATAGGATTTTTATATAGAAAAATTAATTGTAAAGACAGTATTTTTATATAGAAAACTGAATAGGAAAGATATGATTTTTCTTTTATGTGTAAAGTTCATATTTTTATCATATAAAGTTTAGATTTTGTTTATATAAAGATTTGATTTTTAATTAAATAAAAATATTATTTTTGTATCATAAGAATAATAAAAATATAATTTTTATATCATAGGAATAATAAAAATATGATTTTTATATCATAGGAAAAATTAAATATGATTTTTATATCACAGGAATAATAAAAATATGATTTTTATAATATGAATAACGATATAAAAATATTATTTTTAGTTAGATAAAAACATAATTTTTATCATGAAAGTAGCAGTGTAAAGGAGTGATTTTTACATATGTAGTAGAGATATAAAATTACGGTTTTTATTTATATAGATTTGAGATTAAAATATGATTTTCATTTATATAGTAGCATTATAAAAATAAATTTTTTTATAATGAAGTATCATATTAAAAATTTGATTTTACTATGAACAGCGTGAAAAGGAGTAAGATGGTAATCAAAACAAAAATCCGAGTCGTTCAGAAAATAACTGGCGGAGTGGAACCAAAAGGTGAGAACTCCTCACTTTTATTTTATTTTCCTAGTTTGAAATATATGCTAGGATACAGATGGTGCTTAGCAGCATCCGACACCCGTTGTCCAAAGACCATGGACGACTTGTTTGTTTGTTGTTGGTGGTGTGAATATTGATTGTGTGATGTGGAATGGAATAAAATATTTTATAGTTAAAAATATAATTTTTAACGTGTATATAAAATAAATATTTATAAAAAAATTGGACGGTTTGTTTATGTACACCCATTTGACTGATATTGATTGGGACGATAAATTTTACACATCGCCTAACTGCATAAATAAAAATCTGTGTTTGTTGATTTGAAACCCCACATGGGTGTTGGGATGATATTTGGCATACACTAACCCCAATTATTTAGATGTATGTCGATCGCTTGGTTGACAGACTGTGTAAGCGTTAATTATTTATACTTAACGCTTATGTAGTTGTGTGGTGCACTCTGGATGATGGTTGATTATTTATCGTTATTATTATATACATGTGTTGTAAGGAACCCATATAATTAACATGATATGGTAATTTATTGGGCCTCATTCCAATTTGGAAAATAAAGAATATTCATGTGTTGAATAAAAGAAAATTCATGTGTTGAATAAAATGTATATTCATGTGTTGAATAAAAGTAAATTCATGTGTTGAATAAAAAGAATATTCATGTGTTGAATAAAAGAAAATTCATGTGTTGAATAAAATATTTATTCACGTGTTGAATAAAAGAGAATTGATGTGTTGAACGAAATATTTATACAATAAAGTTCAATTTTTATTTTAAGTGAGAATTAATATATATTCATGTGTTGAATAAAATATATATTCAAGTGTTGAAGAAAATATTCATTTGTTGAATAGAATAACGAAGTTATTGAAATATATAAAGCCGTGTTGATTAGATATGCGCCATTTTGACGTGAACGATATCTATATCGATTTTATTCATTTTTATAATGAATATGGAATAGGAACTGATTTCAAAATATAATATTTTGAAAATATTATCATTTATATATCAATGATATGGAATATTCAAATTTGATTTGAAATTGAATATGAAGTTGAAGTCGTTTTGAAAACGAATTTAAAACAATTTATAAAATACGTTTTAAAAGGAAATCGACGAAATATATATAATGGCCTGAATAGAACGCGCTGTGCTGCGGCAGTTCGCGAATTTCGACCATTGACTTCGAATGGACATTACAGAAGATCTGACCGTCGGATTCTTCTAAAACCGGAACTGTTGGGTTCGTATCGAAAAGAGATTTCTAATGAATATTAGAGATTTGAAATCTAACGGATGGGTTTGGAATTATGTCCAAATCAAATTTGGAAAATGTCGTTGTAAGTGCAGTTCGATGGCTGTTGATGGAAATCGACTGTACGGGCCTTGATAAAATTATTAAAAATAGCAATAATTTGTGTAATATCATAAGAAATGATTTGGAAAGAATTGTGATGGAAAAATTCCATATTTGAAAAGATAAAAATTGACTTTTATCGAAACGAACTAGTTTTGAACTAGAATTATAATCCATTTATTTTTGAAATAAATAAATTGGATTTGAAAAGGTGTTAAAAGTAACCAGAACTTCCAATAATTGAATTGGAATGAATTTGAATCGAAATTGTCTTTGGAATATTTCGATGCTGGATTTCGTGATTATACAGTATTGTTATGGAAATTTGAAAGATATATTTATATCGTTATTTCCAATACGATATTTGTTGGTCGTAGAATTTGATATTGAATATAAGCCGATATATTTTCTATTCAGAGCCTTGTATTTAATATCAAATGGGATTTGGGTTTATCGTGAATGGTGTTTTAAATAACACTTGCTCTTTAACCCGATTTACAGTGAAATGTGATTTCGAATTTATAAATCTTTTGTTAAGATTTAAAGGAGATTTTCCAAAGTAAAGTTTTCCAATTTAATAAAATAAATTGGAATGGAATGGGATTCGATTTGGTAATAACCGAAGTGAATTTCTGTGGAATAAGACAACTAATATATCTGGAATTTAAAAGGCTTTGCCGTTGTTCCATTTATATTATTAGTAGGATATGGAAGTTTATATCGATTATATATATCAATTTGTTTTCCATGAAGATTCCCTCGTAAATGGAATGTGATTTTGGGTTGTTGTGAACGGTATCTTTAATAATACTGTTCTTAGACCCAACAGAGTTAAGAAAATCAGAAACTAACTGAAGAATAGTTAAGTTGAATGTTTTCCTGGGTATTGATCTGATGTTGGTTTCGACCTTCGGGGTTATTACTTAGGGAATTGTTCACTTGCTAATTTACGGTTAAAGGCTGATGGAATAGAATGTGATTTTGGGTTTATTGTGAACCGTGTTTTAAATGACATTGGTTCTTTAACCCAGTTAAAGACAAAATATGATTTCCCAAGTTAAATAATCACTGATAGTGGTTTTTGGGAAGATTAAAACCAAGTGGAGTTTAAATGAATCTTTAATTAGATTTAAATGATCAAGAATAGAGTATCACCAGTTTTGCTCTAGGCAATAGTTAAATCTTTAATTAAATTTGAACGTGAAATGGTAATTAAATTTACCTATAACACCATGGTGTTAGAAGTATGACCAGTTTTACTTCATGGGATGAATAAGTTGGGGTTGGGAAATTTAACAAGTGATTACTTCGGTAAGGTTCGCTAATCCCAATTAGTTTGGATAAACCATAATTTGGTTTGAATTGATATTCAAAAGAAGATTAAAGAATAAATTTAAAGAATTTATCTTTGATAAAATTAATGGGAACCTTTCCCTAAGTATAAGAATATTTGAATAAAAGAATATTCTAAATTGGAATGAGGCGCAAGTTGTGTTTGTGTAACACTTGCTGATTAAATATGTGAGTTATTCAGAAAGACCGAGTTTATTCCATTCTGAATAACTGATTTGACGATGTGTCGAGGATGAAGACGGTGGTCGAAGACCGGAGGTCTTCACATCGTTTGGATAATTACTGATGATCTTGATTGGGCTGTACACCCAAGAGGAATGAATCAGTTGGTGATCGTCTAGACGTACTTCGAGATCGATGGATATGCGAAGTACAAGGTGCCTTCGGTTTCGTTCAGACCCAGAACGGACTTGTAAATGAACCGTGTGTCTGACATTGGATATCATTCTGTGTGATTGATGGATATCGGTTGCATGGAGTAGTTTTCCTGTGTGGCATGCTAAGATGCAAATGATCAAGGCTTTTATTGAAAAGCAAAGTCTTATGGTTGATGATCAAAGCACGACCTTTGTGGCGTAGCTTTGTGTAGCATTGATTCGCGAGCCTCACACCCTGGTGTGAACCAGAAACGGGAGAGGACCTCAGGGAGGACATGCTTTTCCTTCTAGCTTGGGTGGTGGCAGTGATCTACCAGCCCTGACATTTATATTATTTTCACCTGTGTGGTTGTTGGATTGCTAGGCGCCTTGGATATATCGGTGACTATGTGGAGCCGATGGAGTCATTTGGCTCATTTACGCCCCAAAGGGCGGGGAAACGCAGTGTTCAGGCATTTTAATCCACATCGGTGGACCGGCCCTGATGATCCAAGGGCCCACCTATGTCTGGGTCCTGAGACATGGGCTATATTGTCTCGAAGCGGTAAGTACAATCCCTTGCCTCGGTTCACAAATGGAAATCCAACTTCCAATACGTGACTTTGCGATTTTGATTGTAGATCCTAGTATTGGCGACATGATATATGGTACCCAAGCTGTCTGGGATTGATACATTTATATTTGAAGTTGTTTTATACACTATGCAGTTATAATAGTATCAAATGATTTTTTTTAATGTACCAAGCATGTTTGGCTATTATAAGGGAAAACCCTATCCTCCGGCTTGTGTTGCATTGTGTGATGGGACCTAGGTTTTATAATAGCTTCATTTTTCCAAAAAGCATTGCGCTGTTTTGTTATATGCACTGGTTTTCTTGGGAGGAAACCTGTTCCGTGTTATATGATGTGGTCCCTTGATATATCTGATTTAAAGTAAAGTTTTAAATAACTGTTTTAGTTCTCACATCAGTCACATGATTGACCTAGAGTTTATTGTTTTAACCTAAACTCTTGGTGCCTCCATTTTCTACACGGGCAGCTAGTAGTTTTGGTTTTGCAGATTTATATTCATAGGATCCTGGTTTACAGCTGGAATGATACTCGGAAAGCTTTGTATCCATGTATTAATTTCAGTTGTGTTTTGTATTATTTTTCCGCTGCTATGTAATGTAAATTGAATCTCTGATATTTTTCTAATGTATAATATTTATTTATACTTTGATTTATTCTTGTATTCTGATGAATTATTGTAATAAGCAATGAAATGTTCTTCTGTTTGTGTCCCGATGCGGCTTGTTCTCAACTCAATCCGTGCTTTCCTTCACAGGGAAGTTCGGGTCTTAACTGCTTGGTATCAGAGCTTTGGTTTACAGAGCTCGGAGAACTAGACACATTAGAACCAAACGAAAGAATTCATCAGAGATTGGATTAGTAATATCCAATGAGAGTAACTCAATAGAGATGGGATCAGTAGTATCCTAGAACGAGTGTGAAGAGTGATATTTTTAAAATAAAATTGAAAACCAATTTTGTTTTGAAAATTTAAATCTTATTATTTGTATTTGAATATTATTTTTATATTGATTTGGACAATCTAGTATATAAAGACTTTGAGTATACGTCTGATCCGCGTGTATTTGAAATTTTAATATACTGGATTGATATAGAATCACACTCTAGTCGCCCGTTGATGTTCTGATGGTGGTTCGAAACATCATTAGTGTAACATCCCAGAATTTTAACTATGTTTGATTTGTATTTTTATTTATTTAATTTTAGATTTTATGGATATAAATTGATTTTATTAGGTTTAAATATGAATTTTAACTTTGTATAAGTATTTTGTTTTTATTATGATTTTTATAAGAAAACTTATTTTGAAAATTTTTAATTATAAGATTTATGTTTAAGTAATGATATTTTCTGATTTTGATAATATTGATTGGTAAAAATATGAATTTGGTAAAGGATAATTTATTTTATGATTTTACAAGAATGATTATTAATAAGTTGGATTTACTGATATTATTTTTCGTTCGATCGGATTTGTCAAAAGATAACATAAATTAGTAGCATTAGTATTATGCGTTGCTCTTTGTTTTCATAACGTTTAAGGTAAATGCTACCAAAAACACATTCCTTCTCCTTTTTACAAGTGTTAAGACACTTGTAATTTTGCATGCAACATTCCATGCATGTAATACACATGTCCTATGATGTGTCACTCCCTCCTTACTCCTCTTTTCCTATAAATACCACCCTTTCCTTCCACTTTTTCATTCATTCTCACTTCTTTTCTTTCTCTCTTCTTCTTAAAGCTTATGGCCATGGTTTACATGGCATAAGTCTTCCTCCTTTCCACCACCACCTTGCCAAAGTTCGTCATTTCTCCTCTTCCTCCTCTTATAATATAAAGAGAGATTAGTGTGTATTATATTATATATATTTTTGTGAAGAAGACGCTGCGCCGAAATACTGTCCGACGATTCACTCAACTAGCCTCGCCTACCGTGAAGATTTGGAGAGCTGTTAGGTGAGAACTTATAATATAAAATTATTTGTTTAAATTAGTTAATTATAATTAGCTGAGATAATTAAAATTTGTTGATGATGATTGTGTGATGGATGTTATTATGTGAATGGATGTGCATGTAGTTAGATAATACACTGAACACTGGTAAGCGTTATTGACCGTAACGCTTGTGCACCGTTAAACTGTTTGTTTGTGATGAATGAATTCGTATCCATCTGGTTATATGGTTCATTTGGATAAATATGATTGCATTGCATGATATTACACACACACCCCGTGGTTGTGGAAATATATGGGTGATCGATTTAAAATCTCCTTCCTATATACGATTTTATTCAAATATTAAATAATATTTAAATTGTTAGTTTTGAATTAAATATTAACTTTTTAAATATTGAATTAGGATTGGAAATGATTTGAATTATGTATTGATTATGTACAACGATCTTCATATCTATCTGAAACCTGTTTTGGTAAAACATATTATTTTCAATTTAAATTCGAAATGAAATTTTGAAATTTGAATATGAACGATGTCTCTTTATATTAATAATAGAATATAAACCAAAACGTTCTAGGATGACAGAGAGGATAGTGTCTAGGCTTGGGTTTGGAAATGAAGTTTCCTGCTTTCCCTGGCTATCCCTAACTGATCCGACGAATGAGAAGGTTAATTTGAAGTTATTTCAATTTAGAAATGAATTGGAATTTATGAAAATTGAATTTTAGATCCAAATAATTTGAAAAGTAAATCTAAATGATTTTAAAAGGGTTATATAAGGATATAACGATTTTCTAAGATATTTTGAAGTATCGTAGAATAATGGTTATTATGGTAAAATTAGAGCTTGTCGCATAACGGCAATTTACGTATTTTAGGTGCAACTTGAAACGCTTATAACTTTTGCAATCTAAATCGGATTTCCATGAAACGAAAAACATTTGATTTATATAAACAAGAACTTTCAAATGAGTGAAAGCAGATTTTAAATTCGAGTTATAATTTTCAAGTTATGTTTGAAACCGTTTTGGAAAAGATCGATGTAAGAACAATTGTTGCCCATAACTATAAACAGCTATTTTTAAATTATATAAAAATATGGAAAAAATTTGTAAAATCATTACAAATTATGAAAAGGTGTTTTCAATTGTAAAGTTTAAGTTTTGGCTAAGATAAACGATATTTTGATCAAAATAGTTAAGATAACTGTTTTGTAACACTTTTGTAACACTTTTGGAACGCTATTGTAACGCTTTCTTCGAAAACAATCTATTTTGAAGTTTTAACCCGTAAACGATGTTCCGAACTATAAGTAATGATTTGTGGAATGTTTTCAAAGGTTTAAGAGTATTAGAAATATTTTATATGGAATTTAGATTTATACTAATACGAGTTTTTAATACTAAATAATTGGATATGGTTGGAGATAAATCTTAGGATGTTTGATATTAGTTCGGTAAATGAAAACTCTTATTATCTGAGGAATTTAAAAGGGTATTTCACCGTTATTCTGCTAATAATATGAGTTGGATACGGAAATTAATATTGAAGATAAGTTGATGGTATCTCTATCCAGATCTTATGTCAAAGAGTTGAATAAACCTTTCAATTAAGATACGGGTTCTCACCTTGATTTAAATAAGCTAGATAGAAATAATCTTCGATATTTGGTATGAACTTCATGATGTAAATGTATACTATCTGGGGAATTTGAAAGATATTATTATATCGTTATTCTACTTATAGTATTCGTTGATTATGAGAATTTATATCGAATATAAGTGGATAAAATTTCTGTGTAATTTATGATTCAATGACGATTGATTTGGGTTCTGTCGTGAATCGTATCTTCAATATTACCATTCTTGAAACCCAATAAGATTGTGTTGTGGAAATTCGTATCGTAATTGGAATTTAGTCAAAATCTTCAATCCGAGGGAATTAAAAGTAAGAAATTGAAGCGAAGGTATACTCTCTGATTTCAAAGAAGAATTTAAGATGATAACGAGATGTACGAAATTATAGAAATTCAAATCTTTAGTTGTAAATGAATTGATAACTATGTGGAAGGAGATTTGAATTAAAAAGCCTGTGTGAACCATAGCTACTGTTTAAAGTGCGCTTATTACTTGGAAAGACCGGGATCGAGCATATGTTCGAAAACCATTCCAAGTAATAATACGACGTTATGAAGCAATTCAGGACTTGCCAAACGACGAATGAAGACCGGGAATATTTGAATTGTTTAGATTGATTGTTGATTAATGTCTCGGTTGGGTAGGCCACCCGATACGAGATGTGAGTTGCATGAAACCTGAACAAATTTTAGTATTTTCGGGTTGTTCCGTTCAGACCCAGAACGGTCTTGTATGGATGGTGTGTCTGACATTGAAATTGACTGCATAGCACTGATTTCCGTTAATGAATATCGGATTTGTGGCAATATATTATCCTCGTCTCTAAGTCATATGAACTTAGAGGGTATGCATTGATTGAAATCAATGATATGTCGTGAATTGTCAATGTGACATACCAAAGTTAGGAAACGAGCTAGTGATGATCAAAGAATGGCTTATCGAAGCATAGCTTTGTGTATGACGTGACATCGACAAACCTCACACCCCGGATGATGAGAAACTGGCGGTTAGGTTGTGTATATATATGAATTGATGATGACCGCTGCAGCAGTGGGAAACCACTTATGACTTATGGAATAGGGTACGTTCGGGGGGCCGCGTCTGGTTGAAAACCGTTGATCTACCTCGCGATTTGTATTGGTGTCCGCGTCTGGATGAAAAACCCTTGATTACATTTCGTTTGTGTTCCGATTGATCTTTCGTGCCAGGAATCATCAAGTTGGAAACCAAATCTCCAATACGTACCACACGATTTTGGTTTGTGTATATATATATATATATATATATATATATATATATATATATAGCGACATAATAGGATGGGGTATTATGCCGTCTAGGATTAATACATTTATTTGAGAAATGTTTTCCACACTATATATATTATGGCTTTGAAAGAGGATTTTACGTATGAAAGCATGTTTGGTTATCATAAGATAAACCTCGCCCATCTGGTGTGCGCTTGCATTGTGTGATGTGGGACGAGCTTATGATAACTTCATTTTAGAAAGGTCATTGCGTATTTATATGCACGGGTATTCACATGGAGTAAACCCGTTCCGCGTTAGCGGCGTGGTCCGGTGAAATTCCTAACTTTAAAATGAACCTAATAATAACAGCTTTGAGTTTTCACACCAGTCCCACGACTGACCTGGAGTTTATTGTTCCCTCACCTAAACTCTGGGTGCCCATAATTTTGCATGGGCAGCTAGTAGTTTAGTTTGCAGTTATAGATCGTTGGAGCAGGATTCAGAGTGCTTTTAGAGTTGGAGTTCATGCAAGAGATGGGAGCTTCTGCTATATCATATGATTTTCTTCCGCTGAGAGAGTATATTTTCTTTTCTTCCGCTGTTTGTGTTGTAACTCTGATATTTTATGTAACTCTGATGTAACATTGTATTTCGCAATGAAAAATTCTGTTATTTTGTTCAAAATATGTATGCACCCATAACAATTCGTCTTTTTGAACGGTTTGAGTCGGTTTAATTACCGGCAAGAACTGGGCAAAAAGGCGAGTCATTACAATTAGAATTTATGTTCGAGTGACGAAAGTGGGATTTCTATATGATTCCAATTGACTGGTGTGAGAACCAAAATTAAATAGGGTCTATTGTGGTGATTTGGCACCAAAAATGTGAATTTTTGACTAAGTATCCAAGTGATGAATTTTAAAATATAATCAACTATTGATTGCTGGTTGTGTTGTTTGATTATTGTTTGATTAATTAAATGTTGAATCTTTAGCCAGATTGAACCAAATAGTGACTTGTATTGAAAATTTGTCGCATTTGCATACATATACATGTACTTACATTAAACTGGTCATAGCAAGGAGGCTAAAGAAGAGGAATAAAATTGTTTGCCTGACAAATAGGTACATGTTTACTAATTTCTTGGGTTTTGGATGATTTTATGATCCGATTGGCTAGCCGCTTGGCTGTTTCTTTTTCTTTTTGGATTGGAGAGGCCTGTATGGCAATTTCGGGATTTTCCCGGTGCTCCCGTGCAGGGGAGGTTATGGCGAATTATTTTGAAAATTTAGGGTGTTAGCCAAATTTTTGAAAAATTTGAAAAGTTCTTCAAAACTGAAAAGTTGAAGAACTTAAGCCATAATGAAAATAATGAAAGTTGAGTTGATTAGTTAAACAATTTTCAGCTTCGTTCCTTTTCGGGGACGAAAAGTTTTAAGTGGGGGAGATTGTAATAACCCGGAAATATGAGCCAATTTAAAATTTTTATGTTGGCAATTTTAATGAATTTTGAATATTTCAAATAATTTATTTTAAATAATAACGACGAGAAATTTATTTTGAATAGAATTAGGATGAATATATTATTTGAATCGACATTAGGATATAAATATTTTATTTTAATTGTAAAAGGAATTGGAAATGGTGCAGTAGTTTGAAAATTCGATTTCAGATTTCAAATGAATGTACAAGATTCAAAATAAACCGGATTTTAGAGAAACAAAAAATATTAGAATCTATTTAAAAATATCTTTCCAACGAATCCGAAAAATAAAAATTTCATAGCGGGAATAAAAAGTTATGCCCAGCTGAAAATTCAGAATAGTCGCTGTGGAATTCTGGCCCTTAAAAATGGAGATTTTGCAAACGACCTCGGTTTTCGATGAAACCACTTTTGTTGGATCCGAGATGTATAGTTATTGCTAGATTCCAAAATTTGTAATTTTCTGAATCAATATGTGAGCGTGGCAAAAGAAAACGTATTTTAATAGTTTCAGTCAATTTCGATCGACCAGAAAAGGGCCATTTTTCAAACGGTCTTCAAATTTGACGAAATTAGTTTTGTTAGGACCGTATCGTTAATACGAAGCTAAAAAATATTTTTTGGGAATTTTAAGAGTCCGTATGTGGCCCCGGTAAACTGAAATGTGCATTCAAATTCAATATATAGATTTATATTTTGATTTTGACAAAAACTGGTTGAATCAGTTTATAATACATATCTCATTGTGTTCGGAATGGGGGTAATTAGTTAAGGACGACAGGTGGTGGGTCTCGTTTGGAGTTCGAATTTAAAAGTTACCTTTTTGAAAATAAAATAAATTAAATTAATTTTATAATACTCCCCCTCCTTCTCCCTTTACCTTGATCAACGCTCCCCCTTTCCATTTAAAAAGAAATCGATTTGTTAAGAAAAGAAAAAAAAAACAGATCTTCCGCCGCCGCACAAGCCCCCACCGCGTCGATGACCTCCACTCCTACTCACCCCTCCTCGTTCGATCCCCTAACAACACGTGGCCCCCCTCGTCGATCGAGACCCCCGAGCCTCAAATCACCCAAATCCGCAACGCAGGCCCCGACTGCCCACCGCTCTGGCCACTGACAACACCCCACGACCCCCAGTGCGGTCTCCATCACCTCGGACCCTGCTGTGCCATCCTCCACCCCAAAGCACCTGTAAGTTTTTTTTATATATTTATTTTATTTGTTTTATTTAATGTAATTAGTAAAATAGAAATATATAAAAATCAGTGATTTTTATAGGATTTTTATATAGAAAAATGAATTGTAAAGATAGTATTTTTATATAGAAAACTAAATAGGAAAGATATGATTTTTTTTTATGTGTAAAGTTTATATTTTTATCATATAAAGTTTAGATTTTGTTTATATAAAGATTTGATTTTTAATTAAATAAAAATATGATTTTTATATCATAGGAATAATAAAAATATGATTTTTATATCATACGAATAATAAAAATATGATTTTATATCATAGAAAAAATAAAAATTTGATTTTTATATCACAGGAATAATAAAAATATGATTTTATAATATGAATAACGATATGAAAATATTATTTTTAGTTAGATAAAAATATAATTTTTATTATGAAAGTAGCGGTGTAAAGGAGTGATTTTTACATATGTAGTAGAGATATAAAAATACGGTTTTTATTTATATAGATTTGAGATTAAAATATGATTTTCATTTATATAGTAGCATTATAAAAATAAATTTTTTATAATGAAGTATCTTATTAAAAATTTGATTTTACTATGAACATCGTGAAAAGGAGTGAGATGGTAATCAAAACAAAAAACCGAGCCGTTCAGAAAATAACTAGCGGAGTGGAACCAAAAGGTGAGAACTCCTCACTTTTATTTTATTTTCCTAGTTTTAAATATATGCTAGGATATAGACGGTGCTTAGCAGCACCCGACACCCGTTGTCCATAGAACATGGACGACTTGTTTGTTTGTTGTTGGTGGTGTGAACATTGATTGTGTAATGTGGAATGGAATAAAATATTTTATAGTTAAAAATATAATTTTTAACGTGTATATAAAATAAATATTTATAAACCAATCGGATGGTTTGTTTATGTACACCCACTTGACTGATATTGATTGGGACGATAAATTTTACACATCGCCCAACTACACAAATAAAAATCTGTGTTTGTTGATTTGAAACCCCACACGGGTGTTGGGATGATATTTGGTGTATACTAATCCCAATTATTTAGATGTATGTCGATCAATTGGTTGACAGACTGTGTAAGCGTTAATAATTTATATTTAATGATTATGCAATTGTGTGGTGCACTCTGGATGATGGTTGATTATTTATCGTTGCTATTATATACATGTGTTGTAGGGAACCCATATAATTAATATTATATGGTAATTGATTGGGCCTCATTCCAATTTGGAAAATAAAGAATATTCATGTGTTGAATAAAAGAAAATTCATGTGTTGAATAAAATGTATATTCATGTGTTGAATAAAAGAAAATTCATGTGTTGAATAAAAAGAATATTCATGGGTTGAATAAATGAAAATTCGTGTGCTGAATAAAATATATATTCATGTGTTGAATAAAAGAGAATTCATGTGTTGAACGAAATATTTACACAATAAAGTTCACATTTTTATTTTAAGTGAGGATTAATAAATATTCATGTGTTGAATAAAATATATATTCAAGTGTTGAAGAAAATATTTATTTGTTGAATAGAATAACGAAGTTATTGAAATATATAAAGCCGTGTTGATTAGATATGCGCCATTTTGACGTGAACGATATCTATATCGATTTTATTCATTTTTATAATGAATATCGAAAAGGAATTGATTTCAAAATATAATATTTTGAAAATACTATCATTTATATACCGATGATATGGAATATTCAATTTTGATTTGAAATTGAATATGAAGTTGAAATCATTTTGAAAACGAATTTAAAATGATTTATAAAATATGTTTTAAAAGGAAATCGACGAAACATATATAATATGTATGTATGTATATATATATATATATATATATATATATATATATATATATTGGCCTGAATAGAACGCGCCGCGTTGCGGCAGTTCGCGAATTTCGACCATTGACTTCGAATGGACATTACGGGAGATCCGACCGTCGGATTCTCCTAAACCCAGAACCATTGGGTTTGTATCAAAAAGAGCTTTCTAACGAATATTAGAGATTTGTAATCTAATGGTTGGATTTGGAATTATGTCCAAATCAAATTTGGAAAAGGTCGTTGTAAGTGCAGTTCGATGGCCGTTGATGGAAATCGACTGTACGGGCCTTGATAAAATTATTAGAAATAGCAATAATTTGTGTAAAATCGTAAGAAATGATTTGGAAAGAATTGGGATGAAAAAATTCCATATTTGAAATGATAAAAATAGGCTTTCATCGAAATGAACTAGTTTTGAACAAGAATTATAATCCATTTATTTTTAAAATAAATAAATTGGATTTGAAAAGGTTTTAAAAGTAACCAGAATTTCCAATAATTGAATTGGAATGGATTTGAATCGAAATTATCTTTTGAATATTTCGATGTTGGATTTCGCGATTATGCAGATATTGTTATGAAAATTTGAAAGATATATTTATATCGTTATTTCCAATACGATATTTGTTGGTCGTAGAATTTGATATTGAATATAAGCCGATATATTTTCTATTCAGAGCCTTGTATTTAATATCAAATGGGATTTGGGTTTATCGTGAACGGTGTTTTAAATAACACTTGCTCTTTAACCCGATTTACAGTGAAATGTGATTTGGAATTTATAAATCTTTTGTTAAGATTTAAAGGAGATTTTCCAAAGTAAAGTTTTCCAATTTAATAAAATAAATTGGAATGGAATGGAATTCGATTTGGTAATAATCGAAGTGAATTTCTGTGGAGGAAGACAACTAATATATATCTGGAATGTAAAAGGCTTTGCCGTTATTCCATTTATATTATTAGTCGGATATGGAAGTTTATATCGATTATATATACCGATTTGCTTTCCATGAAGATTCCATTGTAAATGGAATGTGATTTTGGGTTGTCGTGAACGGTATCTTTAATAATACTATTCTTAGACCCAACGGAGTTAAGAAAATCAGAAACTAACTGAAGATTAATTAAGTTGAATGGTTTCCTGGGTATTGATCTGATGTTGGTTTCGGCCTTCAGGGTTATTACTTAGGGAATTATTTACTTGCTAATTTACGATTAAAGGCTGATGGAATAGAATGTGATTTTGGGTTTATCGTGTACCGTGTTTTAAATGACATTGGTTCTCTAACCCAGTTAAAGACAGAATATAATTTCCCAAGTTAAATAATCATTGATAGTGACTTTTGGGAAGATTAAAATCAAGTGGAGTTTTAATGAATCTTTAATTAGAATGAAATGATCAAGAATGGAGTATCACCAGTTTTGCTCCAGACGATAGTTAAATATTTAATTAGATTTGAACGTGAAATGGTAATTGAATTTACCGATAATACCGTGGTGTTAGATATGAAGTATGACCAGTTTTACTTCATGGGATGAATAGGTTGAGGTTGGGAAATTTAACAAGTGATTACTTCGGTAAGGTTCGCTAATCCCGACTAGTTTGGATAAACCATAATGTGGTTTGAATTGATATTCAAAAGAAGATTAAAGAATAAATTTAAAGAATTTATCTTTGATAAAATTAATGGGAACCTTTCCCAAAGTACAAGAATATTTAAATAAAAGAATATTCTGAACTGGAATGAGGCATATATTGTGTATGTGTAACACTTGTTGATTATATACGCGAGTTATTCAGAAAGACCGGGTTTATCCCATTCTGAATAACTGATTCGACGATGTGTCAAGGATGAAGACGGTGGTCGAAGACCAGAGGTCTTCACATCATTTGGATAATTATTGATGATCTTGATTGGGCTGTACACCCAAGAGGAGGAAATCAGTTGGTGATCGTCCAGACGTACTTGGAGATCGATGGATATGCGAGGTACAAGGTGCCTTCGGTTTCATTCAGACCCAAAACGGTCTTGTAAATGGACTGATATTGGATATCATTCTGCGTGATTGATGGATATCGGTTGCATGGAGTGGTTTGCCTGTGTGGCATGCTAAGATGCAAATGATCAAGGCTTTTGTTGAAAAGCAAAGTCTTGTGGTTGATGATCAAAGCACGACCTTTGTGGCGTAGCTTTGTGTAGCGTTGAATCGCGAGCCTGTCACCCCAGTGTGAACCAGAAATGGGAGAGGACCTTAGGGAGGACATGATTTTCCTTCTAGCTAGGGTGGTGTCAGTGACCTACCAGCCCTGACATTTATATTCTTTTCACCCCTGTAGTTATTGGATTGCGAGGCGCCTCGGATATATCGGTGACTATGTGGAGCCGATGGAGTCATTTGGCTCATTTACGCCCCAATGGGTGGGGAAATGCAGTGTTCAGGCATTTTAGTCCACATCGGTGGACCGACCCTGACGATCCAAGGGCCCACCTGTGTTTGGGTCCTGAGACGTGGGCTAGATTGTCTTGAAGCGGTAAGGACAATCCCTTGCCTCGGTTCACATATGGAAATCCAACTTCCAATACGTGACTTTGCGGTTTTGATTGTAGAGCCTAGTATTGGTGACATGATATATGGTACCCATGCCGTCTAGGATTGATACATTTATATTTGAAGTTGTTTTATACACTATGCACTTATAATAGTATCAAATGATTTGTTTTTAATGTACTAAGCATGTTTGGCTATTATGAGGGAAAACCTTATCCTCCGGCTTGTGTTGCATTGTGTGATGGGACCTGGGTCTTATAATAGCTTCATTTTTCCAAAAAGCATTACGCTATTTTGTTATATGCACTGGTTTTCTTGGGAGGGAACCCATTCCGTGTTATACAGTGTGGTCCCTTGATATATCTGATTTAATGTAATGTTTTAAAAAATTGTTTTAGTTCTCACACCAGTCACATGACTGACCTGGAGTTTATTGTTTTAACCTAAACTCTGGGTGCCCCTATTTTCTACACGGGAAGTTAGTAGTTTTGGTTTTGCAGATTTATATTCATAGGATCTTGGTTTACAGCTGGAACAATACTCGGAAAGATATGTATCCGTGTATTACTTTCAATTGTGTTTTGTATTATTTTTCCGCTGCTATGTAATGCAAATTGAATCTCTGATATTTTTTTGATGTACAATATTTATTTATACTCTGCTTTATTCCTGTATTCTGATGAATTGTTGTAATAAGCAATGAAATGTTCTTCTGTTTGTGCCTTTATGCGGCTTGTTCTCAACTCAATCTGTGCTTTCCTTCACGGGGAAGTTCGGGTCTTAACAGTATCTCTAGATGGGAACACACTGGGTTCAACAACAACATCTTGCAACCCGACCCACCCATGACCGACCACTCATTTCGCTTGAGTGTATCGAATATATATTACCAACGGTTGGGATCATCAATCGTTTCCCGAATGGGATAACATCGAATAGATTAAAGAATGAAATGAATATCTCTAGATATGTGACTATACACCCTAATGGGAGCGACCCACATAGCCATGTTGCCTGCCCGATTTTTGTCATTTCCCGGTTGTTGAGGCCTGAGGCTACGATTATTTTCCATTCATTGATAGCACAATCACTTTGAATGCCACATTGTCAAATCCGTTAATCACTAGTTGATTTGCACAAATATATTATGGATATTATGCTAAGAGAATAAATCCTCCACCACCATATATATTTATACAGACCAACATATGCGATCATTGGAAACAATCTAACAGACATTCGTCCATACACTTCGTTCCGGGACTGAACGAAATCGAAGGCATAATCTCCATTAATAGAAAAAGCCCTTGCACTCTACTCCGTCTCCTGTATCTTTATATAGTCTGATTCGCAATGCTACTGCCAATACAGAGTGGTTCTCGGATAATAACTCAACCGGTCTCTCCATACTGGCAACGATATTGGCAAATATTTCGATAGTCGGTTATTTAACTATCGAAGAAAACAAACATCCATTCAAAGCATCAAACAAATCACTGGGCCATTTTATAGATATTTCATTCATTAATTAAACCACTACTCCATTTCCTTATCAATATTTATTAGCCAAATCTTTTCAACATTCATCTTGGCCCTTTCGCTATTTGAAAAAAAAACACTTCCATATATCGCCTTTTTTTATTTTCTATACGTAGAAAATATCTTCTATTTATAACTAGAAAACATTCCAATTACTTATCTCTTTCATGCCCGTTCATTTCTACACTAAGGAAATATTTATTTATTATATTTCTAAATTTCCACTTACTTGGGTTAAAACGAATGTTGTGTAAAACATTGTTATTTAACTAATCTTATTCAAACATTTTTCTTTGAGACTGGATCCTGTTATTTATTGGTTAAAAATTAAATCAAACAAGTTGGGGTAAGATTACCTCTCAGACCTTGACTGAAAACATCTTTAACTTCAAAACGGACAAGACCACTTACCTCGAATAATAAACTTCATAAAAACCATTATTTATTTTTAAAACGCGTATACTACCAAATTTAATTATAGATTTTCTTTTTGTTTATAATATTCTATTTTTAGGTTCATTTCCTTATTGAATTCTATATATATCGATACACTGATTTCTAACTATCAAATTTTCTTAAAAATATTCTAACTCCTTAAATTTCCGGAAATTTTTTCCATAACCTCCTTTGTACCGGTCAACAGTTCAAACCTCAACTCGCCTCTCTACGCCCTTCCCATTCAAAAAGAAAATCAAAATCCAAGTGGCTTGTCGATTCGGCGCATAAAATCTCATATGGAATTTAAACATGTACCTTTTGGTCGGGCATTTCAATTTATATCTCTTCATATACTTCATTCCAAACCTTCTTAACACACATCAAAATATTTTCATTTGGTTTCAACTCAATCCATTTGTCTTAATCTGATTTGCTAATTTATTTTCTAACTAGCTATTTTGCCTATTCCACTTCTTTGTTTGAACATAAAATGTTCAAATAAAATATTAACTTGCTTATAGACAAATTGAATTCCATTTTCAATTCAACTTTCCTTTTCGATTTCAAATATAAATTTCCAAATCGAATTCACTTATTCAAAGCCCAATTTAAATTTAAAATCTCATTAACTAATTATTATTCAAATTAGTTAATTCTATTCTAATAATTAAAAATATGATTTTTGTTTCAAAAAAATACTTTACTTTACTTCAGTTCAGATATATTTTATAACCCAAAACTGGATTTTTCCAAATACAAATTCGGATTTTTATTTTCTAAAAATCCTTTAACTTATTTAAATAAACCGTTATGGTTTTATAACGGTTATGGCGCTGTTTTTCTGAAAAATTGATTTTGATATAACTCAAAATCTATTCGACGAAATCTAGAATTTTCTCTTCCACTAGAAAACTATTATCTAATTGGTCCCGACTGTTCTTGTTTCAAAGAATTCCGACTAAAACTGAGTTCTATACACTCAATTGAAGTTCGAAACACCAAATTACGAACTACCGCGCTGCGGCGAGTTCATTTCAATTATATTAAATATATAAACGTTTTGAACTTCGTTTATATATATTCCAACTCTTTTTCAATATATTTTAATATATATTAAACTAATTTTTCCCAATTCAACATAATATTTCCGATAATCTATAATTGTCGATTTTTTCTTACTTGGTAATAAATTTATATTTACTTCGATCTTCTATACTTAATTCCAATTCCTTTTATAAATAAATTATTAATAAAATTCGATATAATCGAATTTCAATTATAAACCCGTTGGAATTTTCTCGATTCAGCTTTTATTCCGAATTTCGGAATATAAACCGTTGTTCCCTTTTTGAATGATTTCAAATATTTATTTCTAAATTCATCTGGCATTTAAAAATTCCAATTATCATCTGATAATTTATTTGCTACAATTATAACATTGTTTACAAATTTACTTGTTTTATATTTTAAAACAAGTTCCATTTCGAAATTCTATTTAAAATTAAAATCTTATTTCGGAATATTCTATTTATTCTAACTTATCTATATAAAAATAGAATCTATCTTCATATTTAAATTTAAACTTCTATTTAAATAAATTCAAACTAATCAAATTCAAATCATAAATCCTTACGGATTTATTTTTGTACAGTTTATATTCTGAACATCAGAATAAATTTCATCGCTTAGTTCTTTAAAACGATTCCCCATTTCTATTTTTAAATTCACATTTGAATTTAAATATTCAAATTATCAAAGGATACTTTCTACTTTATTTATAAACATTGTTTATAAATTCATTTCAATTCTCTGCATTATTTAATTTATAAACAACGTTTATAATTTCCCTTCAAATCCCGTATTACTAATTTATAAACAACGTTTATAAATTCACTACTTGTTTTATGTATTCAAACAAGTTAATATATTTATAGCCCAATTGAAATTCAAATTCTATTTTAGATAAATAGATTTTTCCCTTTAAATTTCAAAATATCCTTTTTTTCGATATTTTTATATATCAACATTTCAGGTCTGGTGATATTTTAACCAATCAAAAATATCAATTATTAACTATGGATTTTCTATCACATCATATATGATAATATATATAAGATCCAACAAATAATAATATTTTTGAGGAGTCCAGTTGGATCCCTCCAACCTATATTCCTACATCCACAGACGTTAGCTAACATAATTAATACCCATCTTGCTTCAAGGCAGGATATCGTGGTATAGAAGGTCATCCATTATCATAGTGTGGGGCATATAGGGTCATCCGCTAATGATACTGCGGGCATCCGCCAATGGTACTATGAGAATCCAACCACCAATATATATATATAATAGCCACAAACACCAAGCCTAAATAACTAATATATATTTATAATTGCTACAGTAATATTTTAATGCAACCAAACAATCAATTTTAACTGATAAAAATAAGTCTAAATAAAATTTGAGTGAGATTTACTCACAGTGATTTTTGATTCATAATTTATTCCAATTTGAATACCACTACTTTGCTATCGCTTAGTACAAGTCCAATGTAGCTCGTTTAAATTGAAATCTGTTATCAGACAAGTAATTCAAACTTCTTAAAAGTCTGAAAATAATTATATGTTTTTAACTAAAATAAATTTAATATTAAAATTACCGAATTAACGTCTCCATTGTTTTGAAATCAGACTCACTACTTCTTCACAGACTGCTCCTAATACAATAGCGAACACCATGATCCTTCGGTAAATACTTCGATCTCATCCATTTCCCAATTTCCAAAAGCCATCATTGACCCGCTCCTTCATTTTGCATTCACTGTCTCCAAATCTTGACAATACCATTTCATACCCAAATCCATGTTCCTAATACCACACTACCGAACACCAAAATCCTACTGCCGAACCAACCAGCATCACCATCAACTAATCATTGCCCAAACCACTCTCTTCAACAACCATTTTTGCTTCCCCAAAATCATACTTCGAACTTTCCAATTTCCCTGCTGTCGACTTTCTCTACTCCTTTCAGTCAATCATCAGACACCGCTCTCCAATCTACACAACTAACATCCATTTTCGAGTTCCACAGACATGACCGCACCCTCTCTTCTCTACTCGCACTCCTCGATCTATCGCGCAACCCTCGTTGGTACTCGTGACTCCCTCTGTAATAACCCGGAAATCTGGGCCAATTTAAAATTTTTATTTTGGCAATTTTAACAAATTTTGATTATTTAAAATGAATTATTTTAAATGATAACGACGAGAAATTTATTTTGAATAGAATTAGAACGTATATATTTATATAGCTTGACGTTAGAATATAAATATTTATTTATAAATATAAAAGGAATTGAAAATGGCGCGGTAGTTCGTTAATTCGATTTCAAATTTCGAATGAATGTACCGAGTTCAAAATATACCGGATTTTAGTGAAACCAAAAATATTAGAGTCTATTTGAGAATATCTTCCCAACGAATCCGAAAAATTGAAATTTCATAGCGGGAATCAAAAGATACCTCCAGTTGAAAATTCAGAATAGTCACTATGGAATTCTAGCCCTTAAAAATAGCCATTTTGCAAACGACCTCGGTTTTCGATGAAACCACTTTTGTTGGAACCGGACTGTCAAGTTATTACTAGATTCCAAAATTCGTAATTTTTCGAATCAATATGTGGCATGGCAAAGGAAAACGCGTTTGACCAGTGTCAATTGATTTTAATCGACTGGAAAATGGCCATTTTTCAAACGGTCTCAGAATTTGATGAAACTAGTTTTGTTGGACCGTATCGTCAATGCGAAGCTGGAAAAAAAATTTCTGTAATTTTTAGAGTCCGTATGTGGGCCCGGTAAAATGAAATGTACGTTTGAATTGAATATATATAGATTTATGTTTTAATTTAAACGAAAACTGATTGTAATGATCGAATTGGCTTACGGTACATATCCCATTGTGTTCGGAATGAGGGTAATTAGCTAGGGGCGACAGTCGATGGGTTTCGTTTGGAGTTCAAAATAAAAGGTTGCTTTTTAGGGAAATTAAATATAATAAAATAAATTAATAAAAACCTTTTTCCTCTTAACCCCTTCCCTCCCCACCTGTTGGCTCAGAAGAAATCGATCTCCCCAAATAAATAAAAAAACCACGCCTTGTTTCTTGTCGCCCTCCCCCTTCGTCGCATCCTCCCCCGCCCCCAGGGGCTGGCCACCTCGCCGCCGCCCAGGTGGGTCACCGCACCCCTCCCCCTAGCCTCTCCTCCCATCCAGGCGCCCATCTGAACCCCCTCCTCCAGGAAAACCGAACCCAAACCCTCCTCCGCCTGTAACAGCCGCCGCCGCCCCTCCATTGTCCCACCGCCGCGTCAGAGACTTCCCCACCCCACCGACGAGCTCCGACCAGCGAACCTTCCCTCCTCCATTGATTAACGTGAGTTTTATTTATTTATTTACTTTTTTTTACTTTTTCTTAACTGATTTTCTTAGTGTATAAAAACTAATTTTCTTAATGTATATAAAAAATGATTTTTATTATCATAGTAAAGATTATATTTTTAATTATATAAAGATCATATTTTTAATTATGAAAATATTATATTTGTATCATGAAGAAAGATAAGGTTTTTATTATATATAAAGTTAAAAATTTTCTTATGAAAAGTTTAGATCTCTAATGAGGAAAGTTTTGATTTTTATTGTTTAAAAGTTTTGATCTTTCTTATATGAACAACAATGAATAAAGAGTTGATTTTGAAATGATTTGTATAAGGAAGCAGCGTCAATAAAAATATGATTTTTACTATGAACAGCGTGAAAAGAAGTGAGATGGAACGGATTAAAATCAAAAAGGAATTCAGACGGTTCATAAATGAAATGGTGGAGTGGAACCCCAAGGTGAGAACTCCTCACATTTTATTTATTTCTCTTGTTGAAGTATATACTAGGATGCAGACGGTGTTTAGTAGCACCCGACACCCGTCGTCCACAGACCATAGACGGCTTGTTTGTTTGTTTGATTTTGATGTGTAGTTGATTGTGTGATGTGGATTGAAATAAAAAATTATAGTTAAAAATATAATTTTTAACGTGTATATAAAATAAATATTTATAAACGAATCGGATGATTTGTTTATATACACCGATTTGACTGATATTGATTGGGACGATAAATTTTACCCATCGCCCAACTGCACAAATAAAATCTGTGTTTGATTGATTGAAACCCCATACGGGTATTGGGATGATATATGACATACACTAATCCCAATAATTAGTTGTATGTCGATCGATTGATTGACAGACTATTATAAGCATTAAATATTTATATTTGATGCTTATACAGTGTAGAATGCAATTTGGATGATGGTTGATGATTTATCGTTGCTGTTATATACGAGTGTTGTAAAAAATCCATATAATTAACATTATATGGTAATTGATTGGGCCTCATTCTAGTTTTGAAAACGAAATATTTGAATAGAATATTTGAAAAAGGAATATTTGAATAGAAATATTTGGAAAAGAAATATTTGAATATAAATATTTGAAAAAGAAATATTTGAAATAGAATATTTGAAAATAGAAATGCGAAGCCGTGTTAAGTAGTCACATGCCATGTTAACACGAATGGGAATTTTGTTGATTTTATAATGAATATTGAAGCTGATTTCAAAATCGAATATTTAGAAATGAATTCGAATTGAAATTAAATAGAATTGAATTCGAATTGAAATTGAATAGAAATGAATTCGAATTGAATTGAAAAGAAAATGAATTCGAATTAAATTGAATAGAAAACGAATTCAAATCGAATTGAAATTGAATTGAAATTGAATAGAAATGAATTCGAATTGAATTGAATAAAAAATGAATTCGAAATAAATTGAATAGAAAACGAATTCAAATTGAATTGAAATTGAATTGGATCAAATTGGAATTTAACTGATTAGAATTCAAATCTAATTGAAATTGAATTGAATCGAATTGAAATCGAATTGAAATTGATTTGAAATCAAATAGAAATGAATGTAAAAAGGAATTTATAAAGGAAAATTCAATTTTGATTTGAAATCGAATAAGAAGTTGAAATCATTTCGAAAACGAATTTGAAACGATTTATAAAATATGTTTTAAAAGGAAATCGATGAAATATATATAATATATATATAATGGCCTGAATAGAACACGCCGCGCTGCGGTAGTTCGTGAATTTCGACCATTGACTTTGAATGGATATTATGGGAGATCCGACCGTCGGATTCTCCTAAAACCAGAATCGTTGGGTTCGTATCGAAAAGAGCTTTCTAACGAATGTGAGAAATTAGAAATCTAACGGTTGGATTTGCAATTATGTCCAAATCAAATTTGGAAAAGGTCGCCGTAAATGAAGTTCGATGGCCGTTGATGGAAATAGACTGTACGGGCCTTGATAAAATTATTATTAAAAATAATAATTTGTGTAAAATCATAAGAAATGATTTGTGAAGAATTGGGAGGAAAACTCCATATTTGAAAAGATAAAAATAGTTTTTTATCGAAATGAACTAGTTTTGAACTAGAATTATAATTCATTTATTTTTGAAATAAATAAAGTGAATTTGAAATGGTTTTGTAATACGACCAGAATTTCCAATATAAAAAGTGGAAATGGATTTGAATCGAAATTGTCTTTGGAATATTTCGATGTTGGATTTCATGATTATACAGATAGCGTTATGGAAATTTGAAAGATATATAGATATCGTTATTTCCAATATGATATTTGTTGGTCGTAGAATTTGATATTGAATATAAGCCGATATATTTTCTATACAGAGCCTTGTATTTAGTATCAAATGTGATTTGGATTTGTCGTGAACGGTGTCTTCATTAACACTGTTCTTAAGCCCAGTTGAGAAAAAGATTAAATCTTTTTATTTAGATTTAATGAAGTGTACCAATTAAATATTATTTAATTGGAATTGAATTGGTACTGATTTTTGGGTTTATCGTGAACATTGTTTTAAATAACACTTGTTCTTTAACTCGATAATTAATGGAATGTGATTTTGGGTTTTCGTGAACGGTATCTTCAATAATACCGTTCTTAGACCCAAAGGAGTTGAGAAAATCAGAAACTAACTGGAGATTAGTTAAGCTGAATGGTTTTTGGGGGTATTGATATGATGTTGGTTTCGGCCTTCGGGGTTAATACTTAGGGAATTGCTCACTTACTAATTTACGGTAAGGGACTGATTGAAATGTGATGTGATTTTGGGGTTTATCGTGAACCGTGTTTCAAATGACACTGATTCTTTAACCCAGTCAAAGATTAAAACAAAGTGGAGTTTTAATGAATCTTTAATTAGATTGTAAAGATCGAGAATGGAGTATCACCAGTTTTATTCTAGACGGTAGTTAAATCTTTAATTAGATTTGAACGTGAAATGGTAATTGAATTTACCGATAACACTGTGGTGTTAGATATGAAGTATGACCAGTTTTACTTCATAGGATAAATAGGTTGGGATTGGGAAATAAAATAAATAATTACTTCGGCGTGGTTCGCTAATCCCGACTAGTTTGAATTGATATTCAAAAGAAGATTAAAGAATAAATTTAAAAGAATCTATCTTCGATAGAATTAATAGGAACCTTTCCCTAAGAATGTGAAATTTAGAAACTAACTGGAGATTAGTTGAGTTGAATGGTTTCCTGGGTATTGATCTGATGTTGGTTTCGGCCTTTGGGGTTAATATTTGGGGAATTGTTCTCTTGCTAGTTTGCGGTTAGTGACTGATGAATTGGAATGAGGCATATGTTGTGTTTGTGTAACACTTGTTTATTATATACTCGAGTTATTCAGAAAGACCGGGTTTATCCCATTCTGAATAACTGATTCGACGATTAGTCGAAGATGAAGATGGTGGTTGAAGACCGGAGGTCTTCACGTCATTTGGATAATTACTGATGATCTTGATTGGGCCGTACTCCTAAGAGGAGGGAATCAGTTGGTGATCGTCCAGACGTACTTGGATATCGATGGATATGCGGGGTACTAGGTGCCTTCGGTTTCGTTCAGACCCAGAACGGACTTGTAAATGGACTGTGTGTCTGACATTGGATATCATTCTGTGTGATTGATGGATATCGGTTGCATGGAGTGGTTTGCCTGTGTGACATGCTAAGATGCAAATGATCAAGGCTTCTGTTGAAAAGAAAAGTCTTGTGGTTGATGATCAAAGCACGGCCTGTGTGGCATAGCTTTGTGTAGCGTTGATTCGCGAGCCTCACACCCGGTGGTGAATCAAAAACGGGAGAGGACCTCAGGGAGGACATGGGTTTCTTTCTAGTTAGAAGTGGCGTCAGTGGTTTGACACGCCCTGACGAGTTTGACTTATGTGGATGTTGGTTTCGAGGCACCTCGGATATATCCGTGACTATGTGAAGCCGATGGAGTCATTCGTTGGCTCGTTTACGCCCCAAAGGGCGGGGAAACGTAGTGCTTAGGCATTTTAATCCACATTGGTGAACCGGCCCTGTCGCTCCAAGTGGCTTGATTGAGTACTTGCCCTGAGACTCTAACTAGACAGTCTCGAATTGGTAGAGGACTATCTTTTGCCTCGGTTCACAGACGGAAATCCAATTTCCAATACGTAACATTTCGATTTTAGTTGTAATCCTATATATGGCGACATAGTGGGATGGGGCGCTCATGCCGCCTATGATTGATATTTATGATTGTATATAAAATCAGAAACTAACTGGAAACGAGCTAAGGGGTGGTTTCCTGGGTATTAGTCTGATGTTGGTTTCGGCCTTTAGGGTTAATACTTAGGGAATCGTTCTCTTACTAATTTGCAGTTGGAGTCTGATTAAGAATTAAAAACATGAAATTTAGCATATCAAGCATTCTTTGGCTATTATAAGGTAAAAACCCTATCCTCCGGCTTGCGTTGCATTGTGTGATGGGACCTGGGTCTTATAATAGCTTCATTTTTCTTTATTTAGCATTGCGCTGTTTGTTTTATGCACTGGTATTCTTGGGAGGAAACCCGTTCCGTGTTATACGGCGTGGTCCCTTGATTTACCGAACTTTAAAATAAAGATTAATAACTGTTTTAGTTCTCACACCAATCACATGACTGACCTGGAGTTTATTGTTTTAACCTAAACTCTGGGTGCCCTTATTTTGACACGGGCAGCTAGTAGTTTTGGTTTTGCAGATTTATATTTATAGGATCCTGGTTTACAGCTGGAATGATATCCGGAAAGCTTTGTATCCGTATATCTCCTTCAGTTGTGTATTGTATTATTTTTCGTTGCTATGTAATTTATTGTAATCTCTGATATTTTATAATGTGTAATATTTATTCTTACTCTGTATATTCTTGTATTCTGATGGAATTGTTGTAATACACAATGAAATGTTCTTCTGTTTGCGTTCTGATTCGTCTTGTCCTCAAAGTAATTCGTTCTTTCTATTCTCTTCGGAGACCGGGGAAGTTCGGGTCGCTTCACCCTCTATCTCTCAGTAACCCGTGTCGAACCATGTCAGCATTGATTGACATTGAAAAGTGTTTATTTTATGACTCTTATGCTTTATCTTTTGTAAATAAATAAATGATACTTTGGGTATTTTTTATGTGTTTTTACAGATTTCAAGCGTTGCCTCCTTCAATTCAAATCAAAGGCCAACTACAAGAAAGATCTACTTCCTCATGTCAAATTACAAAAGAAGTAGTATCTCACTGGTAAAGGCATAGGAATTGGTGCTGAGAGACCCGAGTTCGAACCCCGTCAAGCTCACTTTTTGCCAAAGAAACGGAGCGCATTCACACTGGCCCTTTGCTTTGAGAAATATTTGGACTAGTGTTATGTTATATATATACATACACATATTCATGTGTATGTATTTATGATGTGCACCAATTAACATTTCAGCAATAGCCATATTCTTATCATGGAATTAAATTCAAATCATTCAATTTCAATTAGAAGAATTTCTGATTGAATTGCTGCCAAGAAAAGATCCATTGTGAAGATTTTATCCTTTGTTGCCTTTGGAGGCTAATAAGCATCCTTGTTTGGAAGAATTAATTATATGCAATCTTTTATCAATCAATTAGCCACATGAGAAAATTGAGAGATATGGAAAATATTTACCATGATATGCCCAGATTTTCTCCAATCAAGCTGAGTCAAGGAAGGCAAGAGATATTCATGAATGAGGAGGCCCATTTATTCATAAACCTAATTGGTTTTCCCATTGTCATATATAAATATGTGTTGTAACCATTGTAAAAATTCATTCATTATTCTGTACTCTCTTTTATTCTAAACAAAGTTTTTTTTCATTCAGTTTTATTGCTCTTTTCTAACAATTTGTGTTTCTATTCAATTAGTTTTGATAGAACACGAATTGTTATTGTTATTTCTGTTTGCATATTAGAATTAGTCGTTCGATTAGATTCAACGACAATTCTAAGTTTAATTTCTGTTGTCGTAGTTGTTAATTGTTGTTTTCTTTCTAGTTAATTGTCTTTCAGTTTCAGTTGTTAAATTTTGGTGTTGATCTGATTAGATTCAGATCAACAGTAAAATCATTAGCGGTAAAAACATCCTCAGAACTCGTCTAACACGCCCAAGAAAAAATTAAATAATAATTTTTAATTAAACCTCCCAGTGTTCGACCTGTATGCTACACACCTGTATGCTTGCAGAATTTATTACAAATGTCGCACTTTTCTAATTCATAGACTAGCGACGATCAAGTTTTTGGCGCCGTTGCCGGGGAGGTAAAAACTGAATTTTATTATTTATTTAATTTCTGATTCGTGTTAGTTTTATTTTATTGTATTTCATTTTGTTTTCTTGTATATATAGAAAAGAAAAATCTTGAATGGTTTGATTTGGCATTATGCAATGATGCTGTAATCTTCATAACAAGAGAAAAAAAATAACATACCATTTTCATTGATTTTCTGCTTTTGCCATTTTTATTTCCTTTTCTTTCCCAATCACTTCCCTACTTTGTACAAATTTTTTTCTTATTTTACAAGTAAAAAAAAAAAATTCAAATATTTCCTTTTGTCTTCTTTCAGTTCCTCTATCGCCTGAATCCTTCTGTCTACCATTACAACTTTCAAGCATCCAGCCTCGCAATCACCAAAAAGCCAAGTTTGTAATCGACGCTACCACAATCCCTTCCCCTTCCCATTAGAACCCACAACAACTAATTCTCCACTGACCACAGATACATTAACCATCTTCATGCCAATCCGAATTCACACCTAATCGCAGCCCCCTTCACCAGTTCACCAGTCTTCGCCGCAACCATCAACGCCAAACACCACATACTTCCCCCCATTGCCATATTTCCAATATTTTCAAATCCACAAACTCCTGTTGTCAACACCAGTTCTCACGCAACACAGTCCATAACACCATACAACCCGTCAACACCCTTCCATCAGGTCAAGATCGCTTCTCCCATCACCACGTTCACACAGCCACCGCATCGTATTTAACTCCGCCCTCCCCATCATCATACTACAAATCTCGAACAGCAACCCCTTCATAACAGTACCGAACTCCCCATCACACAATACCACATCAAAACCAAACTTCCGAACACCAATCTTTCAACCGGAACCCAAAACTGCAACTAACCGTAGCTCCATCACAACTTCGTCACCAGTCACGAACCCAACCACTTTGACATCTCGCATAAACCCCTAATCGCAGAAACAACCACCAGCCTCGAACAAGCAATTGGAAATTTAGGAATTACTTTTTATATTAATCAGAACATCCGATTTGCTTTCTGCAAAAAAAAAAAAAAAAAAAAGAAAAAAAAGGAAAAAAAAAAGAGGTACGATTGAAATTTAGAAAAAGAAGCGGCGAGAGTTTTCAGTTCGTTCGATTCAATCCTTATGAGTTGGAGAAGGACGACCTTAAGTGGTTTATTTTTAACAAAAACCCAAGCCAGCACGGCATAAGTGGGGCGTGATATTGTTTTGATTTTATAGACGATGCGCTTATTTTTGTGTGGTGTTAAATTGAGAACAATATTTGCTGTTATTCTCTTCTAAATACCAATTTGGTTTGACTGTTTTTGGTACGTTGTGCATTCTGGAGAGGTGGATTTAACATCAGGAATGTTTCGACTAGGCATGTTTTAATTGGTTGAGTGATTCTGATTTAATTCCAAAGCAACATTTTGTTAGTTTATTTTTTTCCTTTTCTTTCTCCCTGGTCTAGTTTTCGTTTTTGTTCCATTTTCTTTTCTCTCTTTCTTTTGCTGTTTATTTGCTCTACCAAAAAAAAAAAAAGAAGGAGAATTTTTCAAAAACAAAAATAGAAGAGACAACAACAAAAAGCAGCGGACGATTCAGATGGGTTGGAGCGGTTGCACACCAAGTGGGGTGTGAACGCGCTAGCGCTTCCCAATTTCACTGGAGGACTGCCGATCAAGGTGAGAAATTTCTTTTAACTCTACAGGTGCTCTGCTGCAAAGAAAAAAATATATAGACAATTGTTGTAAAAAAATTCTGCAGGGGCAGCGGCTTTGTATGTTCAATTTTTAATTTTTGCAATCATTTTGTGTGATTTCTGCATTTTTTTTATTCATTCTGTTAAGGGAAATACCCCAATTCACATAAGGTGAGGGATTTCATCACCCTTTCCTTAGCCCACAAATTGCATTTCATCGTAGAATCTGACTAATAATAACGGTTAGACGTTGGACTTTAGGGAGTCATGGGCTCATCTAGGGCTTAATTATATTGTGATAGTTGATTCATTTGGAACGAATTATTTCTTGGTGTCTAGACTACGGCAGAGAAATAACCATTTATAAATATTACGGTGATTCGTAAATATTATATCGGTTGTTACTCTGAAGGTACTTAAATCTTCGGCTGCATTGCTAGGGTGATTCCTGGTGCACCGATAACTCCTGTCCGTTAACTGGCTGAGAAATCTTTTGATCTAAGTAATCAAACACATCACTTTATAATTTTGGGTTAGGAGCCAATAAGGACAGAAAACTTCATTGTAGCTAATTTCTGTGCTTGCATTTAACAACAATGAGTGAAAAAAGTGTTAGCCAACAAATTTCTCCTAGGGGTTCTCGAATCAACCAAAATTTTCCAACCGAATTGGATCAAAATCGAGTGAATCAAAACCTTCCAAACTTTGGGGTTTAAAACCAATTAAATCAAAATTTTCAAAATCTCAATATCCAAATGGATAGACCCTTGTCTCTTCGTGATCGATGTTATCCTACTAGGACCGTTCAACCATCTGTCATTGTGTTCCCACCAGCTGAAGGAAACAATTTTGAGCTGAAACATTCTTTTATCCAAGGGGTACCAAAATTTACTGGGTCTGAAAATGCTTATGAATTTCTAAGTGAATTTGAATTGTATGCTTCCACAACAAAAATGCAACAACTATCTAATGAATCGATCAAGCTAAGGCTAATTCCATTTGCTCTACTTGAAAGCGCTAAAAGATGGCTAAATTCTCTTCCACGACATTCCATAAGAAGTTGGGATGAATTTGTCACTGCATTCTTGAAAAAGTTTTTCCCTTTCCATAAAACTCTGAAAATCCGAACCGAGATAAATCAATTTTGTCAAAATGAGGGGGAAACTTTTTCAAAATACTTTGAGAGATTCAACCAGCTATTATATAGTTGTCCTCATCATGGAATTCTAAAAGATCACTTATGTCAAATTGCATATGAAGGGCTAAACTATCAGACTAGAACTCAACTAGAATCAATGTGTGGAGGAGACTTTATGTCTAAAACAGCCGATGAAGCTTGGCGGTTTTTAGAAGATTATTCTGAAAAGGACATGCAGTGGGAATCGATTCGTGTTCCCATTCGTACTTCTACTAGAGGAGTGCATGTCGTGGACCCAAGTCAAATTCCCTTAGAAAATCAAACTCCTCAAACCGGAGAAGGGTTACCCCACTATTACTCTCAAGACCAAGCCAATGCCATAGCTCAAAATAATCCTTACTCATCCACATACAACCCTGGTTGGAGGAACCACCCAAATTTTTCCTGGTCGAACCCCAATAATTCGGCTAACCCATCTCACGTGCAACCCTTTATTCCCAATCCGAATTACCAAGGTCCACCCCCCAATTCTCAAACCTCTCAAGCTACACCTCAATCCAAACAACCTTATAGGCACCCCAATTTTCAATCATCAAACCAATCATCTCAATCTTCTCAACCATCACAAGATATTGGGCGTCTAGAAAAATAGATGAACTCTTACGAAGCTAAAATAAACTCGCAAGATGCTAAAATGGACCAAATGTTTAATATGATGAAGGAATTTATGAAAATTCATAAGAAGGGAAAATTGCCTAGTCAACCCGAGGTGAATCCAAAGTATAACCCTCGTGCTGTAAATTCTTGTGAGGACGAAAATCATAATCCAGTCAACGCAATTACAACCCTTCGATCTGGTAAGAGGAATGATAATAACGTGGGCAACCCTGGCGAACTTTCTAACTCGACCCCAATCCCTAATCTTGCTGATCACCCATTGGCTTCAAATGCCAATTCTTCTAAACCTCAAGTTCCCTTAAATGTTGGCAATCCCAACAGTTCTTCTCCAAGTGTCGGCAAACCCGACCCACTTCGAAAATTAATGTTGGCAGTACCAACATTCCATCTTCTACAACCTTACCACCTTCTCTTCCCTTGGATAAACCTTCTTCTTCGAATGATGAAACTCATCACAGAGTCAACGAACCAGTAGCTCCTTTTCCTCATAGACTCAATAATAAGAAGAAAGCGGCAAATTTCGATAAAATTCTGGAAATTTTCAAACAAGTCCGTGTGAACATTCCTCTTTTAGACACCATTGAACAAATTCCTCAATATGCTAAATGTCTGAAGGAATTGTGCACACAAAAACGTGCGACCAATGTCCCAAAAACCGCCTTTCTAACTGCGAATACAAGCTCTGTTCTTTCGAATCTTGCCCCAGTCAAGTACAAAGACCCTGGCTGCCCTACGATTGATTGTAAAATAGGAAACACTCACATCTCTCGTGCCCTACTCGACCTTGGTGCCAGTGTCAATCTTCTTCCTTATACTGTCTATCGTCAACTTGGACTAGGGGAGATTAAACCAACAAACATCACACTTCAACTAGCCGATCGATCTGTCAAAAAGCCATTGGGAATTATCGAAGACGTCTTGATACAGATCGAACAGTTTTACTTCCCTGTTTATTTTATAGTTCTAGAAACAGAGCCTGTCTCAAATCCCAATGTTCAAATACCATTGATCTTAGGACGCCCCTTCTTAGAAACCTCTAATGCTGTCATTAATTGTAGAAATGGTCAGCTTCGACTTTCCTTCGGGCACTTGACCATTGAGCTAAACATCTTTAATCTCAACAAGCAACCTAGGGATTTTGAGATCGATGAAATTGACATGATTCAAACCACAGTTGATGAAACCTCTAATGACACTTCTGAAGCTTTGAAAATGTGTCTTGACCATTTTGACTTCGATTTCGATGAACTCGAATACATTTCTGAACTAAACAAAATTCTTGATTCCGACACTTCGTCACCTGACTATAACCAAGGAATGTTGACCAATGTTGATACACAAGAACCTCCTAAGTTAGACCTCAAACCCTTGCCACCAGACCTTAAGTATGCCTACCTAGACTCTTCAAAATCTTTTCCCGTAATCTTGGCTTCCGATCTTATCGAAGACCAAGAAGAAAAACTTTTGGATATCTTGCGGGAAAATAAGGATGCCTTGGGGTGGGAAATTAGCGATATAAAAGGAATTAGCCCATCAATTGTGGAACATCACATACATTTAGTTGATAAGGCTAAACCCACCCGTGAGGTTCAAAGGCGATTAAACGCAAACATGAGAGAAGTGGTCAAGGAGGAGATAATCAAATGTCTAGACAATAACATCATCTATCCCATCTCTGATAGCACTTGGGTGAGTCCGGTACAAGTTGTACCAAAGAAGTCGGGAGTCACAGTGATCAAAAACGACAGTAATGAACTCGTCCCAACAAAAATCAAAACCAAATGGCGTGTGTGCATCGACTATCGAAAGCTTAACTCAGCCACACGAGAAGACCATTTTACCTTGCCTTTTATTGACCAAATGCTCGAACGTTTAGCAGGACATGAGTACTACTGTTTTCTCGATGGATACTCTGGCTATAACCAAATTCCTGTTGCTTTGGAAGATCAACATAAGACCACCTTTACTTGTCCCTTTGGAACCTTTGCTTATCGTTGCATGCCTTTTGGTCTTTGCAATGCCCCCGCGACTTTCCAAAGATGTATGATGAGTATTTTCTCTGATATGGTGGAAGAATTCTTGGAAATATTCATGGACGATTTTTCAATATATGGATCATCTTTTTTCCAATGTCTCACTCATTTAGAACTCGTCCTTAAGCGTTGTAAGGAGAAATCACTCGTGCTTAATTGGGAAAATGTCACTTTATGGTGAAAAGGGGGATAGTTCTAGGTCACGTCGTCTCCAAAGATGGCCTAGAAGTCGATAAATCAAAAATCGATTTGATTGCTAATTTACCTCCTCCCAAGTCTGTCAAAGATGTTCGTTCATTTCTTGGCCATGCGGGATTCTATAGAAGATTCATTAAGGATTTCTCAAAAATTTCAAAACCTCTCTCGAATTTACTTGCCAAAGACATAAAGTTTGAATTTTCCACTGATTGCCAAACATCTTTTGAAACTCTTAAATCACTCTTGACCACAACTCCCATCATTCAACCTCCTGATTGGACTCAACCCTTTGAACTTATGTGCGATGCTTCTGACTTTGCAATTGGAGCCATCTTGGGTCAGCGAATTGATAAACTCCCTCGGGTCATTTACTACGCTAGCAAAACCTTAAACGAGGCCCAATTGAATTACTCAACTACTGAAAAGGAATTTTTGGCAGTTGTCTTCGCTCTTGAGAAATTCAGACCATATCTCATAGGATCCAAAGTCATAGTTTACACTGACCATGCTGCCCTACGATATTTGCTTTCCAAAAAGGATGCCAAGGCCCGCTTGATTCGTTGGATCCTTCTTCTTCAAGAATTCGATATAGAAATATGAGATAAAAAGGGTTCTGATAATGTCGTAGCTGATCATCTCTCTCGAATTGTGCACGAAAATGATAACGACACCCAAATCGATGACTATTTTCCTGACGAACAATTCCTTTCGATCTCTAACACCCCTTGGTACGCTGACATTGTGAATTATCTTGTCACACAACAAACACCTGCTGAATGGTCGAAACAAGATAGACAAAAATTTATGTCTAAGGTTCGAAACTTCTATTGGGACGACCCATGTCTCTTCAAATACTGCCCAGACCAAATCATTCGAAGGTGTGTGCCCGATCATGAACACCAAAGTATTCTCTCCTTCTCACATGACCATGCTTGTGGCGGTCATTTTGGAGCAAGAAAAACTGCTGCAAAAGTTTTGCAAAGCGGTTTTTATTGGCCCACACTCTTCCGTGACGCTTTCGAATTTTGCTCTAAATGTGAGCGATGTCAAAGAACGGGTCGAATCTCTAAGCGGAACATGATGCCTCTCAACCCCATTTTAGTGATTGAGTTATTCGATGTTTGGGGCATCGATTTCATGGGACCGTTCCCTAATTCATTTGGGAATCTTTACATCTTACTTGCGGTAGATTATGTCTCAAAATGGGTTGAAGCCATTCCAACCAAAACCAACGACAACAAGGTTGTTGTCAAATTCCTTAAAGAAAACATCTTTTCACACTTTGGCACACCTCGAGCTATCATTAGCGATAATGGCACTCACTTCTGTAATCGTGCTTTTGAGTCCTTGCTCAAGAAATACTCAATCACACACAAGCTGTCGACCCCCTACCATCCACAAACTAGTGGGCAAGTAGAAATCTCAAATAGACAAATCAAACAAATTCTTGAGAAAACCGTGAATTCCAATAGAAAAGATTGGTCCGTAAAATTGATTGATGCACTGTGGGCTTTTCGCACTGCTTATAAAACCAATCTAGGGATGTCACCATATCGATTAGTATTTGGAAAGGCCTGTCACTTACCTCTTGAATTAGAGCATCGTGCTCTTTGGGCCATAAAATTTTTGAACTTTGACTTAGAAAAGGC
This sequence comes from Allium sativum, assembly GCA_030737875.1. Classification (NCBI taxonomy): domain Eukaryota; kingdom Viridiplantae; phylum Streptophyta; class Magnoliopsida; order Asparagales; family Amaryllidaceae; genus Allium; species Allium sativum. The sequence continues at coordinate 50,037,819 of CM060924.1, read as the reverse complement.
CGGCTCACATAGGAAGTTACAAATTTCTGAATTAGAGGAATTAAGAAATGGGGCGTATGAAAATGTGAAAATCTACAAAGAAAGAACCAAAGCCCAACACGACAAAAACATACTTCGTAAGGAATTCAACGTAGGTCAAAAAGTTCTTTTATACGACCCTAGACTTCACTTGTTTCCAGGAAAACTCAGATCTCGATGGACTGGACCTTATGTCGTGAAAACAATATATCCTCATGGAGCGGTTGAAATTGAAAATCCTAGGGATGGAAAAGTCTTCAAAGTAAACGGTCAACGACTGAAACCATTTTTGGAATTCGAGCAATATGACGAAGACGACTCTATCGATCTGCATGACCATCCACCATGAAATCAGGTGGTACACGTTCTTTTTATTTTTCATTTTTTTTCCTGCTTTATACAGTTGGGACACTGTCTCAATCAAGTGTGGGGGGGGGGGGGGGGGAGTCTGCATTTCATCCATCTTCATTTTTTTTATTTCTTTTTATTTTCAACCATTTAAGTAGGATCATCATACATTTTAGATTGTAGTAACATACCATATTTTTTTTTGGAAGATACGACTCATTTTCAATTGATACAGCAAAATAAGTTTACAATTTTTAGCCAGTTGATAGTATTTTTCTCTCTCAACTTAGATCGAATAGGAAATATAATGAAAAGTTTAATTTTGAGGGATAATAGTGTAACCGGTACATAGGGAGATTCTTAGGTGATGGCCATGAAATCTATTCTATATTGTAGACTTTGTTTAAATAAGTGGAGGACTTAAAAGACTTATATTGGCTTTTCAAATCTTTAAAACTAAGTTGTGTTAAGTTGAATTCGCATAACTCTCTTTTGTGCTTATATTTTCGATAATAAGAATAATAGTATTCCAAGGGTATCCAACATTGCTTGTATATCGAGCGTTGGTGTGCAAACCCGCCAAGCTCTATCCGACACGTTGTTGACAAAGTCAAAGTTGGAATAACTTGGTCTCATTTTATGAGATTGGACACCAAAGGATTACCAACACGTTGTTGACAAAGTCAAAGTCGGCCTGCACAATCCGCCAAGCTCTTTACCTACTCTTCGTTAGTCCGCGAGGCAGTGCATGGGTGGTAAACCTTGGTCTTTTTAGTTAGGTGTATGTACTTAATCATAAATCTTAAAATTTTATAGAATAAAGAATAAGCGATGATACCTAAACACTTCTTGACCTTATTGATTTGACTAGCCATACATGAGAAAATTAGAATACCACTTTGCAAACTGTGCCAAGCAAACTAAGAATTTATTTCATGGATGCACTATGTTATCGACCGAACTAACTGGCCAAACTGGAATTTAACATTTGAAAACTTGATTTATATTGAAAATTTGTGACAAGTCGAGGTATCTAAAATAAAATCAACAGGTTGGAAATTATTAACTTAATTTGTTGTACCACTTTCCTGAATAAGTCGTGTTGTCATTTTTTTGTTTTTATTTTTTTGCATATGTCCATTGCATTCATGTAGTTTCATTAGAATCATAGCATGTTACATTTGGATTTTGTGGGTAGTATCCACTGAAAACCCTCACGAGACACCACTCGTCCTATTAGGGACACCTAGAGGTTTAACTGCTTGTTGCATACGCTCAATGCAATCGTGTTTCCTACGAAAGTGTGACCTATCTAGTTTAGTTTTTCATTTTTTGTTTTACTCGAGGACGAGTAAAAGATAAGTGTGGGGGTATTTGATTGACATTGAAAAGTGTTTATTTTATGACTCTTATGCTTTATCTTTTGTAAATAAATAAATGATACTTTGGGTATTTTTTATGTGTTTTTACAGATTTCAAGCGTTGCCTCCTTCAATTCAAATCAAAGGCCAACTACAAGAAAGAGCTACTTCCTCACATCAAATTACAAAAGAAGTAGTAGCTCACTGGTAAAGGGATAGGAATTGGTGCTGAGAGACCCGAGTTCGAACCCCGTCAAGCTCACTTTTTGCCAAAGAAACGGAGCGCATTCACACTGGCCCTTTGCTTTGAGAAATATTTGGACTAGTGTTATGTTATATATATACATACACATATTCATGTGTATGTATTTATGATGTGCACCAATTAACATTTCAGCAATAGCCATATTCTTATCATGGAATTAAATTCAAATCATTCAATTTCAATTAGAAGAATTTCTGATTGAATTGCTGCCAAGGAAAGATCCATTGTGAAGATTTTATCCTTTGTTGCCTTTGGAGTCTAATAAGCATCCTTGTTTGGAAGAATTAATTATATGCAATCTTTTATCAATCAATTAGCCACATGAGAAATTGAGAGATATGGAAAATATTTACCATGATATGCCCAGATTTTCTCCAATCAAGCTGAGTCAAGGAAGGCAAGAGATATTCATGAATGAGGAGGCCCATTTATTCATAAACCTAATTGGTTTTCCCATTCTCATCTATAAATATGTGTTGTAACCATTGTAAAAATTCATTCATTATTCTGTACTCTCTTTTATTCTAAACAAAGTTTTTTTTCATTCAGTTTTATTGCTCTTTTCTAACAATTTGTGTTTCTATTCAATTAGTTTTGATAGAACACGAATTGTTATTGTTATTTCTGTTTGCATATTAGAATTAGTCGTTCGATTAGATTCAACGACAATTCTAAGTTTAATTTCTGTTGTCGTAGTTGTTAATTGTTGTTTTCTTTCTAGTTAATTGTCTTTCAGTTTCAGTTGTTAAATTTTGGTGTTGATCTGATTAGATTCAGATCAACAGTAAAATCATTAGCGGTAAAAACATCCTCAGAACTCGTCTAACACGCCCAAGAAAAAATTAAATAATAATTTTTAATTAAACCTCCCTGTGTTCGACCTGTATGCTACACACCTGTATGCTTGCAGAATTTATTACAAATGTCGCGCTTTTCTAATTCATAGACTAGCGACGATCAAGCATCTTCACTGATGTCGAGTTTCAGGAACCACGCCATCGCGATGAACAATTTAGCCCTTTTCCCCCTTTTTAATGCCATACCGATGCACGCCTACTTCCTGACAATGGAACTCAGCCTCGCGGTGATGGATTTAATCACGACTCGAATTAATGATTCAAATTTGATTTCCATTTTTTTCTTTTAATCAAAGGTCGATTCAATTTTAATTTTAGCTGAGATTGGAAACAAATAAATAGAAGAGGAGAATAAATACAAGGCAAAGGGTTATCGCTGTATTTAATTTGATGCTAGAAGTGGATTGAAAACAAGAAAGAGGATCCAAATTTTCATTCTGTTTTAATAGGAAAGAAGAAACAAAGGAGAAGGTCGCGATTTTATAGATGATGGATACTTCACTGTTAAGGAATAGGTGGTAGGTGAAGGTACATATAAATTAAATGTGATTTGATCTACATTAAATTTTGATTAGATATAAAGAGATTTTTATCCTTTTTAAATAGATTTTGATTTGATTTTAATCCTATCCAAAATCAAATATCTCGGGGTCCGTTAATTGAAATCACGAACCGCTATTCTAGCGTACCAACCGACATTTCAATGTAATAACCCTATTCTGAACTCAACAGTATATTCTGAAATTTAATTTCAACATATATACCATATTAAATTAATATAATTTAAATTCGAAAACCAGAAATTCTTTGATAATAAATTATTATTTATTATTGTATATATTCAAAACAGAGTTGATTATCTGATTTTTTCTGACTCAATTCTAATTCAGAATTGAATTTTTCTATTTTCATATTACGATATTCAATATACTCGAGATTTAATAATCAATTATTAAATTAATAACTCAGTATAAAATTTTCATTTATATATTAATAAAATATTAAAAATCATATTAAATATTTAAAATAAATCGATCCCCGAAATTACTAAGGTGGGAAAATGCTACAAAACCCATTATCTTTTCAAAATCCATTTATGTGGAAACTCAACCTTTCATATTTCACAACTTAAGTTCTACCAAAACATTTGGTTTCCATTTACATCGCACATCATATACGCTCATATTCATTTAATCTGAATGATTTATAATCAATACATTCATATCCAATTCATATTCCATTCAAATTCATTCAAATTGATTCTAGTCAATTCATTCACTTCAATCGATTTAATTAGCTTAAGTAAAATTTCAATTCCAGAATCCAAATCCCAAGGTTTTCATTTCAAATCCTTTCGAAATCACTTCAATAGGTACATATATTTATTTCCATTCAAATTCAAAACATTTGAATTTTCAAATCAACTCATTTTCTTTCAAACAAATTTCAACCAAGAATTTTTCTAAGGTAGCAATTCATCACTTAGAAACTCGAAAATGAACACTAATGATGCTGTAGTCATCATCAGAGTTATTTCCCAGCCACTGAAGTGAGTTCAGTGCTTTTTCACTTTCAAAATCCATCTGAAATGGTTTCTATTCAAAATCCTACAAAACAAAGCTATATTGTTCTAATATACTTCAGAAACTATTTTCCAACTTTTTGGGTTTAAATTCTTAATTCTTATTCTAAATCCAATTTTAGTTCATCACATTTGTATATTTCATTCCTATACAAATTTTACTTGGTTATATATAACCATTCTAATTTTATAATATTATCCGATTATAATATTAACAACCAACTCATCCATATATTATAATAATTTTACAAAATTATTCATTTCTATATCAAAATAGAATTTTGGGTAAAATTGTTTCATTTACCCACTTTAAAACAATATCATGTCGAATTCCTTTGTTCAAGTGTTTAGAAATTCCTATCGACTTCGTGGCGTACCACGATTCGATTAGAATTCATAAACCACTCAGTAGACTAGCCAACATAGTATAAAAGATTTGTTTTAATCAATTAACAAATACGCTCTCTTGTATATATACACTCAACTCATTCTAGGGTACTACTGACTCTATCTCTAACGAGCACCATGCCACCCAAGCCTAGGTATTCGCTCAACCTAAGCTCTGATACCAACTGCAACGGCCTGGCAATTTCGGTAGGCTTTTCAACCATCCCTCCACCCCCCAAGTAGCAGGATAATATCCCGCTGTGGCTTACATTGGTACTTAAGATCTGCTTTTACGGCCAGCCTCATGACTAGACCAACCCACATTGTCGGGAGATGTAGGGGTTAGAGTCTCCCATTCGCCACCTAAAGCAAAGCGAGAACCCTTATCATTCGTACAAATTAAGCAACCAGCTCTGATACCAACTGTAACGACCCGCAAATCCATACTATTTGAGTTGACTAATAACACCACACGTCCAACCCAAATTGCACAGAAATATGAATCATTATTAAAAAGAAGTTAGAGGATGAGAAATAGAAAGGAAGAAATATTATAATAGAAGAAAACGAAGATCACAAACTCACAGCCGAATGAATAAAATATATTAGGTAACAGAACTTTTGAAATACAAATCAGTAACTTTATATACATACCATCATCAGAGCACAACAGTTATTCCTGAACAGTTATAAACACCTGTTTCCAAATACCACATAGTACACAGCGGAAATATGATAGTCTATAGCTAACTGGCGAAGCCTCTTGCTTCCAGCTCTTACAAGTGAATCTGAAAAATCCCGACTACCTGACTGTAACACCCCGTATTTTCTGTGAACATAAGAATAACAAACCAGAGAAAAATTAAATTATAACAGAATAATTAAGGGAAATGGGTTACGCCATTGCGTTCATCTCGAAATTTTGCTTGGAATAGAGTCCAAGTTTGTGTAAATCGGACTCCCTATGAAGAAGGTATGGCCTTCAGAAGTTTCAATAAAAACCAGCCCGAAATTCAAAAATTTAGATTTCAAAATTCAAAACAGACACCCTGGCTGGGCGGGAAAATTCCCGCCCAGGACCCAGGTCGACGTGGGGGTCGATCTGGGTAAACAGGTCGACACTAGGGTCGATCTTAGGGTTGACCTCTCCCTCTATTTCTAGATCCGTGGACAGATGCATTTTTCTGTATTTAGACGCCCGTTCTGACCAGATTCGTGACCACTATGCTATTTAAACACCCCCAAACCTAGCTTTCTCTCCACACAATTTCATTCTACCTATACTCTGCCTCTATTCTAATTAAAAATAAAAATGGCGTCGCTACTCTGCTGGAATCAAAACTAGGATTAATGCATCTTCTTCCAATTTGAATAAAATTAAAAGAGAATCAAATCTAAATCGATTAGTCTGCATCAAAGGCGAGCATTTCAGTTTCAGAATACAGATTCCAGAATACAAGAATCGTTCCTTTTTGGGAGTACAGTTATTTTCAGATATGAACTTTAATTATGATCTTGACTTTGTTATAAATCTGAATCTGAAGTTATGCATATTCTTATCTATCAGATCTGTTTTTCTATGACTATTCTCATTCTTCTTTCGGTTCTATAGCCAGGCTACTACAAGCCTGCGCCGAATCTCATAAGAGATTAACGCACGAACGCTAAATTTTGGGACAAATAATGAATAATGCATAATTGGACATGACTGATCTGTGACTGATTTGAGAAAAGGGACATATGTTGTAAATTAGATCTAGATCTGTGCATACTCTTTGATTTGGAAGAAGAGGAACCATTGTACGTTAACCTATGACTTGAAACTTGGGGACATAACGCATGTTTAAAATTAAGATCTGATTTTGAGATGTTACAATTTAAAGATCTAGATTCTTGGGCATATTTTTATATAACGATTCATGACTTGAAAAAGGAATATGTGACTTAGGTGTAAAGACCTATATTAAAATAGGATAACTATTAATGTGAATGCGCCTAAAAATGGATTTTTGGGTATTGGCATTAAAGGCTATAATTTGGCATAATTCATATTTTATATCATAATTTGGGGCTTTTAGAGAATTATTTTGTACTATGCAAAGTTTAACTAAAAATTTAGGCATAAGTTGTATTATGAATTATGACCATGATTTAGGCAGTAAGTTTAGGCTTAATTTATGATTAGGCAAGATATGTAAATAGAATTTTAGAAATGTATAATCTATTGAATTGCCTAATCTGCTAAATTTGTTGAATCGTCTAATCTGCTAGATCTGTTATCTATTGAATTGCTTAATCTGTTGAAAGCTGAATAATTGTAATTTGGGTATGAAAATCCGTAGGCTCGATCTAAGATTGAGTAAAACATGCAAATTTGATTAATCTGCTGTAACCTGTAAAGAAGTTTAATATGTTAAATGGACATAATTAGTCTGATATCTGTATAATCTTTATTGGAATAAATTGGCTATGACACGAGGTTAGACTCTGTTTGCGGTAGAAGCCTGCCCGAACCAACCGGATTAACCAATGACCGCAAACTGTCAGTCTAATGTGAGTGGTCATAGGCATAACTAAAATATGCTTAGACACGAGGTTAGGTCTGGCTTGTGGCAGAAGTCTGCTCGGAACCGCATGGCATATCCAGCGGCTACAAGCTACCGACCTAATGTGAGAGGTCTGTGCATTAATATTTAATTAATGAAAATCTGAGATAAATATGATGTTTAAAACGTGTTGGGTGGATAGTGTTAAACCAACTAGACTGATGAATTTAACAAACCCGTTTCGTGAATCTGTAGGCCCAATACAAAGTTAGACAATCTATAAGTCTGTTAAAACTGTACATTTGATCCGTTAGTCTGAAAACTTGTTAACTTGATTGTCTGATCTGTGAACTAGTAAATCTGAACTCTGTATGTCTGAAACTTGTAAATAAGTTAATCTGTAATCTGTTAGCCTAGGGACACAAGGTTAGGAGGGGAAATACTTGTGTCATCTGTTGTTTGGGACCCATATTAGTCAGTAACCCTTTATAGTATCAAAAACGTTGACCCCACGCTATGTAAGGGTGCGGGCACGCTTACCGAACTAATTATAAGCGGTTCATTCTGATAATGGCGAGGGGTGTTGATGGTGCGTTCCAACAGGGTCATGTGCATGCATGGATCCGGTCTGCTCTGAGGATGTAAGACACCGCGACATCTGTAAATTGGTCTGTGACAATAGGTTGCCACTTTAGGGAGTGATACACCCTACTGTGGGGCCGACAGAGGGTAGTTATGTATCAGAGAGCCGATCGCTTGGGGTAGGACTTGAGGTACACTTAATTCTGTCTGTTTCTGTTGGTACCGTCTGTTTCTGGTTGGTGGTAACACCTATCTGTTTCTGCGTGGTATCGTATGTTGGGGGTGGTAAAGGCCCATTAGTAGTGTACACCTAATTCTAACATTCTGTTTACGTGGGGGTTATTCTGTTTCCGTCTCTGATTCTGTTTCCTATTTTGTTTCCGTACCTTCTGTCTGTTGGGGTGGTAAAGGCCCATTAGTTGGGTGGTAAAGGCCTATTATTAGTATTCTATTTCCGTACCTTCTATCTGTTGGGGGTGGTAAAGGCCCATTATTAGTATTCTGCTTCTGTACCTTCTGTCTGTTGGGGTGGTGAAAGCCCATTACTAGCTTTTTGTTTTTGTAGAGATTATTCTGTTTTGATTCTATTTCAGTTTAGACATTAGGGTAACACCTAACCTTGTTATACTAGTATTAGTGCAGAGAAGTAAGATGTAAGTAAGGAACATAACTTGGTTTACATCATTCTGTTTCTTCTGTTAACTTTAAGTATATCTGTTATTCCTGTTGATGTAATCTCTCTTCCATCTTTATTTACATGTCATGATAATATTATCTGTTTATATGCTAGAAGTCACTGGACTCGCCAGACTTTATGTCTGACCTCGTTTGTTTTCACCCCTTTTCTTTCCATTTCCCCCCAAGTGCTCAGGGTGGAAACATAGGAGCTTGATTCTGATTCTCTTTGCTTGAAGTGCTTGGATTATTGCTTGGCTTTGACTCTATCTTTTCATGGCAGTTCATGTTGGGGATTATGGCTTTGAAACTTTACATTCTGAAGGATTTTGTATAAGACTGATAATTGTGTACTTGAGTTTCGGTATTGTGATTTAGAAAAATGTGACCAAACTTATTTCTGCTTCTGCTGTAATAAAGTTGTAATTTATTTTCAAGTACTACTTATCTGTCTTGTAATATTCTGTTCTATCTACTAAAGTGCTCCATCAAAGTTAAGGCATTCCCTTTGTGAGTGACCTTTACGGAGGTGGGGTGTTACACTTGGTATCAGGGCTGACGGTTACCAGATTTGATAAAAAGTTTTTGAAAACTATTTTCAAAAAGGTTTAAAAAGGAAGTATTTTCAAAAGTAGAGTTTATTTTGAAAAACATAATCCACAAAGCCGCATGCCTATCTTTCTATCCTTTGTTTTGAATCTTTCCTTTTCATTCGTTTCAGCATGTCTGGGGATCTTAACCTTCTGGAGGGCGTACCGATACCTGGTTGGTTCAGGAGGTACTTAGAAGCTTGGGCAAATGATGCGAGCCCAACAGACGTCCCTCCTCCCCCAGCTGCAGTGGTTCCTCCTCCTCCTCCTCCTCCGCACGTGAATACTTTTTCGAAGATATGTAGAGACTTTCGAGCAATGGGTGGGAAGAACTTTAATGGAACTGAATCCTTCTTGGAGGCAAGGAACTGGCTCAAAGAAACTGAGGATTTTTTCGTTAATTTCAAGGTGGACGATAGGCAGAAGATACAGTTGGTGGTATGGTAGCTTAAGGACGAAGCTTCTTTTTGGTGGGAGGTCACAAATGCAGAGCATCCGGTAGAGACATGGATGGATTTCAGGCATAGGTTCGAGATGAAATTTCTCTCACGAGTGGAAGAGAGTCTATACGTAAAGAGGTTCTTGGCGTTGAAGCAGGGGAATTTATCAGTGAGAGAGTATGTCAACAAGTTTAATCAGTTCGCAAGATTCGGCTTAGATTTGGTAAATACACCACATAAGAAGGCACTATGGTTTGCTAAAGGTTTGAACGAACCGCTACACGGATTGGCAATGTCCCACATTCCTATGGGGGCTACCTTCGAGAAATTAGTTGACATGGCATTGATGCATGAAGAGGAAACCAAAAGTGAGAAGAAAGAAGAAAAGCTTGAAGGACCACAGAACAAGAAGGCGGGGCCCAAAAAGGAAACACAAAAGAAGGATGAGAAGTCTGAAGACAAGAAGGAGAAGAAGTGCTTTACTTGTGGAAGCTCGACCCATCTGAACAAGGATTGCAGAAAGAGGAAGGGCACCTGCTTTAACTGTGGTGAGATGGGACACTTCACTAGGGACTGCCCGAAGAAACGAGGGCAAGGGAAGAGGACAGGTCCTACTTCTGGAGGGCAGGCAAATACCCTCGAGGCTAGTAGATAGGATAGAAATAGGAAAACTTTCTATAGAAGTTTTAATTTCCTTATCTGATTTTTGAGTTAAAACTCTTTCTGATTCTGGCATTTTGATTCTGTAACTGATACTCTGCACTTTAATACTAGTCTTATTTTTTTATCCTACTGTAAACTCAGACCCATAAGGGTTATGACTCATCTATTTGTGATAAGTTGGGGTTTGAGGGTATCTGTGTTGGGCGTTAAGTTGACTATGACGCATACATTCTGGGTTTTTATCATGCTTAGTTTCCTAAGAATCATTTGGTAATATGATCTATACCAGTAGTCTGTAAGTATCTGAATATTTCTGATAAGGTTAAGGATTTTTACTCGAAGCGTGAAGTAGATTTCCAGTCTAGCATTGTTTAATGGGAGTAATTCACTAGGTGTCAATCTGATGTTGATTTCGGTCTTCGGGGTTGATACTTAGGGAATTATTTTCTTAACCGATGTCTAATAGGAACAGAGCTCTTGTTTTAATCGTACTTGCTTCTGTCACTCAGTTGTATCATATCGATCGAATCTTCGACCTTTAGGTAGAAGCTAATGGGTGTAAGCATCTGTTTGAGACATGTTATGTTTGATGGTTGCAAGTGGATGCAAGTGGTTGCTAGTGGTTGCTCGTGGATGCATATACACACACTAGGCACTAGATCGGCTCAAAAACACTCTCATACTGCTTATGGATGTGTGTGCATTTTTAAAATTTTTATGGATGCAAAATGATTGACTCAGCACATGGATGTTGCATATGAATGAACGATTGTGCAGTCATATAGAAATGATATGTATCAAATAAAAAAATTGCATACATGTTGGACTCATGGCACTGACATAATTCGCATTAAGGAGGTCAACTGAATCAGTGGACCGCCTGATCTTTGCATTAAATGAGGAACATATACATACACTTTTTCATACGTTCATACAACATTAGAAGTTTCTAAGGACAATGGATTCTTGTGGATGATGGTTGAGTAGATGGGTGATTGGATGGTAGGACACATTCTTCTTAACTTGAAGATTTCAAGGACGAAATCCTTTAAGGAGGGGAGAATGTAACACCCCATATTTTCTTTGAACATAAGAATGAAAAACCAGAGAACAATTAAATTGTAACGGAATAATTAAGGGAAATGAGTTATGCAATTGCGTTCGTCTCGAAATTCTGCTTGGAATAGAGTCCAAGTTTGCGTAAATCGGACTCCGTATAAAGAAGGTGTGGCCTTCAGAAGATTCAATAAAAACCAGCCCGAAATTCAAAAATTCAAATTTCGAAATTCAAAATAGACACTCGGGCTTGGCGGGAAAATTCTCGCCCAGGACCCAGGTCGAGACTAGGGTCGACCTGGGTAAACAGGTCGACACTAGGGTCGACCTTAGGGTCGACCTCCCCCCTATTTCCAGATCCGTAGATAGATGCGTTTTTCTGTATTTAGACACCCGTTCTGACCAGATTCGTGACCCCTATGCTATTTAAACACCCCCAAGATCATACATCTGTAATGCATTGTATGTCCCATAATAGGCCCTATTCTTCTACCCTTTCCTGGGAGTCGATGACTATTCATAGCTATTACCTTGACACCAAAGAAGATTTTGACCTAATGCTTTATTTCTGTCCTAGTTCATACTGGCGCAACATAAAACCTATTAGTCCGAAAGCACCATGGAGGGCAACAAAAGTCCACAGCCCTCCTAATTGACACCAAAGAGTAAAAACGCCTTTCGAGGAATGGGCCAGACCTGGTCATTTCTCAAGAACAATAGCTAAAGGCCCCGATACTACCACTTGGATCTGGAACCTACAAGCTGATGCTCACGATTTAGATAGTCATACCAGCAAAACAGCTAATTGGAAAGCAATAGTCATATTTTTAATCCTCCAAGTTACCAACTAATGAACTATACCATTTGATCCCCCGCTTCGTTAAAATTGGAATAAAATGCATCGCGAAGGGATTTTACCATGTATTAATCAATTGATTTTTTAGAACTTATTATCGCTTTATTTTATTTGGACCTAGCTTTCTCTCCACACAATTTCATTCTGCCTATACTCTGCCTTTATTCTAATTAAAAATAAAAATGGCATCGCTACATTGCTAGAATCAAAACTAGGATTAATGCATCTTCTTCCAATCTGAATAGAATTAAAAGAGAATCAAATCTAAAACGATTAGTCTACATCAAAGGCAAGCGTTTCAGTTTCAGAATACAAATTCCACGATACAAGAATTGTTCCTTTTTGTGAGTACAGTTATTTTCAGATATGAACTTCAATTATGATCTTGACTTGGTTATAAATTTGAATTTGAAGTTATGCATATTCTTATCTGTTAGATCTATTTTTCTGTGGTTATTCTCTTTCTTCTTTCTGTTCTATAGCCAGGCTACTACGAGCCTGCGCCGAATCACATAAGAGATTAACGCACGAATGCTAAATTTTGGGACAAATAATGAATAATGCATGATTGGACATGACTGATCTGTGACTGATTTGAGAAAAGGGACATATGTTGTAAATTAGATCTAGATCTGTGCATGCTCTGTGATTTGGAAGAAGAGAAACCATTGTATGTTAACATATGACCTGAAACTTGGGGACATAACGCATGTTTAAAATTAAGATCTAATTTTGAGATGTTATAATTTAAAGATCTAGATTCTTAGGCATATTTTTATATAACGATTCATGGCTTGAAAAAGGAATATGTGACTTAGCCGTAAAGACCTATGTTAAAATAGGATAAATATTAATGTGAATGCGCCTAAAAATGGATTTTTGGGTATTGGCATTAAAGGCTATAATTTGGCGTAATTCATATTTTATATCATAATTTGGGGCCTTTAGAGAATATTCTGTATTGTGCAAAGTTTAACTAAAAATTTGGGCATATGTTGTATTATGAATTATGACCATGATTTAGGCATGTAAGTTTAGGCTTAATATATGATTAGGCAAGATATGTAAAAAGAATTTTAGAAATGTTTAATCTATTGAATTGCTAATCTGCTAAATCTGTTATCTGCTAAATCTGTTGAATTGTCTAATCTACTAGATCTGTTATCTGTTGAATTGCTTAATCTGTTGAAAGCTGAATAATTGTAATTTGGGTATGAAAATCCATAGGCTCGATCTAAGATTGAGTAAAACATGCAAATCTGTTTAATCTACTGTAACCTGTAAAGAAGTTTAATCTGTTAAATGGACATACTTAGTCTGATATCTGTATAATCTGTATTGGAATAAATTGGCTATGACACGAGGTTAAACTCCGTTAGCGGTAGAAGCCTGCTCGAACCAACCGAATTAACCAGTGACCGCAAACTGTTAGTCTAGTGTGAGAGGTCGTAGGCATAACTAAAATATGCTTAGACACGAGGTTATGTCTGGCTTGTGGCAGAAGTCTGCCCGGAACCGCCCGGCATATCCAACGGCCACAAGCTACCGACCTAATGTGAAAGGTCTGTGCATTAATATTTAATTAATGCAAATCTGAGATAAATATGATGTCTAAAACGTGTTGGGTGGATAAGGTTGAACCAACTGGACTGATGAATTTAACAAACCCGTTTCGTGATTCTGTAGGACCAGTACAAAGTTAGACAATTTGTAAGTCTGTTAAAACTATACATCTGATCCGTTAGTCTGAAAACTTGTTAACTTGATTTTTTGATCTATAAACTAGTAAATATGAACTCTGTATGTCTGAAACTTGTAATCAAGGTAATCTGAAATCTGTTAGCCAGGGGACACAAGGTTAGGAGGGGAAATACTTGTGTCATCTGTTGTTTGGGACCTATATTAGTCACTAACCCTTTCTGGTATCAAAAACTTTGACCCCACGCTATGTAAGGGTCCGGGCACGCTTACTGAACTAATTATAAGCAGTTCATTCTGATAATGGCGAGGGGTGTTGTTGGTGCGTTCCAATCGGGTCATGTGCGTGCATGGATCCGGTCTGCTCTGAGGATGTAAGACACCGTGACATCTGTAAATAGGTCTGTGCCAATAGGTTGCCACTTTAGGGAGTGATACACCCTACCGTGGGGCCGACACAAGGTATTTATGTATTAGAGAGCCGACCGCTGGGATAGGATTTAGGGTACACTTAGTTCTGTCTGTTTCTGTTGGGTGGTAACACCTGTCTGTTTCTGCGTGGTACCGTATGTTAGGGGTGGTAAAGGCCCATTACTAGTGTACACCTAATTCTAACATTCTATTTCCATATGGATTATTCTATTTCCTTCTCTGATTCCGTTTCCGATTCTGTTTCCGTACCTTCTGTTTGTTGGGGTGGTAAAGACCCATTAGTTGGGTGGTAAAGGCCCATTATTAGTATTCTGTTTCCGTACCTTCTGTCTGTTAGGGTGGTAAAGGCCTATTATTAGTATTCTGCTTCTGTACCTTCTGTCTGTTGGGCTGGTGAAGGCCCATTACTAGCATTTTATTTATGTATAGATTATTCTATTTTGATTCTGTTTCAGTTTAGACATTAGGGTAACACCTAACCCTGTTATACTAGTATTAGTGCAGAGACGTAAGATGTAAGTAAGGAACATAACCTGGTTTACATCATTCTGTTTCTTCTGTTAACTTAAACTATATCTGTTATTCCTGTTGATGTAATCTATCATCCAGCTTTATTTACATGTCATGATAATATTATCTATTTATATGCTGGAAGTCACTGGACTCGCCAGACTTTATGTCTGACCTCGTTTGTTTTCGCCCCTTTTTTTCTGTTCCCCCCAGGTGCTCAGGGTGGAAACATAAGAGCTTGATTCTGATTCTCTCTGCTTGAAGTGCTTGGAGTATTGCTCGGCTTTGACTATATCTTTTCATGGTAGTTTATGCTGGGGATTATGGCTTTGAAACTTTACATTCTGAAGGATTTTGTATAAGACTAATAATTGTGTACTTGTGTTTTGGTATTGTGATTTAGAAAAATGTGACCAAACTTATTTCTGCTTCTACTGTAATAAAGTTGTAATTTTTTTCCGAGTACTAGTTATCTGTCTTGTAATATTCTATTCTATCTACTAAAGCGCTCCATCAAAGTTAAGGCATTCCCTTTGTGAGTAACCTTAACGGAGGTGGGGTGTTACATTGACTGCCCGTACAGATTTGGATACCCAAGAGTTTAGGCAAAACAAACAAAATAAACTCTGGGTCGGTCAAGGGACTGGTGTGGGTAAACTCCAACCATTTGTTTAACTTTCAAAATCCTTTCGAAAGAAAGGATAATAGTAAGACCAGCCCACACATAAACATGGATGGTTTTTACCTTACTATAACCTAAAATATTTTTGATATCAAATCCAGTGATATTATAATAATGTCCACATCAAATAAATAAAATCTAGCGGAACACTTGCATCTCACGCTCCATATATAATATAAAATCAAAATTCGTAGGGCGCTTATTGGAGATTGGATTTCCAACATGAGAAGGTATGGAACCACCTTTCGATTGTGTATCCCTAGAGGGGAATACACTGAGTTCAACAAGAACATCTTGCAACCCGGCCCACACATGACCGACCACTCATTTCGCTTGAGTGTATCGAATATATGTCACCAACGGTTGGGATCAGCAACCGTTTCTCGAATGGGTCAACATTGAATAGATTAAAGAATTAAATGAATATTTCTAGATAGGTGATTATACACCCTAATGGGAGCGACCCACATAGCCATGCTGCGTGCCCGATTTTTGTCATTTCCCGGTTATTGAGTCCAGTGGCTACGATTACTTTCCATTCATTGATAGCACAATCACTTTGAATGCCACATTGTCAGATCCGTTAATCACTAATTGATTTGCATAAATATATTCTGGATATTATGCTAAGAGAATAAATCCTCCGCCACCATATATATTTATACAAACCAACATATGAGATCATTGGAAATACTCTGTCAGACATTCGTCTATACACATCGTTCTGGGACTAAACGAAAACGAAGGCACAATCTCCATAAATATAAAAAGCCCTTGCACTCTACTCCGTCTCCGATTATCTTCATATAGTCTGATTCGCAACGCTACTGCCAATACGGAGTGGTTGTCTGATAATAACCCAACCGGTCTCTCCATATTGACAACGATATTGGCAAATATTTTGATAGTCGGTTATTTAACTATCGAAGAAAACAAACATCCATTCAAAGCATCAAACAAATCACTGGGCCATTTAATAGATATTTCATTCATTAATTAAATCACTACTCCATTTCCTTATCAATATTTATTAGCCAAATCTTTTCAACAATCATCTTAGCCCTTTTCGCTATTTGGAAAAAAAAACATTTCCATATACCACCTTCTTTTATTTTCTATACGTAGAAAATATCTTCTATTTATAATTAGAAAACATTCTAATTACTTATCTCTTTCACGCCCGTTCATTTCTACCCTAAGGAAATATTTATTTATTATATTTCTAAATTTCCACTTACTTAGGTTAAAACGAATGTTGTGTGAAACATCGTAACAACCCAAAATACTGCATTTAACTAATCTTATTCAAACATTTATCTTCGAGACTGGATCCTGTTATTTATTGGTTAAAAATGAAATCAAAACAAGTTGGGGTATGATTACCTCTCAGACCTTCAATGAAAACATCTTTAACTTCAAAACGGACAAGACCACTTACCTCGAATAATCAACATCATAAAAACCATTATTTATTTTTAAAACACGTGTACGCTTATCTTTCTATTTTTACCAAATTTAATTATAGATTTTCTTTTTGTTTATAATATTCTATTTTTAAGTTCATTTCCTTATCGAATTATATATATATATATCGATACACTGATTTCTAACTATCAAATTTTCTTAAAAATATTCTAACTCCTTAAATTTCCAAATTTTTTTACCAATACCTCCTTTGTACCAGTCAATAGTTCAGACCTCAACTCGCCTCTCTAGGCCCTTTCCATTCAAAAAGAAAATCAAAAAGCCAAGTGGCTTGCCGATTCGGTGCATAAAATCTCATATGGAATTTAAATATGTACCTTTTGGTCGGGCATTTCAATTTATATCTCTTCATATACTTCATTCCAAACCTTCTTAACACACATCCAAATATTTTCATTTAGTTTCAACTCAATCCATTCGTCTTAACCTGATTTGCTAATTTATTTTCTAATTAGCTATTTTGCCTGTTCCATTTCTTTGTTTTAACATAAAATGTTCAAATAAAATATTAACTTGCTTATAAACAAATTGAATTCCATTTTCAATTAAACTTTCCTTTTCGATTTCGAATATAAATTTCCGAATCAAATTCATTTATTCAAAGCCCAATTTCAATTTAAAATCTCATTAACTAATTATCATTCAAATTAGTTAATTCTATTCAATAATTAAAAATCGGATTTTTGTTTCAAAAAAAATCAATACATCACTTTACTTCAGTTTAGATATATTTTATAACCCAAATATGGATTTTTCTAAATAGAAATTCGGATTTTTATTTGCTTAAAATCCTTTAATTTGTTTAAATAAACTGTTATGGTTGTATAATTGTTATGGCGCTATTTTTTTGAGAAATTGATTTTGACATAACTCAAAATCTATTCGATGAAATCCAGATTTTTCTCTTCCATTAGAAAACTATTATCTAATTGGTCCTGGCGGTTCTTATTTCAAAAAATTCCGACTTAAACTGAGTTCTATACACTCAATTGCAGTTCGAAACGCCAAATTATGAACTACCGCGCTGCGGCGAGTTCGTTTTAATTATATTAAATATATAAACGTTTTGAACTTCATTTATATGTATTCCAACTCTATTTCAGTATACTTTAATATATATTAAACTAATTTTTCCCAATTCAACATAATATTTCTGATTATCTATAATTGTCGATTTTTCCTTACTCGGTAATAAATTTATTTATACTTCGATAATCTATATTTAATTCCAATTCATTTTATAAATAAATTATTTATGAAATTCGATATAATCGAATTTCAGTTATAAACCTGTCGATTTTTCTCGATTGAGCTTTTATTCCGAATTCTAGAATATAAACCGTTGTCTCCTTTCGAATGATTCCAACTATCTATTTTTAAATTCAACTTGCATTTAAAAGTTCAAATTATCTTCTGATAATTTATTCGCTACAATTATAACATTGTTTATAAATTTACTTGTTTTTGCTACAATTATAACATTGTTAACAAATTTACTTGTTTTATATTTTAAAACAAGTTCCATTTCGAAATTCTATTTAAAACCAAAATCTTATATTGGAATATTCTATTTATTTTAACTTATCTATATAAATATAGAATCTATCTTCATATTTAAATTTAAACTTCTATTTAAATAAATTCGAACTAATCAAATTCAAATCATAAATCCTTACGGATTTATTTTTGTTCAGTTTATATTCTGAACATATGAATAAATTTCATCGCTTAGTTCTTTAAAACGATTCCCCATATCTATTTTTAAATTCACAATTGAATTTAAATATTCAAATTATCAAAGGATACTTTCCACTTTATTTATAAACATTGTTTATAAATTCATTTCAATTCTCTGCATTATTTAATTTATAAACAACGTTTATAATTTCACTTCAAATCTTGTATTATTAATTTATAAACAACATTTATAAATTCACTACTTGTTTTATGTATTCAAACAAGTTAATATATTTATAGCCCAATTGAAATTCAAATTCTATTTTAGATAAATAGATTTTTCCCTTTAAATTTCAAAATATCCTTTTTTCGATATTTTTATATATCAACATTTTAGGTCCAGTGATATTTTAACCAATCAAAAATATCAATGATCAACCATAGATTTTCTAACACATCATATATGATAATATACATGAGAGCAAACAAATAATAATATTTTTAAGGAATCCAGTTGGATACCTCCAACCGTTTTCCTAGATCCACGGACGTTAGCCAACATAAATAATATCCATCCTGCTTCAAGGCAGGATATCGTGGTATAGAAGGTCATCCACTATCATAGCGTGGGGCGTATAGGTTCATCCGTTAATGATACTGCGGGCATCCGCTAATGGTACTGCGGGAATCCAACCAACAATATATATACATAATAGCCACAAATACCAAGCCTAAATAACTAATATGTATTTATAATAGCTACAGTAATATTTTAATGCAACCAAACAATCATCAAATAATTATTTTTAACAGATAAAAATAATTCTATATAAAATTTGAGTGAGATTTACTCACAGTGATTTTAGATTCGTAATTTATTCCAATCTGAATACCACTGCTTTGCTATCGCTTAGTACAAGTCTAATATAGCTCGTTTAAATTGAAATATGTTATCAGACAAGTAATTCAAACTTCTTATAAGTCTGAAAATAATTATATGTTTTTAACTAAAATAAATTTAATATTAAAATTACCGAATTAAGTTCTCCACTATTTTGAAATCAGACTCACTACTTCTTCACAGACTGCTCCTAATATAATAGCGAACACCATGATCCTTCGCTGAATACTTCGATCTCATCCATTTCCTAATCCAACCAACCAGCATCACCATCAACTAATCATTGCCCAAACCACTCTTTTCAACAGCCATTTTTGCTTCCCAAAAATCATAGTTCGAACTTTCCAATTTCTCTACTGTCGACTTTCTCTACCCCTTTCAGTCAATCATTAGACACCGCACTCCAATCAACACAGCTAGCATCCATTTCCGAGTTCCCCTGAGATGACTGCACCTTCTCTTCTCTACTCGCATTCCTCGTTCCATCGCCCAACCCTCGTAGGTACTCGCGACTCCCTCTATCAATAACCCATGTCAAACCCTGTCAGCATCTTCACTGATGTTGAGTTTCAGGAACCACGCCATCGCGATGAACGATTTAGCCCTTTTTCCCCTTTTTATTGCCATACTGATGCGCGCCTCCTTCCTGACAATGGAACTCAGCCTCGCGGTGATGGATTTAATCTCGAATCCAATTAATGATTCATATTTGATTTCCATTTTTTTCTTTTAATCAGAGGTCGATTCGATTTTAATTTTAGCTGAGATTGGAAATGAATAAATAGAAGAGGAGAATAAATACAAGGCAAAGTGTTATCACAGTATCTAATTTGATGCTAGAAGTGGATTGAAAACAAGAAAGAGGATCCACATTTTCATTCTGTTTAATAGGAAAGAAGAAACAAAGGAGAAGGCTGCGATTTTATAGACGATGGATACTTCACTATTAAGGAATAGGTGGTAGGTGAAGGTACATATAAATTAAATGTGATTTGAACTACATTAAATTTTGATTAGATGTAAAGAGATTTTTATCCTTTTTAAATAGATTTCGATTTGATTTTAAGCCTATACAAAATCAAATATCTCGGGGTCCATTAATTGAAACCACGAACCGCTATTCTAGTGTACCGACCGACATTTCAATGTAATAACCCTATTCTGAACTCAATAGTATATTCTGAAATTTAATTTCAACATATATACCATATTAAATTAATATAATTTAAATTCAAAAACCACAAATTCTTTGATAATAAATTATTATTTATTATCGTATATATTCCAAACAGAATTTATGTTGATTATCTAAATTTTTCTGACTCAATTCTAATTCAGAATTAAATTATACTATTTTCATATTACGATATTCAATATACTTGAAATTTAATAATCGATTATTAAATTAATAATTCAGTATAAAAATTTCATTTATATTATTAATAAAATAATTAAAATCATATTAAATATTTAAAATTAATTGATCCAAAAATCCGGGTCATTACAGCTTCCTTTCCATACCAAAAAGGAAAAACTCGGATTCCTCTACTACAACGCGTCGACGTACCCTAACCAACAGTGACAGGGATCGTTCACCCCTTTAGACCATCGAATACCCTCAAAAAATGCACGCACGTGCGTATTTAACCCATAAACCCAAAAACGAACTCAAGATCAAGGATTGATGCTAGTAGAACATGAGATTGCGAATCCTAATACCTCACAAGCACACTTCGTACAAATCAGTGGAATAAAAAATGTTCGAACCATTCAAAAATAATATCAGATCATAGAGGAAGTTGAAGAGAATCCAAATACTTGAGTTTAGAGATTTATAGTAATTGATTTGTAATTGTATGGATTTATTTTAGCTCACGAATTTGGTTATAAGAAAAGAGACCGACGCCCAAAGTTCTTTGACCAGAAAAAGAACGAATTTAGGTTTAGAGAGGGATAGTGGAGTATTTGTAAGGAGAGGAATTATTTTTATATTGATTATTTAATTAAATTTTAAGCAACTGCTATTTGTATTCATCATTAAAAATCTCTATGATCACACATGATACCCGAAAATCACGAAAATGGTCATGCCGCTACAGTTTGACATTATGGACCCAACGAAACTGGTTTCATCGAATTCCGACTTCGTATGCTCACACTGCGTATTTTTAACCATCAGATTATCTACTGTTTTTCACATTAAAAATCCGTATGGCCACACATTGACTCCAAAAATCATGAAACTTGAAATCTAACAATAATTCAATATTGCGGATCCAACTAAATTAGTTTCATCGAAAACGGAGATCGTTTGCAAAACTAGATATTTTTAAAGCTCTAAATAACCCATTTAAATATATAAATCTTTCAAAATTAATTAAATTAAATATTTAAAAATAAAAATTATCGTATATATTCACCATAGAATATCATATAGCTCCAATTGGATTTATAACTCAATATTTCAAAGTTCTCAGTTATATCGATATTCGATTTATATTTAAATCCTTTTTAAAATATAAATAAATCGTTATAAAATTTAAAGGAATTCCATGAAGACTTTTCTAAAATTTGATTTGGACATAAATCAAAATCTACACAATGAAGTCCCGATTTTTCTCTTCCATTAGAAAAATATACTTCACCAGCTCTGAATGTTTCTTGTTTCACAGAAATCCGATTTAAAACGGACCCTGTATATTCAGTTGAAGTTCGAATCGCCAAATTACGAACTGTAGCGCCATTTGGAGCTCGATTTTAATTATAATATAATTATACGTTCAAACTTCATTTATATAATATATCCCTTAATATAATTCAACTCTAAACTGAATTATATATTTTGAATTGCCCAATTCATGCAATATTTCCATTTTAGCAAATTCTGATTATTTCAGAATTACGTATATTATTTAATTATTATATTAATTAAATATTCAAAGTCATTTAATTAAATGACCATTAAAATCTTTAAATCACTTTTGGAATAATTAAATAAATTAATTATTACACAGTAAAAATACGGGACATTACATTCTTCCCCCCTTAAAATAATTTCGTCCTCGAAATTGCTAAGGTAGAAAACTAACCCTATTAACTGGGTTAAATATTATTTGTACTTCTTTAACTTCAGTTTCACTGTACCAATTAATTTCAACTAAATTATTAATTTATTCCTACTAACAAAAATTTCCATAAACTCTGAAAATTTTCACCCGAATTTTCTGAAAAATTTCGCCAGCACCTCCTTTGTACTGGTCAATAGCTCAAACTCCAACTCGCCTCTCTAGGCCTTCTCCAGCCCAAAAGAAAATCAAACAGCCAAGCGACTTGCCAATTCGGCTCATAAATCTAATCCAACACATACCAATGTCATCTCAACCAATTTCCAATCAATATCTGTTCAGCACAGCTATTCGCTTATATTTAAACCAAATCCTTTGCTTATCCCAAAAAAATTCCATTTCAAATTCCCATATCACCAATCCAATTTTTCTCGATACCATTCTAATCCAATTCAATTCAATTACCACCGAACTGCCTTTATTTCAATTTCAAATTTGCTTCCACAAATTTCTATTTAATTTGTTTTTATTTCAGACAATCTTTACTTGGGAGTTTCCAATAGCTAAGCCTTTCCAAAAATCAAATATCCTTTTCTGGAATTTCAATACAGCTTTTTTCTAAAAATAATTCAGAAACCAAATCTTTGGTAGTAATCCATCACTTTGAAACTCGAAAATGAACACCGATGATGTCCGGATCAACATCGGAATTTATTTTCTAGCGACTGAAGTGAGTTCAATACTATATCACTTTCAAAACCATTTCTAAACACTTCCATTTTGAAATCAATTCAAAATATCATTTGCAATGCTTTAAACAATTTAAAATCTCCCAGGATTTTAAAATTCTCATATATTTAATCCAAATCCATTTACAATCACTTTTCCAAACCTCCAGGGTATTTAATTTCAGTTCTGATTTAAATTCAGATTTAGTTCATTTCGTAACACTTATACGAATTCTGATTGGTTATTTATTTAACCATTTCAATTATAATCTTACTCGATTATAACTACAACTAACACATTCAATACTATAATATTTCCAATATATATATTTTCTTTATATCAAAATATATTTTGGGTAAAATTATTTCATTTACCCTCTTTTCAAAACATAATGTGCCGGTTCAACGTATTCGAGTGTTTAGAAACTCCTACCGATACAGTGCATCAAACTGAACGACTCGAACTCCTAAACAACTCAACTAATAAATCACCACAATATATAACAATATTTTTATATCAAATAACAAATACGTTCACTCGTACATATACACTCAAACTCAATCTAGGGCATTACTAACCCCATCTCTATTGAGTCACGCCACAGAGCCAAGGTAATTACTTAACCTTAAGCTCTGATACCACTGTAACAACCTGGGGATTTTCTGATCCTGGATATCGGCATACAACAATATGTCGACTATTCAAGCATCGAAAATACCGGATAGTCCATGAAAGAAATTAGAGGGTGAGAATAGATAAGATAGAAATTTAGTATAGAAGAAGAAGAAGAAGAAGAACATACAACATCAGAGTAAACATGAATCTCGCAGTAGAACGAACCACATATAATAGATACATAATTTTGAAATAAAATCAGTATATGTATACGGTAACATTATCAGAGTATAACACTTACAACACAACGGAAATAACTATAGCTGTATAATCCTGAAGCAACCTGCTCCAATCTATTCAAGTATATCTGAAAAATCCTAACTACTTGACTGCCCGTATAAAATTGGGCACCCAAGAGTTTAGGGAAAACAAAAAAAAACAAACTCTTGGTCAGTCATGGGACTGGTATGAGTAAAACCATTTAAAATAGTTTGAGCAATTAAAAGATATCTCATAAGACCACGCTATATAACGGAACGGGTTTTTTCCTTATGAGAATCCAAAACATTTGATTTAACTTTCAAAATCCTTTTGAAAGAAATGATAAACTTTATATCAAAACTCTTTTGATATTATAATAATGTCGATCAACCACAACTAAATAATCATCTAGCAGAAATGTTTTCATCTCACGTCCTACATATATAGTATACAATCAAAACCGCAAGCATTTATTGGATAATGGATTTCCAACTATGACAAGTTATGGAACCACCTTCCGAAAGTGTACCTCTAGAGAGGAATACACTGGGTTCAACAAGAACTCTTGCAACCCGGCCACACATGACCGACCACTCATTTCGCTTGAGTGTATCGAATGTATATTGCCAACGAGTGGGATCAGCAACTGTTTCCCGAATGTTACAACATCGAATAGATTAAATAATGAAATGAATATCTCTAGATAGGTGATAATACACCCTAGTTGGCAGCCAACCATTTAGCCATGCTGCCTGCTCAATTTTTGTCATTTCCTAGTTGTGAGGGTAGAGGCCACGCTTATCTCTGACAGATCACACAATTATTCACTTTGAATGTCACATCGTCATACCCGCTAAATCACAAATTGATTTCCTAAGAAATACAATAGGTATACAGCTAAGAGAAATGATTTCCTCCGCCACCAAATGAAATACGTTTGAAGAGATCAACTTACCTGATCCATTAAATATACTCTGTCAGACATTCTTCCATACAGGTTGTCCTGGGATTGGATAAACCGAAGGCACTATTCTGTAAACAGGACATCCTTTACATAATCAGTTATCTTCATCATATTTGATTGCGACGCTAATGCCCATACAGAGTGGTTTTTAGATTCTGAATCTGATCCCGGTCTTTCCGTATTGACGATGCAAATGGTCAAAATCTTCGATAGTCGGTGATTTAACTATCAAAGGAAAACATGTGTACAAACAACGATATTATTTCCGAATGGAAATTATATTGATCAATCATCATTTAACATTATTTCTTTAGTTCATAAATTTATTCATTTGTTGTTTCCATATATTCAAGATTCTTTTTTTAATTTAGAAAATATACATTATTAATCATTAGAAAGCATTTTCATCTCTTTTTCACGTGTCACTATCATTCCAGTATTCTTTATCATCAAACATTTCATTTTCTATGATTAGAAAATATCTCTGATTTTATTTGGAAAACGTTTCCAAAACTCATTCATTGGATTTAAATAGATGTTTAAATAAAACATCGCTATGCCACTCAAACAATTACCTTCATCAGCAAAACTCACTTAACCAACCTTCACTATTGAACCTTAACCATTCCTTAGTTAAAAATGAAGCCAATCAAGTTGGGGTATAACTACCTCTCAGACCTTAACTGAACAACATTTCTAACCTCAAAATAGACTAAGTTCACCTTTAAATCTTTAACAAGCTTCCTTACGTAAATCTTGGATTCTATTTACGAATCCACTTCTTTTACAGAATATCATTTGATTTTAGCAATAGGGTTATAATCCCATGCTTCTGAAATGTAATAACTTCAATATATTATTTATTAATTTAACTAAATAAATAAACAACTAATTTATTATTAAATAATTAAATCTTGATTAAAAACGAAAAGTAAATAGTACTTTCCCGAATTCGATATAATCAAATTTCAACGTTTAACTCTCTTTCGAATAAACTATATTCGATAACTCCTTTTCGAATAACTCTATTCGATTAACGCCTTTTCGAATAAACTATATTCGATAACTCCTTTTCGAATAACTAATTCGATTAAGTTTCGAATAAACTATATTTGATAACTCCTTTCGAATAACTAATTCGATTAACTCCTTTTCGAATAACTCTATTCGATTAACTCCTTTTCGAATAAACTAATTCAATTATCTTCTTTCAAATAAACTATATTCGATAACTCCTTTCGAATAACTAATTCGATTAACTCCTTTTCGAATAACTAATTCGATTAACTTCTTTCGAATAAACTATATTCGATAACTCCTTTCGAATAACTAATTCGATTAACTTCTTTTCGAATAAACTATATGTAATAACCCGGAAATCTGGGCCAGTTAAAAGTTTTTATTTTTGGCAATTTGAGAGAATTCTGATTATTTAAAATGAATTATTTTAAATAATAACGACAGGAAATTTATTTTGAATAGAATTAGAACGTATATAGTTATATAGTTCGTCGTTAGAATATAAATATTTATTTATAAATATAAAAAGAATTCCAAATGGCGCGGTAGTTCGATAATTCGATTTAAAATTTCAATTGAATGGACCGGGTGCAAAATAAACCGGATTTTGGCAAAACCAAAAATATTGAAATCTAATAGAGAATATATGTCCAATAAATCCGAAAAATCAAAATTTCATAGCGGGGATAAAAAGTTATGCCCAGTTGAAAATTCAGAATAGTCAATGTAGAATTCTGGCCCTTAAAAATGGAAATTTTGCGAACGACCTCGGTTTTCGACGAAACCACTTTTGTTGGATCCGCTATGTCAAGTTATTGATAGATTCCAAAATTCATAATTTTTTGAATAAATATGTGAGCGTGGCAAAGGAAAACACGTTTGACCTGTTTTAGTTGATTTTAATCGACTGAAAATGGCCATTTTTCAAACGGTCTCAGAATTCGATGAAATTAGTTTGGTTAGGACCGTATCGTTAATACGAAGCTAGAAAATATTTTTTGGGTATTTTTAGAGGCTGTATGTGGGCCTGGTAAATTGAAATGCACGTTCAAATTCAATATATAGAGTTATATTTTGATTTTGACAAAAGCTAATTGAAACGATCGAATCAGCTGATGAAACATATCCCATTGTGTTCAGAATGGGGTTATTTAGCTGTGGGCGATAGTCGTCGGGTTTGAATCAGAGTTCGGAATAAAAGTCAACTCTTTGGGATTAATAAAATTAAATAATAATTAAATATATAAACAATGCCCCCCTTTATCTCCCCCATTCATTCCCAGAATAAAGAAAAAGAGAAAAACTCCTCGAACGAAGCTATTGTCGCCATCGCCCTCGCCCAGTCCATCGTCGCGCCACCTGTCTTCCCCCACCACCGCGACAAGCTCACCCGCCTCCTCTTTTTCCCCAAACCCCCGAACCCTAAATCTGAATCCTAACTCCAAGCCCCCCCACTTTCTGGCCGCAACGTTAGTCACTCCAGGGGGCCAGCCATCACCGGCCACCGTCGGCAACACCGACGCGCCACCCCTTGTCTCCACCGCCTCCCAAACCGCCACTCCTCTGACAAAATCAAATTTAGATGTGAGTCTTCTTCCTTTACTCTTTATTTTATTTATTTTAAATATTATGTAATTAGTTGATTTAAATAAGTAAATAAACCATAATTAGATTTTTATAAAACAAAAGAGTATGAATTTGATTTCAGTTTTAATTATTTACAGTGAATGTAGATTTGATTTTTATGTATATATATAATGTATAAAAACAAGATTTTCAATTGAATAAAGATAGGATTTTTAATTGAATAAAGATAAGATTTTCAATTGAATAAAGATAAGATTTTCAATTGAATAAAGATAAGATTTTTAATTGAATAAAGATAAGATTTCATTTGTTTAAAGATTAGATGTTCATTTGTTTGAAAAGATGATTTTTATATTATAGAAAGGATAAAAATATGATTTTTATATCATAGAAAGAATAAAAACATGATTTTTATTTATGTAGAGTAATATAATTTTTATTATATTACTAGCGGTATAAAAATAGAATTTTTATCTATATAGTAGCGGTATAAAAATGTGATTTTTATCCATATAGAGTGATTATAAAAATATGATTTTTATATACAAAGCAACAATATAAAAATGTGATTTTTATATATGTAGTGAACACGGGCAACGAAAGTGACAAAAGGCGAGAACGGCGAAGATTTCCTACATATGAAGAGTCGTGGCGTTTGGTTTAGCTAGTCAGTGAGAACTCCTCACCTTTAATTTATTTCTAGTTTGAAATATATACAAAGATGCAGATGGTGTTTAGTAGCACCCGACACCCGTCGTCCACAGACCATGGATGACCTGTTTGTTTGATTGCAGTGTTGTGAAATTTGATTGTGTGATGTGAAATGAAATAAAATATTTTATAGTGGAAAATATTTTATAGTTAAAAATATGATTTTTAACGTGTTTATAAAATAAATATTTATAAACAAATCGGAGATTTGTTCTTATACACTGATATGATTGACATTGATTGGGACGATAAATTTTACACATCGCCCAACTGCACAAATAAAGATCTGTGTTTGTTGATTTGAAACCTCACACGGGTATTGGTATGATATTCGACGTACACTAATCCCGATTGTTTAGTTGTATGTCAATCGATGGGTTGACAGATTGTGTAAGCGTTAATTATTTATATTTAATGCTTATGCAGTTGTGTGGTGCACTCTGGATGATGGTTGATTAGTTATCGTTGTTAATCCTTATAATTAACATTATATGGTAATTGATTGGGCCTCATTCCAGTTTTGAAATAGTATATTTGAATAGAAATATTTGAAATAAAAATATTTGAAATAGAATATTTGAATAGAAAATTTTGAAATAGAATATTTGAAAAAGAAATATTCGAAATAGAATATTTGAAAAAGAAAAATTTGAATAGAAATATTTGAAATAGAATATTTGAAAATAGAAATATATGAAGCCGTGTTGATTAATTAATGCCATTTTGATGCGAGCAATATTTATATCGATTTTATTCGTTTTTATAATGAATATCGAAAAGGAAGAGATTTCAAAATATAACGTTTTGAAAATATTATCATTTATATATCGATGATGTGGAATATCCAATTTTGATTGGAAATTGAATATGAAGTTGAAATCGTTTCGAAAACTTATTTAAAACGATTTATAAAATACGTTTTTAAAAGGAAATCGACGAAGTATATATATTATATATATAAAATATAATGGCCTAAATAGAACGCTCCGCGCCGCGACAGTTCGTGAATTTCGACCATTGACTTCGAATGGATATTACGGGAGATCCGACCGTTGGATTCTCCTAAAACCAGAACCGTTGGGTTCATATCGAAAAGAGCTTTCAAAGAATGTTGGAAATTTTAAATCTAATGGTTGGATTTGGAATTATGTCCAAATCAAATTTGGAAAAGGTCGCTGTAAGTGCAGTTCGATGGCCGTTGATGGAAATCGACTGTACGGGCCTTAATAAAATTATTAAAAATTGTAATAATTTGTGTAAAATCATATGAAATGATTTGGGAAGAATTGGGATGAAAAACTCCATATTTGAAAAGATAAAAGTAGATTTTTATCGAATTGAACTAGTTTTGAACTAGAATAATAATTTATTTATTTTTAAAATAAATAAATTGGATTTGAAATGGTTTTGGAAATAACCAGAATTTCCAATAATTGAATTGGAATGAATTTAAATCGAAATTGTCTTCAGAATATTTCGATATTGGATTTCATGATGAAACAGATATTGTTATGCGAATTTGAAAGATATATTTATATCGTTATTTCCAATACGATATTTGTTGGTCGTAGAATTTGATATTGAATATAAGCCGATATATTTTCTATTCAGATCCTTGTATTTAATATCAAATGGGATTTGGGTTTGTCGTGAATGGTGTCTTTATTAACATTGTTCTTAAACCCAGTTGAGAAAAAGATTAAATCTTTCTATTTAATTTTAATGAAGTGTACCAATTAAATGGTATTTAATTGGAGTTGAACTTGAATTGATTTTTGGGTTTATCGTGAACGGTGTTTTAAATAACATTTGTTCATTAACCCGATAATTAATGGAATGTGATATGGGTTGTCGTGAATGGTATCTTTAATAATACCGTTCTTAGGCCCAACGGAGTTAAGAAAATCAGAAACTAACTGGAGATTAGTTAAGTTGAATGGTTTCTTGGGTATTGATCTGATGTTAGTTTCGGCCTTCGGGGTTAATACTAAGGGAATTGCTCACTTGCTATTTTTACGGTTAGGGACTGATTGAAACGTGATGTGATCTTGGGGTTTATCGTGAACGTTGTTTTAAATGACATCGGTTCTTTAACCCAGCTAAAATTAAAACTAAGTGGAATTTTAATGAATCTTTAATTAGATTGAAAAGATCAAGAATGGAGTATCACCAGTTTTGCTCCAGGCGATAGTTAAATCTTTAATTAGATTTGAACGTGAAATGGTAATTGAATTTACCGATAACACCATGGTTTTAGATATGAAGTATTACCAGTTTTACTTCATGGGATGGATAAGTTGGGATTGGCAAATAAAATAAATGATTACTTCGGTGTGGTTCACTAATCCCGACAAGTTTGAAGTGATATTCAAAGGAAGATTAAAGAATAAATTTAAAAGAATTTATCTTTGATAAAATTAATGGGAACCTTTCCCCAAGAATGTGAAATTTAGAAACTAACTGTAGGTTAGCTAAGAAGAATGGTTTCCTGGGTATTGATCTGATCTTGGTTTCGGCCTTCGGGGTTAATGTTTGGGAAATTATTCTCTTGTTAATTTACGGTTAGTGACTGATGAATTGGAATAAGGCGTATGTTGTGTTTGTGTAACACTTGTTTATTATATACGCGAGTTATTCGGAAAGACCGGGTTTATCCCATTTTGAATAACCGATACGACGATAAGTCAAAGGTGAAGACGGTGGTCGAAGACCAGTGGTCTTCACGTCGTTTGGATTATTACTGATGATCTTGATTGGGTCGTACACCCAAGAGGAGGGAATCAGTTGGTGATCGTCTTGATGTACTTGGAGATCGATGGATATGCGAGGTACAAGGTGCCTCCGGTTTCGTTCAGACCCACGACGGACTTGTAAATGGACTTTGTGTCTGACATTGGATATAATTCTGTGTGATTGATAGATATTGGTTGCATGGAGTGGTTTGCCTGTGTGGCATGCTAAGATGCAAATGATTAAGACTTCTGTTGAAAAGCAGAGTCTTGTGGTTGATGATCAAAGCACAGCCTGTGTGGCACAGCTTTGTGTAGCGTTAATTCGCGAGCCTCACACCCCGGTTGTGAACCAGAAACGAGAGAGGACATCAGGGAGGACATGCGTTTCTTTCTAGCTAGAAGTGGCATCAGTGGTTTTACACGCCCTGAAGAGTTTGACTTATGTGGTTGTTGCTGTTGCGAGGCGCCTCGGATATATCGGTGACTATGTGAAGCCGATGGAGTCATTCGTTGGCTCATTTACGCCCCATAGGGCGGGGTGACGTATTGTTCAGGCATAATAATAATCCACTCCGTGTGGACAGGCCCTGACGATCCAAGGTGCAGTTGCGGCTGTTCCTGAGATATGGTATGCTAGATTGTCTCGAATCGGTAGATGACGATCCCTGGCCTCGGTTCACAGACGGAAATCCAATTTCCAATACGTGATAATTCGGGTTGATTGTAGAGCCTAGTATGGCGACATAGTGGGATGGGGCACTCATGTCGTCTATGATTGATATTTATGATTGTATATAAAATCAGAAACTAACTGGAAACGAGCTAAGATGGGTGGTTTCCCGGGTATTAGTCTTTTGTTGGTTTCGGCCCTCGGGGTTGATACTTAGGGAATTGTTCTCTTACTAATTTACAGTTGGAGTCTGATTAAGAATTAAAACATGAAATTTAGCGTATCAAGCATTCTTTGGCTATTATAAGGTAAAACCCTATCCTCCGGTTTGTGTTGCATTGTGTGATGGGACCTGGTGTTTATAATGGCTTCATTGTTCTTTATTTAGCATTGCGCTGTTGTTTTATGCACTGGTGTTCTTGGGAGGAAACCCGTTCCGTGTTATACGGCATGGTCCCTTGATTTACCTAACTTTAAAATAAAGATTAATAACTGTTTTAGTTCTCACACCAGTAACATGACTGACCTGGAGTATATTGTTTTAACCTAAACTCTGGGTGCCCTTATTTTGACACGGGCAGCTAGTAGTTTTGGTTTTGCAGATTTATATTCATAGGAACCTGGTTTACAGCTGGAATGATATCTGGAAAGCTCTTTATCCATATATCTCTTTTAGTTATGTATTGTATTATTTTCCACTACTATGTAATGTATTGTAATCTCTGATATTTTATAATGTGTAATATTGATTTATACTCTGTATATTCTTGTAATCTGATGGAGTTGTTGTTATAAGCAATGAAATGTTCTTCTGTCTACGTCTTGATGTGGATTGTTCTCAATTCAATGCGGGCTTTCCTTACCGGGGAAGTTCGGGTCATTTCATTTTGGTATCAGAGCTTTGGTTTACAAAGCTCAGAGAACAAGACATATTGGAACCATATGAAAGAATTCATCAGAGATTGGATTAGTAATATCCAATAGGAATGACTCGTTAGAGATCGGATCAGTAGTATCCTAGAACGAGTGTGAAGGGTATATTTTTAAAGTGAAAACAAATTTTGTTTTGAAAATTTAAATCAATTATTCGTATTTGATTATTTATTTATATTGATTTGGACTATCAGGTATATAGAGATTTTAATATACGTCTGATCCACGTGTATTGGAAGCCTCCAATATACATGATGGATATAGAGTCACACTCTAGTCGCCCGGGGATAATTCTGATGATGCGGCCGCATCATCAGTATTTCTATTCGAGTGCCGAAAGCGTGATATCTATATATTTCCATTAGACTGGTGTGAGAATCAAAATTAGATAGGGCTTATTGTTGTGATTTGGCATCAAAAAATGTGATTTTTGACTATATATCGAAGTTATGAATTTGAAATGATAACCAACTAATTGATTAATGGTTGTGTTGTTTGATTTATTAAATCTGAACCATATAGCCAATTTGAACCAAATAATAAATTGTATTGAAAATTTATCGCATTTGCTTGCATATACATGTACTTACATTGAACATGTCATTGCAAGGAGGCTAAAGCAGAAGAATAAAATTGTTTGCCCGACAAATAGGTACATGTTTACCATAATTTACTGTTTTGTTTGGGTGATGATGATTTTATGAGCCGATTGGCTAGCCGCTTGGCTTTTTCTTTTTCTTTTGGATTGAAGAAGGCCATGGGAGGCTATATGAAATATCCTGAAGTCCCCGGTGCAGGGGAGGTTATGGAAAAAGTTTTCGAAAATTTAGGGTGTTAGCCAAATTTTTGAAAATTTTGAAAAGTTCTTAGAAACCGAAAAGTTGAAAAACTTAAGCCGTAATGAAAATAATGAAAGTTGACTTGATTAGTTAAACAACTTTCGGTTTCGTTCCTTTTCGGGGATGGAAAGTTTTAAGTTGGGGAGATTGTAATAACCCGGAAATCTGGGCCAATTTAAAAATTTTATTTTTGGCAATTTTAGTGAATTTTGATTATTTACAATGAATTGTTTTAAATAATAACAAAGGGAAATTTATTTTGAATAGAATTAGAACGTATATAGTTATATAGATCGTCGTTAGAATATAAATATTTATTTATATATATAAAAGGAATTGAAAATGGCGCGGTAGTTCGATAATTCGATATCAAATTTCAAATGAATGGACTGGAAGCAAAATAAACCGGATTTTGGCGAAACCAAAAATATTTGAATCTAATTGAGAATATCTTTCCAACGAATCCGAAAAATCAAAATTTCATAGCGGGGATAAAAAGTTATGCCCATTTGAAAATTCAGAATAGTCGATGTAGAATTCTGGCCCTTAAAAATGGAAATTTTGCAAACGACCTCGGTTTTCGACGAAACCACTTTTGTTGGATCCGCGATGTCAAGTTATTTCTAGATTCCCAAATTCGTAATTTTTCAAATCAATATGTGAGCGTGGCAAAGGAAAAAGCGTTTGACCAATTTAAGTTGATTTTAATCGACTGGAAAATGGCTATTTTTCAAACGGTCTCAGAATTCGACAAAATTAGTTTTATTAGGACCATATCGTCA
Source organism: Allium sativum (assembly GCA_030737875.1). Taxonomy (NCBI): domain Eukaryota; kingdom Viridiplantae; phylum Streptophyta; class Magnoliopsida; order Asparagales; family Amaryllidaceae; genus Allium; species Allium sativum. The sequence continues at coordinate 50,003,300 of CM060924.1, read as the reverse complement.
ATACGAAGCTAGAAAATACTTTTCGGGAATTTTTAGAGGCTGTATGTGGGTCCGGTAAATTGAAATGCGCTTTCAAATTCAATATATAGAGTTATATTTTGATTTTGACGAAAACTAATTGAAATGATCGAATCAGCTGATGAAACATATCCCATTGTGTTCAGAATGAGGGTACTTAGCTATGGGCAACAGTCATCGGGTTTGAATTAGAGTTTGGAATAAAAGTCAACTCTTTGGGATTAATAAAATTAAATAATAATTAAATATATAAACCAGGCCCCCCGTTATCTCCCCCATTCATTCCCAGAATAAAAAAACAAAAAGAGAAAAACTCCTCGAACAAAGCCGTTGTCGCCATCGCCCCTACCCAGTCCATCGTCGCGCCACCAGTCTTCCCCCACCACCGCGACAAGCTCACCTGCCTCCTCTTTTCCCCCAAACCCCCGAACCCTAAATCTGATTCCTAACTCCAAGCCCCCCCTTTCTGGCTACACCGTCAGTCACTCCAGGGGGCCCCGCCATCACTTGCCACCGTCGGCAACACCGACGCGCCACCCCTTGTCTCTACCGCCTCCCAAACCGCCCCTCCACTGACGAAATCAAATTTAGCTATGAGTCTTCTTCCTTTTCTTTTTATTTTATTTATTTTAAATATTATGTAATTAGTTGATTTAAATTAGTAAATAAACCGTATTTAGATTTTTATAAAACAAAAGAGCATGAATTTGATTTCAGTTTTAATTATTTACAATGAATGTAGATTTGATTTTTATGTATATATATAATATATAAAAACAAGATTTTCAATTGAATAAAGATAAAAAATTTAACTGAATAAAGATAAGATTTTCAATTGAATAAAGATAAGATTTTCAATTGAATAAAGATAAGATTTTTAATTGAATAAAGATAAGATTTCATTTGTTTAAAGATTAGATGTTCATTTGTTTGAAATATGATTTTTATATTATAGAAAGGATAAAAATATGATTTTTATATCATAGGAAGAATAAAAACATGATTTTTATTTATGTAGAGTAATATAATTTTTATTATATTACTAGCAGTATAAAAATAGAATTTTTATCTATATAGTAGTGGTATAAAAATGTGATTTTTATCCATATAGAGTGATTATAAAAATATGATTTTTATATACATAGCAACAATATAAAAATGTGATTTTTATATATGTAGTGAACACGGGCAACGAAAGTGACAAAAGGCGAGAACGACGAAGATTTCCTACATATGAAGAGTCGTGGCGTTTGGTTTAGCTAGTCAGTGAGAACTCCTCACCTTTAATTTATTTCTAGTTTGAAATATATACTAGGATGCAGATGGTGTTTAGTAGCACCCGACACCGTCGTCCTCAGACCATGGATGACCTGTTTGTTTGATTGCTGTATTGTGAAATTCGATTGTGTGATGTGAAATGAAATAAAATATTTTATAGTGGAAAATATTTTATAGTTAAAAATATGATTTTTAACGTGTTTATAAAATAAATATTTATAAACAAATCGGAGATTTGTTCATATACAATGATTTGATTAATATTGATTAGGATGATAAATTTTACACATCGCCCAACTGCACAATTAAAGATCTGTGTTTGTTGATTTGAAACCCCACACGGGTATTGGGATGATATTTGACGTACACTAATCCCGATTGTTTAGTTGTATGTCAATCGATGGGTTGACAGACTATGTAAGCGTTAATTATTTATATTTAATGCTTATGCAGTTGCATGGTGCACTCTGGATGATGGTTGATTAGTTATCGTTGTTATTTTATACATGTTTTGTAGAAAATCCATATAATTAACATTATATGGTAATTGATTGGGCCTCATTCCAGTTTTGAAATAGAATATTTGAATATAAATATTGAAATAAAAATATTTGAAATAGAATATTTGAATAGAAATATTTGAAATAGAACATTTGAAAAAGAAATATTTGAATATAAATATTTGAAATAGAATATTTGAAAAAGAAATATTTGAATAGAAATATTTGAAATAGAATATTTGAAAATAGAAATATATGAAGCCGTGTTGATTAGATTACGCCATTTTGACGTGAGCGATATTTTTATCGATTTTATTTGTTTTTATAACGAATATCGAAAAAGAAGAGATTTCAAAATAAAATGTTTTGAAAATATTATCATTTATATATCGATGATGTGGAATATTCAATTTTGATTAGAAATTGAATATGAAGCCGAAATCGTTTTGAAAACGAATTTAAAACGATTTATAAAATACGTTTTTAAAAGGAAATCGACGAAGTATATATTATATATACTATATATATATAATATAATGGCCTGACTAGAACGCGCTGCGGCAGTTCGTGAATTTCGACCATTGACTACGAATGGATATTACGGGAGATCCGACCGTCGGATTCTCCTAAAACCCGAACAGTTGGGTTCGTATCGAAAAGAGCTTTCTAACGAATGTTGGAAATTTGAAATCTTACGGTTGGATTTGGAATTATGTCCAAATCAAATTTGGAAAAGGTCGCTGTAAGTGCAGTTCGATGGCCGTTGATGGAAATCGACTGCATGGGCCTTGATAAAATTATTAAAAATAATAATAATTTGTGTAAAATTATAAGAAATGATTTGGGAAGAGTTGGGATGAAAAACTCCATATTTGAAAAGAAAAAAGTAGATTTTTATCGAAATGAACTAGTTTTGAACTAGAATAATTTTTTATTTATTTTTAAAATAAATAAATTGGATTTGAAATGGTTTTGAAAATAACCAGAATTTCCAATAATTGAATTGGAATGGATTTGAATCGAAATTGTCTTTGGAATATTTCGATATTGGATTTCGTGATGAAACAGATATTATTATGGGAATTTGAAAGATATATTTATATCGTTATTTCCAATACGATATTTGTTGGTCGTAGAATTTGATATTGAATATAAGCCGATATATTTTCTATTCAGAGCCTTGTATTTAATATCAAATGGGATTTGGGTTTGTCGTGAATGGTGTCTTCATTAACACTGTTCTTAAACCCAGTTGAAAAAAAGATTAAATCTTTTTATTTAGATTTAATGAAGTGTACAAATTAAATGGTATTTAATTGGAATTGAATTTGAATTGATTTTTGGGTTTATCGTGAACGGTGTTTTAAATAACATTTTTTCTTTAACCCGATAATTAATGGAACGTGATTTGGGTTGTCGTGAATGGTATCTTTAATAATACTGTTCTTAGGCCCAAGGAGTTAAGAAAATTAGAAACTAACTGGAGATTAGTTAAGTTGAATGGTTTCTTGGGTATTGATCTGATGTTGGTTTCGGCCTTCAGGGTTAATACTTAGGGAATTGCTCACTTTCTAATTTTACGGTTAGGGACTAATTGAAATGTGATGTGATTTTGGGGTTTATCGTGAACCGTATTTTAAATGACATCGGTTCTTTAACCCAGTGAAAGATTAAAACTAAGTGGAGTTTTAATGAATCTTTAATTAAATTGAAAATATCGAGAATGGAGTATCACCAGTTTTGCTCCAAGCGATAGTTAAATCTTTAATTAGGTTTGAACGTGAAATGGTAATTGAATTTACCGATAACACCGTGGTGTTAGATATGAAGTATTACCAGTTTTACTTCATGGGATGAATAGGTTGAGATTAGGGAATAAAATAAATGATTACTTCGGTGTGGTTCGCTAATCCCGACAAGTTTGAAGTGATATTCAAAGGAAGATTAAAGAATAAATTTAAAAGAATTTATCTTTGATAAAATTAATGGGAACCTTTCCCTAAGAATGTGAAATTTAGAAACTAACTGTAGGTTAGCTAAGAAGAATGATTTCCTGAGAATTGATCTGATGTTGGTTTCGGCCTTCAGGGTTAATGTTTGGGAAATTATCCTCTTGTTAATTTACGGTTAGTGACTAATGAATTGGAATGAGGCGTATGTTGTGTTTGTGTAACACTTGTTTATTATATACGCGACTTATTCGGAAAGACCGGGTTTATCCCATTCTGAATAACTGATACGACGATAAGTCGAAGGTGAAGACGTTGGTCGAAGACCGGAGGTCTTCACGTCGTTTGGATAATTACTAATGACCTTGATTGGGCCGTACACCCAAGAGGGGGGAATCAGTTGGTGACCGTCCAGACGTACTTGGAGATCGATGGATATGCGAGGTACAAGGTGCCTCCGATTTCGTTCAGACCCAATACAGACTTGTAAATGGACTGTGTGTCTGACATTGGATATCATTCTGTGTGATTGATAAATATTGGTTGCATGGAGTGGTTTGCCTGTGTGGCATGCTAAGATGCAAATGATCAAGCCTTCTATTGAAAAGCAGAGTCTTGTGGTTGATGATCAAAGCACAACCTGTGTAGCACAGCTTTGTGTAGCGTTAATTCGCGAGCCTCACACCCTGGTTGTGAACCAAAAATGGGAGAGAACATCAGGGAGGACATGTGCTTCATTCTAGTTAGAAGTATCGTCAGTGGTTTTACACACCCTGACGAGTTTGACTTATGTGGTTGTTGCTGTTGCGAGGCGCCTCAGATATATCAGTAACTATGTGAAGCCGATAAAGTCATTCGTTGGCTCATTTATGCCCATAGGGCAGGGAGACGTATAGTTCAGGCATAATAATCCGCTCCATGTGGACCGGACCTGACGATCCAAGGTGCAGTTGAGGCTGTTCCTGAGACATGGTAGGCTAGAATGTCTCAAATCGGTAGAGGACGATCCCTAGCCTCGGTTCACAGACGGAAATCCAATTTCCAATACATGATAATTCGGTTTTGATTGTAGAGCCTAGTATGGCGACATAGTGGGATGGGGCACTCATGCCGTCTGTGATTGATATTTATGATTGTATATAAAATCAGAAACTAACTGGAAACGAGCTAAGATGGATGGTTTCCCGGGTATTAGTCTGATGTTGGTTTCGACCTTCGGGGTTGATACTTGGGGAATCGTTCTCTTACTAATTTACGGTTGGAGTCTGATTAAGAATTGAAACATGAAATTTAGCGTATCAAGCATTCTTTGGCTATTATAAGGTAAAACCCTATCCTCCGGTTTGTGTTGCATTGTGTGATGGGACCTGGGTCTTATAATAGCTTCATTGTTCTTTATTTAGCATTGCGCTGTTGTTTTATGCACTGGTGTTCTTGGGAGGAAACCCGTTCCATGTTATACGGCGTGGTCCCTTGATTTACCTAACTTTAAAATAAAGATTAATAACTATTTTAGTTCTCACACCAGTCACATGACTGACCTGGAGTTTATTGTTTTAACCTAAACTCTGGGTGCCCTTATTTTGACATGGGCAGCTAGTAGTTTCGGTTTTGCAAATTTATATTCACAGGAACCTGGTTTACAGCTGGAATGATATCCGGAAAGCTCTGTATCCATATATCTCTTTTAGTTGTGTATTGTATTATTTTCCGCTGCTATGTAATGTATTGTAATCTCTGATATATTATAATGTGTAATATTGATTTATACTCTGTATATTCTTGTAATCTGATGGAATTGTTGTAATAAGCAATGAAATGTTCTTCTTTCTGCGTCCTGATGTGGCTTGTTCTCAATTCAATCCAGGCTTTCCTTACCGAGGAAGTTCGGGTCGTTTCACTATATTCGATAAATCCTTTCGAATAACTAATTCGATTAACTCCTTTTTGAATAACTAATTCGATTAACTTCTTTCGAATAACCAATATTCGATTTACTTTATTTGATTAACTCCTGTTCGATTAACTTTATTCGAATAACTAACATTCGATTTACTCTATTCAATTAACTCTATTCAATTATCTCTATTCAATTAACTCTAATCAATTAACTCTAATTCGAATAACTAATATTCGATTACCTCTTATTCGATTAACTCTAATCCGATTTAACTCTATTCGATTTAACTCTAATCGATTAACTCTATTCGAATAACTCTAATTCCTTTTATAATCCTACTTACTTTCCAAATATTTCCTTTTATGATATCTTATTTATTTTCTAAACAAATATTCCTTTTATCCTTCTATTTATTCTCCCAATATATATTCCTTTTCTCTTTCTATTTATTTAACAAATAAATATTCCTTTTCAATTCTATTTGTTCAACAACTATTCCCTTTTCAATTCTATTTGTAAATGTTTTACAAATATTTCCTTTTATATTCTATTTGTAAATGTTCTACAAATATTTCCTTTTCAATTCTATTTGTAAATGTTTTACAAATATTTCCTTTTAAATTTAATTGTAAATGTTTTACAAATATTTACTTTTATATTTGTTCTATCTATCAAATGATAAATATTCCTTTTATAAATTCCTTTGGTTTTATAAATATATCATTTCAAATATACACTTTGAAAATTTCCAGTTTTACATCCCAGTATTTCTTATGGTATTTAAAACCCCAAATGACAAGGATCAATATCATACAAACACCCATAATCAATAACAGATTATATATCACATCATATATCACAATATATGAAAAACAGTAAAATAAATGTTGAGAAATCCAGTTGTATTCCTCTGACCTGTTTCCCCGCATCCACAGATGATACACAATATAATTCACATCAATTTCATTTGATTAATGATATATATATATAACTATATCGATATTTTCAACCAATCAATTAGCAATTCAACCAAACCATCAACACACAACAATCAATCATCATTTATCAGTTCTATAAATAGGTTAAAAAATAGAACTAATAAATTTGGTGAGTTTTACTCACACCGGACAGTCATCATTAAATAACGATTAACTATCTTTGATTCAGACAGACAGTCTATTTTGCAGTAAATTGTAAAGGGCTCCAATTCAATCCCAGTCAGTTACATTGTGTAGCCGCCGTCCATACGACCCCATCGGATCCTGTTTTGTCCAATTTCGACACCGTATGATAAAGTTATAATAATCTAAAGTTAATACACTATTAATGTTTAATCTAAACTTGAATCATATAATTTATATAGGCCTTACATTTCATTTCTCAGCCCAGACCCACTTAAATACCCAAGACCCGCTCGTTCCTTCTTCTCTAAAGACTGAACGCTCCAGACTTCAAACACACCATTTCCCCAACTTCAACTCCACATCGCACCATCATTCTTACATCGATGACCAAACATAAGCCACCAAAATACCTTGCTTCCATATCCACTCCTTTCTATGCTCATTATAATCAATTCGTCACCTCCCTCAAAAATGCGACTACATGAACACTTCCTCAACCGTTCACCCCCCTTCGATCTCCTTCCACGATCCAAAATACCCTAAACAAAATATACCAAAGTACTCCACATCATCTCCGCTTCCTTTCCATACTAAAATGGAAAAACTCGGATTCCTCTACTACAACGCGTCGACAGACCCCAACCAATGGTGACAGGGACCGTTCGCCTATTTAGACCATCGAATACCCTCAGAAAATGCATGTAAGTGTGGTTTTACCCATAAACCCAAAAATGAACTCAAGATCAAGGATTGATACTAGTAGAACATGAGATTGTGAACCCTAATATCTCACAAGCACACTTCATACGAATCAGTGGACCAAAAATGTTCGAACCATTCAAAAATAATATCAGATCGTAGAGGAAGTCGAAGAGATTCCAAATACTTGAGTTTAGAGATTTATAGTAATTGATTTGTAATTGTATGGATTTATTTTAGCTTATGAATTTGGTTATAAGAGAAGAGACTGGCGGCCAAAATTCTTTGACCAGAGAAAGAACGAATTTAGGTTTAGAGAGGGATAGTGGAGTATTTATAAGGAGAGGGAATTATTTTTTATATTGATTATTTGATTAAATTTTAAGCAACTGTTATTTGTATTCATCATTAATAATCTCTATGATCACACATTATACCCAAAAATCATGAAAATGGTCATGCAGCTACAATTTGACATTACGGACCCAGTGAAACTGGTTTCGTCGAATTCCAACTTCGTATGCTCACACAGGTATTTTTACCTATTAGAGTATCGACTGTTTTTCACATTAAAAATCCATACAGCCACACACTGACATCAAAAATCACGAAACTTGAAATCTAATAATAATTCAATATTACAGATCCAACAAAATTAGTTTCATCGAAAACGGAGGTCGTTTGCAAAACTTGCTACTTTTAAAGCACTAAATAACCCATTTAAATATATAAATATATTTAAAAATAATTAAATTAAATATCTAAAAATTAATATTATAGTATATATTCACCATAGAATATCATACAGCTCCAATGGGATTTATAACTCGATATTTCAAAGTTCTCAGTTATATCGATATTCGATTTATATTTTAATCCTTTTTAAAATATAAATAAATCGTTATGAATTTTAAAGGAATTTCATAACGACTTTTCTAGAATTTGATTATGGCCATAAATCAAATTCTACACAATGAAATCCTGATTTTTCTCTTCCATTAGAAAAATATAATTCACCAGCTCTGAATGTTTCTTGTTTCACAGAAATCCGATTTAAAACAGACCCTATATATTCAGTTGAAGTTCGAATCGCCAAATTACGAACTGCAGCACCATTTGGAGCTCGATTTTAATTATAGTATAATTATACGTTCAAACTTCGTTTATATAATATATTCGTTAATATAATTCAACTCTAAACTAAATTATATATTTTGAATTGCCCAATTCACACAATATTGCTGTAACACCCCAAAATTTTTGTTAATAGTACATTAACAAATTAAAGTATAATTATTTCTAAATGATAGAATTAAGGGAAACGGGTTACGCCATTGCGTTCGTCTTGGAATTTTGCTTGAGATAGAGTCGGAGTTTGCGTAAAACGGACTCCGTATGAAGGAGTTATGACCTCCGGAAGGTTCAAAATTCGATTTAAAATTCAAACAGCCCATAAACAAATTCGAAATTCAAAAACTGGACCAGAACTGGGCTGGGTGGGAATTTTCCCGCCCTAGACCCAGGTCGACTATGTATTCGACCTGGGAGTCGATCTGGGTACCCAGGTCGACTATGTAGTCGACCTGCTTGGTTGACCTGACCTGCTTGGTCTGGTCCAGGCTCGGTTTCTGGGGCTTGGCTGTGTCACTAGGGCTGACTTGTCACTTTCTGATTGGCTTCTCTTGAGATGGATGGCCTTGATTAACTCTAGCTTCATCGATGGCTCTAACTAGTTTGAAATTCTATATAAAGAACCTTAGTCTCAACCTAAATTCACACAAATAAAATAGAGCTAGAGCCGTCATGCTGCTGGAAGAAAGCCAAGAGTAGCCTCCACTTGAAGAAAGATTAGAGACGAGCGAAACTAAAGTAAAAGAAAGATTCAAACAACATTTGTCTACCCAAAGGAAAGCATTGCAAATTCAGAACTCAGAATCCAGAATTCAAGTTCGTCGTTTGTTGTAAGTATAGTGATTTTTTCGATGGGAATAAAATTAAGATTTAATTCGATGTAAAATGGAAATGGAATTGTGCTATTGTATAACGACGATGTTAATTCATATCTATGTGTTGCAATGATTGTGTTGTGAATGATATTGGGATGTTTGTGATATAATTGATTTGATGTTGGATCCATTAGAATGTTTGTGGGTTAATCTAGTTGATGTTGGATCTATTCAAATTCACATACAAGTTATTTGGTTCATATCTACACCTATATGTTTAGGTGATTATGACAAGTCATATGTTGTACAATAGAATTTCTATGCCTAAATGATTAAGTTCACGTACATGCTCATATGTTTATACAAAAGTTGCAAGTTCATAATTGGATCCATGCCAAGATCCATTTTAATACAAGTTTCATGTTATAGTAGTAAACATGATTAGATCTAGTTCATACATGTGATAAAATTATACATACTTTATGGACATGTCGTACTCTTGTCATATGCTAGTGATGTTCGATGTTATGCCTAGATCTAAACATGTTTAGGCTTATGTTGTCTAAATCATATGCTAATTCATGTGACACCTATTTAGTTAGACCCCTATTTCAATGCAAGTTCACATATATGTAAGTTGATTTAGCCTATGTTGCAAATTCACATATATGTATGTTGATTTTGCCTATGTTGCAAGTTCACACCAATGATGTTCATATTGACTATGCCAAAAATGCCAAGTTTACACCTATGTCACGTTTATGTTAATGAATGCCAATTTTTTGTACGCTAAGTTAGGCTAAGTTTTTAGCCTAATATTATATGTTAAAAATCATGCAGACAAAAAATTAGGCTAAGATTGTTAGCCTAATATTTAGATGGGGTAATGTTGGGAAAAATTGGTAATTAAAGGAAACTTGACATAAATTGGTGAAAATATATGTGTTGGCATGTTTGGCACATGCCAATAATTTGGTGGCACTTAAATGGTATAAAATTCTTATACCAAAAATGATGAACTTGGAAAGTGGGCCACAACATTTAATTGTTAACAAATTTACATATAACAAGTAATAGAGACAAATACGTAAATTTAGAAAATACGAGTATGCTTAACCCGAGGTTGGATTGAGTTGCGATGTAAACCTACCCGGACCCGCCCGGCTGTCCAGTAGTCACAACAATACCTATCCAATGTGAGAGTTTAAGCATTGAGCCCAATAAGGACCCGAGGTTAGACTGAGTTACGGTGTAAATCTGCCCGGAACCGACCGACACATCCAGTAACCGTAGCAATATCTGTCTAATGTGAGTGGTCGGTGCTTTAACTAATTAAAGTTAAGGACAGACAAGTCAGGATGGTCGGGTTAAGTTAACTAAAAACACTTAACCAATTCAACATGTTAATTAAACTGATGGGTGGGGTTAGGTAAATACAGACACTTAACCACTTAACATGTTTGACTAGAAAACCCAAGTAACAGGGACCCATTTCAGCAGTAACCCAATTAGGTATCATGGTACCCTGAAACTAGGCAAGGTGGGGCAAGATTACTGGGCTGATTGTAAGCGGTCAAAAGCAACGGCGGTTGGTGCAGCAGTGTGGGTTCTAACGGAGTGCGGGCGTGCACACACTTCGGAGCAGACAAACAGGGCACTGAGCACCAGTAGTATAACCTATGCATTCTAGGATTGTGTTGGGCCGCCACCATGGGTCTTGATACACCCCATGGTGGGACCAACATAGGTATCTACAATCGTTCGGGGCCGTATGACACATGATTTTGCACGTAGGAGCCGATCTTTAGAATGGGGATCACTTCACCCCGATCATGGGGTGCCAGTTAAGACAATGCAAGTAGGTGCAGAGGTATAGAGTGGGGTGCGATAGTATATTCGGTTCAAACTGCTTTATCTTAGTTTATGATACTTTCCTATTTCCAGTTTATACCTATCATGCCCTTTTTCTTATTCTCATCCTGAAGAGTCACTAGACTTACCAGGTTTTTGTCTGACTCTATTTTTCTTTCATCTTCCGTTTCCCCCTCAACTCCATAGGGAGGAAACAACCAAGCTTAGTCAGACTCTTTGCAAGCTTCAAGATAGTAGATGTATGGTTTGGACTCTCTTTCCTTGGATATGGCTTTTGGACACATTCTATGGGGATTTATGCAGCTTTTATTATGTTTTACGCTTCTTTATTTAATAATCAAGACAGAAATGATGATGTAATGTTTTGGAAGTTATTATGAGACAATTATGGAAATGTTTTGTATGAACACGTATTTATGAAATAAAAGTCCATTTGTTTTCTGCTGCTTATATATATATGTGTTTATATATCTGTCTTGTGTTTTATCTGTGACTTTTACTTATAAACCTCCACCGAAGTTAAGGCATTCCATTTGTGAGTGACCTTAATGGAGGTGGGGTGTTTCACTTGGTATCAGAGCACAGATTTACCAGATTAGATAAAGGTTTTTGAAACTATTTTCAAAAATAAGTTTAAAGAAGCATTGTTTTCAAGAAAAAGCTTTGTTTTTAAAAGGCATAATTCCCCAAAGCCATATGCACTATCTCTCTATCCTTTGTCTTGAATACTTTCCTTTTTGTTCCATCATGTTTGGAGATCTTAACCTTCCAGAAGGAGTACCGATACCTGGCTGGTTCCGAAGGTACCTAGAGGCTAGGGCCAATGGTGCGGGCCCAGCAGACATTCCTCCTCCCACATTGGCAGCGATTCCTCCTCCTCCTCCTCCTCCCCCTCATGGAAATACTTTCGTTAAGACGTGTAGAGACTTCAAGGCTATGGGTGGAAAGGACTTTTGTGGAACTCAATCCTTTGTGGTAGCAAGGAACTGGCTGAAGGAGACCGAAGATTTGTTCGTCATCTTCGAAGTTGACGACAGGCAAAAGATATAGCTGGCAGTGTGGTTGCTTAAAGACGAAGCTTCTTATTGGTGGAAAGTTACCCATGCTGAGAGGCCAGTGGAGACTAGGGAAGATTTCAGGATGAGGTTTGAGATGAAATTCCTCTCCCAAGCTGAAAGAAGCCTGCAAATGGAGAAGTTCCTAACTCTTAAACAAGGAAGTATGACGATCAAGGAGTATGTCAATCAGTTTAATCAACTGGCCAGATTTCAGCTGGATTTAGTAAACACCTAACACAAGAAGGCCCTTCGCTTCGTCAAAGGTCTGAATGGGCCTCTACATAGCCTTGCAATGACCCATATACCCATGGGAGCAACTTATGAAAGATTGGTGGACATGGCGCTGCTACACAAGGAAGATAAAGGCAAGAAAGAGGCAAAGGTGGAAGTGCCTCAGGAAAAGAAAGAGGGTTTATAGGCTAAGAAGACAGACTTCAAGAAAGGCGGGAAGAACAACAAATCCCGTGAAAAGAGAAGGTGTAATTTCTGTGGCATTGTTAGACATATAACGAAAGACTTGTAACACCCCACGTCCATTAATGTCACTCACAAAGGGAATGCAATAACTTCCATGGAGGTTTTAATTGAATATAGAACAGAAAAATTACAATAAGACAGATAATAAGTAGTACTTGAAAATCTAAAACTTCATTTTATTGCAACGGAAATTAAACATGTTTGTTTCATCACAAAACCATAAATCAGAGTCAAGTACAATATCCATCTTGATAAAACAAAATACATAACACCATTACATAAATAGCCATTAAAGAAGATAACAAGCTGGACTTTACTTCAACGGTCCAAGCTTTCCAAAGAGAGATGAAGCAATCCAATCAAACTCCACTAGAGCTGGGCCCAACATGAGGACCTGGAGGGGGAAAGGATGGAAATAGAGGGGGTCAGACATAAAGTCTGGCGAGTATGATAATTCTAACAATACTATTATCAAAATAACTAGACTAAGGCATAAGCTGGAAAACAAGGAAATGTCTATGAACTATTGGGTATGGAAAAGCAGATAAAGATATCGTTAAAGGTAACGTTAAAGATAACGTTAACGGCACACCTAATTACTAACGAATAATTACTACACTGCACCACACCAGTCACCCTCAAAGTTGATCCCGCTTGCTTCACACAGAAACTATATAAATAGCCTTGCGTACCCCTAGCTGACTACATAGGTGTCGTCTGCCCCTATCTCCACTAGGTGTACCCCACTACCCACTTTCGATCAGCTCCCTACTCGTAGATACCCGTTCTGGCCCCACAGTGGGGTGTATCACTCCCCTAAAGTGGCAACCCGATACAACTTGAGAATGCATGGCTTATACCTATACGATGCAACAACGTCTTACCTACCAGCCCGGGTCCACACACGCATATGAAACCCGTTGGACTTGCGTTGCCACCGCTCCCCGTTTTGGCCTCTTATAGTCAAACCTAGTATGCGTGTCCCGTCCTCGACTTGGGTCGAGCCCACAAAGATACGTTTGGGATACTGGTTGAAATGGGCCCCCACAAGCTACCACCTAAGCTTGTCACCATTAGTTATATCCCACTTAACCCTCTTAGTCATGTTCATTTACATGTGTGTTTGGTTAAGTCTTACTAATCGTATTTCACATGCCACTAAGGGCACCCACTAGATTCCTCATACCACCCAAGGCACCTACTTAACCCCCATGTCCCACCTTACATGTTTATCTGGTTAAGTATTTCTTAATTCATTCGGGCCATAACCTCATAAAGACCTCTCACATTAGACTGGCATTTATGGCTGCTGGATTTGCCGGGCGGGTCCGAGCAGTCTTACACCATAAAAGAGTCTAACCTCGTGTCTTTACAACTGTTATGCTTTAGTTTAGGCCTAGGACCTCTCACATTGGGCTAACATTTGTGACCACTGGATTTGCCGGGCGGGTCCGGGCAGGTTTACGTCAAAAACGAGTCCAACCTCGTGTCCTAAGCATTGATTATCACTTATAATCTTTTACCCTAATTTTAATAATTCCATACTCAAATTATTAATTAACTCCAATTTTAATGATGCCCATAATTGACTCAATTATGGCCATCCACTCATGGCATGCAAAATCATATCAATTGCACCCAAACTACTTATTATTAAATCCTTAATATTACCCCTACCCCATGTTTATACGTTCGCTTATTCAACGCAGAATATACGTTAGACTCGAATAGTCTAACTCATAGCACAAAAATAAACTATCACAACATATAGACATTTAAAATGAATCTAATCATAATAGGGGTGAAACTTGCATAAAACTGCACATGTTTAGGATCTACAGGTGTCAACTTGTTAAATGTCACAATTTACATGATATGATCATAACCCAAATTTATGTATAAACTTGCATATGGGGTTTTATGCAACAAATTGATGGTGTGAACTAGCATCTAATACATAGAATTCACATAAGTCATAGCATAATTCTAGATGTCATAATTCTAGACCTAAATAGATGTCATGGCATATGTTCATAACCTTTACTAATCAACCTAAACTTGCATATGTGACTTGTCATATAGATCAACATAGCCCAAATAATATCAATATCATGATTTGATTAACATAAACTAATTAGCATAGATGATAACATCATGACTTTATAACATGTATGATTCATCACAACTTAGCATAGAAAATTACAACCTATACAATATCATCATAGCATGATTTACAACATATAGGATATCATCATCACATAACATAGGATTTACAACATACATGATAACATAAGGTTTACAACAACATATATGACAATCCACATCATTTACTTATAATCCATTCATGACTTAACCTAACTAGTTTAATAATAATCTTGTTAAGATCATTATACTCACAATTAGAGAAGAAAGAGAGTCTTGATTTGCTTTAGAGTTGAGTAGAATTAGGGATTTGATTAGCTTTCTTCCTTCTTAGTTGGCGGCGGCTACACTGAGTTCCATGGCGGCGGTATGACGGTGGCTATTCTATTTTACATGTGAATTAGAGTGAGAGACTACCTAGGTATTCATAGAGTTTAGGGTTTATTTAGACCGTCAGATCAACTCAGAACTAAACTGAACCGTTTAATTTGCCAATTCAGCCCTAAAACACATCAGCTGCTCAAGATTGGGCTCAGTCAAAACCCTAGCCACCTGGATAGGTCGATACCCAGGTCGACTGCCAAGTCGACTCCCCAGTCAACCTGGGGGGGGGGGGGGTCGACTCCCCAGTCGACCTGGGGTGCTGGGCGGGAATTTTCCCGCCTAGCCTGTTTGACTCCGTATTTTGAATTTTAAATTTCTGAAATCTGTTTTGAATTTTCTGAAACTTCCGATGGCCATAACTTCTTCATACGAAGTCCAATTCACGCAAACTCGGACTCTATTTCGACCAGAATTCCGAGACAAACACAATGGCGCAACCCGTTTCCCACAATTCTCACGTCTGAGATTAGTTATTCTTTAATTTGTGAATATTAATATTAATAGAATTACGGGGTGTTACATTCTCCTCTCCTTAAAGGATTTCGACCCCGGAATCTTCAAGTCAAGAAGAATGTATATCCTAACATCCAATTGTCCATCTACTCAACCATCAACCACAGGCATCCATTGTTCTTATAGACTTCTAATGCTTTCATGTTTAAATGCACTTTGTGTGTATATGTCTATATCTAATGCAAAATCAGGCGGTCCACTAATTCAGTTGACCTCCTTAATGCAAACCATGATAGTGCCATGCGTCCATTATGTATGCAAAAGTTCCCTAATGCTATATATTATCTCTATATGCGTGCACAATCATCATCTGAATGCAACATCCATATGATAAAACAATCATCATACATCCATTTTACTAAGTACATCCATTTATATGCAATATGCAGTATGAAGTGACTGAGCCGATCTAGTGCCTAATAGTGTGTGTATATGCGTCCACGAGCAACCACTAGCAAACACTTGCATCCACTTTGCATCCATCATACATAACATGTCTCAAACACATGTTTCAACCATAGGATTATCCTAACTAAAGGTCAAGGATACTAGCGAGAGGATACGCTAAAGATAAGATAAGTATAAGATAAGCTATAAAGGAGATATTAAAGGACATACCCTCAAAAAGAAAAGGGTACAACGAATGCATCTTCTCTTCCGTCTCCCAAGTAGCGTTGCTCTCATCATCTCCCCATTGTACTTTGACTAGTATGACCTCTCGATTTCTCAGCTTCTTGATCTCCGACCCAAGAATGCATTTAGGAGCTCGTCGAATCGTCGCATCACGCTCTATCTCCACCTCTCTAAGCAAGTTCGGCTCTACCACCTCCGCGGTCTCGTGCAAGCACTTCCTCAAATGTGATACATGGAATACGTCATGTACACCACTAAGTCTCTCAGGCAACTCCACTCTATACGCCATCCGTCCAATCTTCTCCTTAATAGGAAACGACCCTACAAACCTTCGTGCTAATTTCCCAACGGACCCAAAGCGAACAACGTTCCGTAATGGAGATACTTTGATAAAGACCATGTCCCCAACTTCAAACTCAAGATCTGTCCTTCTCTTATCCGCATAATATTTCTTCCTATCTTGCGCTGCTTTCATCCTCCTACGAATCAAGTCGATCTTCTCTGAAGTCTCCCTAATCATATCGGGCCCAAGTAAGATCTTATCCGTAGATTCCCACCAACATGTAGGTGAACGACAAGGTCGTCCATAAAGAGCTTTGAAAGGTGCCATGCCAATGCTAGACTGAAAGCTGTTATTATATGCGAATTCTACCAATGGAAGATGCTCTTCCCATGTACCCCCAAAGTCTAGGATACATAGCCTCAAAAGATCCTCTAGAGTACGATTCAACCTCTCGGTCTGGCCGTCCGTCTGAGGATGATATGCGGTGCTCAAACATAACTGAGTCCCTACCGCCTCTTGCAAGCTTCTCCAAAATTCGCTAGTGAAAATAGGATTGCGGTCGCTCACTATGCTAGAAGGAACACCGGGCAAACGAACTATTTCTCGGACGTATACAGAAGCTAACCATGGAGCAGTCCTCTTACTCTTCACGGGAATGAAATGGGCGCTCTTAGTAAGTCTATCTACTATAACCCAAATCCCCGTATTACCCTTCCTTGATCTTGGTAATCCATTCACGAAGTCCATCGAGACACTTTCCCACTTCCATAGTGGAACCTCCAATGGGTGAAGCAACCCACCGGGTTTCTTTTTCTCCGCTTTTACTTGTTGGCACACCAAGCATCTAGCGACATACTCGGCCACATCCCTCTTCATACCGGCCCAAAAGAAAACTTGCTTCATGTCTTTGTACATCTTGTCCCCGCCGGGATGAATGGTCATCTTCGAAAGATGTGCTTCGTCAAGAATAGCCTTCCTCAAATCTTCGTCTCGAGGTACACAAAGTCTACTATCCCTACGTAACCATCCCTTATCAACTAGGGTATACCTACGGAGATGGCTTGATGACTCCCCTCTTTTGAGCTTTTCTACTAACTCAACCAACTGTGGGTCGTCTCGCTGTGCCTCGCCAATCCATCCCAAAAGCGTAGGTCTGACCTCCAAGGATGCTAGCAAACCGCGTACGAAGTCAACGGAAGGTCTAAAGTCAAACATCGAAATGAATTCTAAGCTTCGCCGCTCAACAAACAAAGGACTTAAGGATAATCTTTTTCTACTTAAGGCATCTGCCACCACGTTTCCCTTGCCAGGGGTATATGTTATCTCGAAGTCGTAGGATGCTAAGAATTCCATCCACCTTTGCTGCCTTAAGTTCAAGTCCTTTTGAGAGAATAAGTATTTTAAAGAATTGTGGTCAGTGAACAATTCGAATTTCTCCCCAAGAAGATAATGACGCCAATACTTAAGCGCGAAAACAATAGCGGCCAACTCTAGGTCATGTGTAGGGTAATTATTCTCATGCGCTCTCAACTGTTTTCCACCATAGGCTATTACCCTTCCCTCTTGCATTAAGACTGCGCCTAGACTTGTCCCACAAGCGTCAGTATAAACAGTAAATGGTTTACTCCCGTCTGGAAGCACTAAGACTGGAGATGAGGTCAAAGCTCTCTTTAAATGTTGGAACGCATCATCACAATCTACGTCCCATGTGAAAACTAGGTTCTTCTTCGTCAGGCGTGTTAATGGAGCTGTTATTTTTGCGAAGTCTTTGATAAACTTCCTATAGTAGCCAGCCAACCCCAAGAAACTTCTCACTTCGGTAGCATTTTTAGGGACCTTCCAATCTTGGATGGCCACCACCTTCGCGGGATCCACGGTTATCCCTTCTTTGGAAACCATGTGCCCTTAGAATCGTACTTCCTTCCTCCAGAAGTGACACTTAGAAAATTTAGCCTTAAGATTATGTGCTCGTAGGGTCTCCAACACTTCTCTAAGATGTAGGGCATGCTCTTTCTCATCCTTAGAAAAGATCAGGATGTCGTCTACAAAGACTACCACGAATTTGTTGAGGTACACCCTAAACACCCTACTCATCAAATCAACAAAGTATGCGGGGGCGTTTGTCAAACCGAAGGGAATCCCTAGCCATTCATAGAAACCGTCCGGAGTCCTAAAGGCAGTCTTGTCTATGCTATCCTCAGCCACTCTCAACTGATGGAAACCAGTGGCTAAGTCCAACTGCGAAAACACTGAGGCGCCAACTAACTGATCGAAAAGATCGTCAATCCTCCGCAGTGGGTGTCTGTTCTTCTTAGTAAGCTTATTAAGTTCTCTATAGTCCACACAAAGTCTAAGGGACCCATCCGCCTCAGTGACAAATACTACTGGAGCACCCCACTCCGATATTCTTCGTCTTATGAACCCCTTCTCAAGCAACTCCTTCACTTGATTATCGAGTTCCCTCCTTTCACGAGGAGCCATGTGGCATACTGGCAAAGATACTGGTTTTGCATTATCCACAAGATATATTCGAAAATCTATCTCCCGCTTCGGAGGCAAGCCCTTCACCTCCTCAAACACATCCGAATATTCTCGGACCACTCTAACAGATCGTAGATTTTCCTCAGACGCGTCAAGAGATTCTAAATAACTTAGCATAACAGAATTTTTGGGATTACAAAAGATTTTGAGAGTGTTGCCAAGGCGAGTCACGAGCCTAACTACTCTCCTTTCACAATCAAGAACGGCCCCATTTCTGGATAACCAATCCATCCCTAAAATTTGCCCATAGCCCGTGAAGCCCAAAACATAAGCATCACATCTAAACTCAATGCCAAGTATAGAAATTTTCAAATCCAAACACATCGTGGACAAATAATCTGAGCCCCCAATTGGATTTGAAACAACTAAGGGATCCTCTACTAAACTGGTGTTTAAGTGCAGTGATTCAACTAATGATGTAGAGATAAACGAATGCGATGCGCCCAAATCAAATAAGGTACGGACAGGATGATCAAACAGAAAAACT
Organism: Allium sativum; assembly: GCA_030737875.1. Classification (NCBI taxonomy): domain Eukaryota; kingdom Viridiplantae; phylum Streptophyta; class Magnoliopsida; order Asparagales; family Amaryllidaceae; genus Allium; species Allium sativum. The sequence goes on along the minus strand of CM060924.1, from coordinate 49,983,496 downwards.
AAGCTTTCAACAGAAATGGTTCTACCTCGTTCTTGCAGCGGTGGGACCGCGAGAGCTTGAACTTGTCCACTTGCCTGCCCTGGTGCCATAAGAGCCTGCACCTGTCCTCCCGAGGTAGCTCCTACCCTCTGCCCCTTCTTTGGGCAGTCCTTCACTAGATGTCCCGCATCGCCACAGTGAAAACAACTAGTCTTCTTTTTCTTTTGGCAATCCTTGCTGAGATGGCCTGGTGTCCCACAGTTAAAACATTTCTTCTTTCCCTTGCCATTATTGTCTTTACCACCCTTCTTGTTTTGCTGTTGTGGTTTCTTCTGATCCCCTTTCTTCTTGGGTGCCTTATCAGCTTTAGCGCTTTTCTCCTCGTACGTGAGTGCCATGTCTATTAGCTTCTCGAAGGTGGCCCCCATAGGGATTTAGGTCATAGCCAACCCTTGCAACGGTTCATTCAATCCATTAACGAACCTCAGAGCCATCTTCTTCGGCGTGTTCACTAAGTCCAAGCCAAACCTTGCTAACTGATTAAATTTGTTGACATATTCTTTCACTGATAAGCTTCCTTGCTTTAATATCAAGAACCTTTCCATATATAGATTCTCTTCTGCCCTTGAGAGAAACTTTGCCACAAACCTACGCCTGAAATCCCTCCAAGAATCAACAGGACGCTCCCCATTAGTGACCTCCCACCAAAACGATGCCTCTCCCTTTATTAACCAAGCTGCTAATTTAACTTTCCTCTGTTCTTCTACTTCAAAGATTTCTAGCAATTCTTCCACCTCCCTAAGCCAATCTCTAGCTTCCACAAACGTTTCTGACCCTTGAAAAGGTTTTCCACCCATAGCCTTAAATTCCTTGCACGTCTTTGCAAAAGTATCTACGCGAGGAGGAGGAGGAGGAACGGGTGTAACTGGTGGAGGAACATTGGCTGGACCTGCAGCGGCCCTAGCCTCTAATAGCCTTCTATACCATCCTGGTATCGTTACACCGTCCGGAAGGTTAAGATCTTCAGCCATGCTGAAACGGAAAAAGGAAAGATTCAGAATGGAGAATTCGAAAGATAAAGATATATGGCTATTGGGGATTATGTTTTTCATAAAAACTTTCCTCTTTAAATTACTCATTAAGACATATTTTTGAAAACACTTCTTCCAAAAATACTTTAGAAAAATAGTTTTTCTAAAAATTTTATCTGTTCTGGTAACCTTAAGCTCTGATACCACGTGTAACACCCCACGTCCATTAATGTCACTCACAAAGGGAATGCAATAACTTCCATGGAGGTTTTAAGTGAATATAGAACAGAAAAATTACAACAAGACAGATAATAAGTAGTACTTCAAAATCTAAAACTTCATTTTATTGCAGTGGAAATTAAACACGTTTGTTTCATCACAAAACCATAAATCAGAGTTAAGTACAATATCCATCTTGATAAAACAAAATACATAACCCCATTACATAAATAGCCATTAAAGAAGATAACAAGCTGTACTTTACTTCAATGGTCCAAGCTTTCCAAAGAGAGATGAAGCAATCCAATCAAACTTCACTAGAGCTGGGCCCAACTTGAGGACCTGGAGGGGGAAAAGGATGGAAATAGAGGGGGTCAGACATAAAGTCTGGCGATTATGATAATTCTAACAATACTATTATCAAAATAACTAGACTAAGGCATAAGCTGGAAAACAAGGAAATGTCTATGAACTATTGGGTATGGAAAAGCAGATAAAGATATCGTTAAAGGTAACGTTAAAGATAACGTTAAAGGCACACCTAACTACTAACAAATAATTACTACACAGCACCACACCAGTCACCCTCAAAGTTGATCCCGCTTGCTTCACACAGAAACTATATAAAAAGCCTTACGTACCCCTAGCTGACTACATAGGTGCCGTCTGCCCCTATCTCCACAAGGTGTACCCCACTACCCACTTTCGATCGGCTCCCTACTCGTAGATACCCGTGCTGGCCCCACAGTGGGGTGTATCACTCCCCTAAAGTGGCAACCCGATACAACTTGAGAATGCACGGCTTATACCTACATGATGCAACAACGTCTTACCTACCAACCCCGTCCACACACGCATATGAAACCCGTTGGACTTGCATTGCCACCGCTCACCGTTTTGGCCTCTTATAGTCAAACCCAGTATGCGTGTCCTGTCCTCGACTTGGGTCGAGCCCACAAAGATACGTTTGGGATACTGGTTGAAATAGCCCCCCACAAGCTACCCACCTAAGCTTGACCATTAGTTATATCCCACTTAACCCTCTTAGTCTTGTTCATTTACATGTGTGTTTGCTTAAGTCTTAGTAATCGTATTTCACATGCCACTAAGGGCACCCACTAGATTCCTCATGCCACCCAAGGCACCTACTTAACCCCCATGTCCCACCTTACATGTTTATCTGGTTAAGTATTTCTTAATTTATTCAGGCCATAACTTCATAAAGACCTCTCACATTAGACTGGCATTTATGGCAGCTGGATTTGGCGGGCGGGTCCGGGCAGTCTTACACCATAAAAGAGTCTAACCTCGTGTCTTTACAACTGTTATGCTTTAGTTTAGGCCTAGGACCTCTCACATTGGGCTAACATTTGTGACCACTGGATTTGCCGGGCGGGTCCGGGCAGGTTTACGTCACAAACGAGTCCAACCTCGTGTCCTAAGCATTGATTATCACTTATAATCTTTTACCCCAATTTTAATAATTCCCTACTCAAATTATTAATTAACTCCAATTTTAATGATGCCCATAATTGACTCAATTATGGCCATCCACTCATGGCATTCATAATCATATCAATTGCACCCCAACTTCTTATTATTAAATCCTTAATATTACCCCTACCCCACGTTTATACGTTCGCTTATTCAACGCAGAATGTACGTTAGACTCGAATAGTCTAACTCATAGCACAAAAATAAATTATCACAACATATAGACAATTAAAATGAATCTAATCATAATAGGGGTGAAACTTGCATAAAACTGCACATGTTAAGGATCTAAAGGTGTCAACTTGTTAAATGTCACAATTTACATGATATGATCATAACCCAAATTTATGTATAAACTTGCATATGGGGTTTTATGCAACAAATTGGTGGTGTGAACTAGCATCTAATACATAGAATTCACATATGTCATAGCATAATTCTAGATGTCACAATTCTAAACCTAAATAGATGTCATGGCATATGTTCATAACCTTTACTAATCAACCTAAACTTGCATATCTGACTTGTCATATAGATCAACATAGCCCAAATAATATCAATATCATGATTTGATTAACATAAACTAATTAGCATAGATGATAACATCATGACTTTATAACATGTATGATTCATCACAACTTAGCATAGAAAATTACAACCTATACAATATCATCATAGCATGATTTACAACATATAGGATATCATCATCACATAACATAGGATTTACAACATACATGATAGCATAAGGTTTACAACAACATATATAACGATCTGCATCATTTACTTATAATCCATTCATGACTTATCCTAATTAGTTTAGTAATAATCTTGTTAAGATCATCATACTCACAATTAGAGAAGAAAGAGAGTCTTGATTTGCTTTAGAGTTGAGTAGAATTAGGGATTTGATTAGCTTTCTTCCTTCTTAGTTGGCGGCGGCTACACTGAGTTCCATGGCGGCGGTATGACGGTGGCTATTCTATTTTTCATGTGAATTAGAGTGAGAGACTACCTAGGTATTTATAGAGTTTAGGGTTTATTTAGACCGTCAGATCAACTCAGAACTAAACTGAACCGTTTAATTTGCCAATTCAGCCCTAAAAACACATCAGCAGCTCAAGATTGGGCTCAGTCAAAACCCTAGCCGCCTGGACAGCTCGATACCCAGGTCGACTGCCAAGTCGACTCCCCAGTCGACCTAGGGGGGGTCGACTGCCCAGTCGACTCCCCAGTCAACCTGGGGTGCTGGGCGGGAATTTTCCCGCCTAGCCTGTTTGACTCCGAATTTTGAATTTTAAATTTCTGAAATCTGTTTAGAATTTTCTGAAACTTCCAATGGCCATAACTTCTTCATACGAAGTCCAATTCATGCAAACTCGGAATCTATTTCAACCAGAATTCCAAGACGAACACAATGGCGCAACCCGTTTCCCACAATTCTCACGTCTGAGATTAGTTATTCTTAATTTGTGAATTTTAATATTAATAGAATTATGGGGTGTTACAAGACTGCAGGAAGAAGGAGGCAAAGATGAATGGTGGTTGTTTCCATTTTGGAGAGACTGGACACTTGGCTAAGGACTGCCCAAAGAAGCGGGGGAAGGGACAGAGGACTGGATCCACCTCAGGGGGACAGGTTCACGCGCTGGTGGCACCTCCGCAGGAACAAGGTGGAAATATTTCCGTAGAAAGCTTAGTTTATCTCTATGATCATCCAGTTCACACTCTCTTTGATTCCGGTGCATTACACTCCTTTATTTCATCTGCTTTAGTAAAATCTCTGCACCTAGACACTAGTATGATAGAAGATCCCTTGGTTGCTTCAAATCCAATTGGGGGCTCATCTTATTTGTCAATCGATTGTGTGGGTTTGAAAATCTCTATTCTAAGTGTTGAGTTTAGATGTAGTGCCTTTGTTTTGGGCTTCTCAGGATATGGACTGAACTTAGGCATGGACAGGTTATCCAGTAATGGTGCCATTCTTGATTGTGAGAAAAGAGTGGTTAGACTCTTGACTCGGCTCAGTAACACTCTAGAAATTTATTGTAATCCCTTGAATGCTGTTATGCTTAGTTATCTAGAGTCGCTTGATGCTTCAATTGAGAATTTGCAGTCGGTTAGAGTGGTTCGGGAATATCCGGATGTCTTTGAAGAGGTAAAGGGCTTACCTCCAAAGCGGGAAATAGACTTCCGCATATATCTGGTTGATAATGCAAAGCCCGTAGCTTTACCAGTTCGACACATGGCTCCAAAGGAGAGAAAGGAGCTCAGTAAGCAAGTTAAGGAGCTTCTCGAGAAGGGGTTCATAAGGCGGAGTATCTCGGAATGGGGTGCTTCAGTGGTGTTCGCCACCAAAGCAGATGGTTCACTACGTCTTTGTGCGGACTACAGGGAGCTAAATAAGCTGACTAAGAAGAATAGAAACCCGCTTCCCCAAATAGATGATTTGTTTGATCAGCTTATAGGTGCGTCGGTCTTCTCCTAACTTGATCTGGCTACTAGGTTCCATCAGCTAAGTGTAGCTGAAGATAGCACTGATAAAACGGCATTCAAAACCCCAGACAGTTTCTTCGAGTGGCTTGTCATACCTTTCGGCTTGACAAACGCACCGGCTTATTTCGTAGACCTAATGAGCAGGGTGTTCAGAGAATTCCTCAACTAGTTTGTGGTGATCTTCGTAGACAATATTTTGATCTTCTCAAAGAATGAGGAAGAACATGCTTAGCATCTGAAGGAGATCATGGAAACTCTTCGAGTTCATCAGCTAAAAGCCAAATTCTCCAAGTGCCACTTTTGGAGAGAAGAAATAGGGTTTCTTGGACATATAGTGTCCAAAGAAGGGTTAGCTGTGGACCCCGCGAAAGTGGTGGCAGTGCAGATTGGAAGACACCAAGAAATGCAACCGAAGTCCGAAGCTTTCTTGGGCTTGCCGGTTTTTACCGAAAGTTCATTAGAGATTTCGCGAAAATCTCAGCTCCACTCACAAGGGAAACAAAGAAGAATCTAGCGTTCGCTTGGGATTTTGATTGTGATATTGCTTTCCAATGCTTAAAAAGGGCTCTTACAACAGCCCCAGTTCCGACTTTGCCTGATGGAAGCAAGATGTTCACAGTATACACGGATGCTTGTGGAACGGGACTTGGCGCTGTTCTAATGCAAGAAGGGAAGGTTGTAGCTTATGGTGGAAGACTATTGAAAGTTCATGAAAAGAACTACCCTACCCACGATCTTGAGTTAGCCGCCATCGTCTTTGCGCTTAAGTCTTGGCGCCATTATCTCCTAGGTGAGAAGTTCGAATTGTATACTGACCATAAATCGTTAAAGTATCTTTTCTCGTAGAAAGATCTTAACTTGAGGCAGCAAAGGTGGATGGAGTTTCTTGCCTCGTATGATTTTGAGATTTCTTATACTCCTGGCAAGGGCAACGTAGTAGCAGACGCCTTGAGCAGAAAGAAAATGACCTTAAGCCCTCTCTTTGTAGAAAGGCAAAGCTTGTAGTATATAACTAGTTTTGACTTTAGGCCCTCCTCTGATTTTGTACCTGGTTTATTGGCATCCCTAGAATTACGGCCCACTCTTTTAGACTCAATAGGGGCCGCACAACATGAAGACCCTCAGCTTGTGGATGTGATTGATAAACTAATTTGGGGTGAAACTTCCAGTTACTTTAATAGGTACTCCGTCGATGATAAGGGTTGGCTGAGGCGAGATGGAAGACTATGCATCCCACAAGCAAGGGATTTAGTAAAGATGGTTCTCGAGGAATCACATCACTCCAAGATGAAAATACACCCAGGTGGAGACAAGATGTACCAGGACGTAAAGAGAGTTTTCTTTTGGAGCGCTACGAAAAAGGATGTGGCAAATTTCGTTTCTAAGTGCATGATATGCCAACAGGTCGAGACGGAACAAAAGAAGCCTGGAGGACTGCCTCATTCTCTAGAAGTCCCGCAATGGAAGTGGGATAGCATTTCAATGGAATTCAGTGATGGGTTGCCTAGGTCAAGAAGGGGCAATACTAGCATTTGGGTAATAGTGGACAGGCTCACAAAAAGCGCCCACTTTATACTTATTAAGAGTAGAAGGACTGCCTCGTCTCTAGCTTCTCTTTATCTCAAGGAAATAGTTCGACTCCATGGAATACCCTCCAGCATAGTGAGTGACCGAGATCCTATCTTTACAAGGGAATTTTGGCAGAGTCTGAAAGAAGCTGTAGGCACACAGTTATGCTTGAGCACGGCCTATCACCCCCAAACCGATGGTCAGACGGAAAGGGTGAACAGAGTGTTAGAAGATCTTCTGAGACTGTGCGTTCTTGACTTCGGAGGGACATGGGAGGATCATCTTCCTTTAGTTGAATTCACCTACAACAACATCTACCAAGCCACCATCGGCATGGTGCCCTTTGAAGCTCTATATGGAAGACCGTGCTGATCACCAACTTGTTGGTGGGAGTCCATAGAAAAGCTTATACTTGAGCCAGACATGATTAGAGAGACTTCAGAAAAAGTGGACCTGATATGAAGGAGAATGAAGACTGCCCAAGATAGACAGAAATCCTACGCAGACAAAAGAAGGACCGAACTTGAGTTTGAGGTTAGGGACAGGGTTTTCCTTAAGGTATCTCCTTTAAGGAACGTCGTTTGCTTTGGATCCGCAGGGAAGCTAGCACCAAGATTTGTAGGACCGTTCCCTATCATAGAAAAGATTGGGAAGATAGCTTATAGAGTAGAGCTGCCCGAAAGGTTGGCTGGAATTCACAATGTCTTTCCCGTTTCTCATCTCCAAAAATGTTTACATGAATCTACAGAAGTGGTGGAGCCAAGCATTCTAGAAGAAGCCGAGGTGGAACGCGAAGCAACTATGAGGAGAGTTCCATCCCGCATCTTAGGAACTGAAGTGAAAAGCTATGCAACCGCGAAGTCAAGCTTGTCAAAGTTCAGTGGAGCGACGCTGAGGAAGACACGACTTGGGAAACTAAGGACAGAATACGCACTTCCTACCCTTTTCTTTTTGAGGGTACATCTTTGATCTCTCTTTTTCCTTAAGTTGTTCTTGTATCTATCTCTTTAGTTATATCTCCTCGATATTATCCTTTATCCTTAGGTAGAAACCCCTTTGGATGTAAACATGTAATTGAAACATGTTAAGGTTGATGGCTGCAAGTGGTTGCAAGTGGTTGCTAGTGGTTGCTAGTGGTTGCTCGTGGATGCATATACACACACAACCTAGGTTTTAGATCGGCTCAGTCACTTCATATTGCATATGCATATATGTATTCATATTTGTATGTGGTTGAAACTTGATATGTTGTCATATGGATGTCGCATTTGTATGAATGGTTGCGCACTCAAGTAGAATTTTGAGTAGGGAAAATTTTGCATACATAATGGGTTCACGACACTTACATGGTTCACATTAAGGAGGTCAACTGAATCAGTAAACCGCCTAATTTTTGCATTAGACAAGGACATATACACACACTAAGCATATGATCATGAAGCATTAGAAGTATTTTAAGGACAATGGATGCCTGTGTTTTTTGGTTGAGTAGATGGACGTTTAGATGTTAGGATATACGTTCTTTCAGACTTGAAGATTTCGAGGATGAAATCCTTTAAGGAGGGGAGAATGTAACACCCCGAATTTTCTATTAACAGTAAATTAACAAATTAAAGTATAATTAATTCTAAATGATAGAATTAAGGGAAATGGGTAACGCCATTGCGTTCATCTCAGAATTTTGCTTGAGATAGAGTCCGAGTTTGCATAAATCAGACTCCGTATGAAGGAGTTATGACCTCCGGAAGTTTTAGAATTCGATTTAAAATTCAAACAGCCCATAAACAAATTCGAAATTCAAAAACTAGACCAGAACTGGGCTGGGCGGGAATTTTCCCGCCCAGGAAACAGGTCGACTAAGTAGTCGACCTGGGTACCCAGGTCGACTATGTAGTCGACCTGGGGGTCGACCTGCAGGTCAACCTGCTTGGTCGGCCTGACCTACTTGGTCTGGTCCTGGCTCGGTTTCTAGGGCTTGGCTGTGTCACTAGCGCTGGCTTGTCACTTTATGATTGGCTTCTCTTGAGATGGATGGCCCTGATAAGCTCTAGCTTCATCGACGGCTCTAATTAGTTTGAAATTCTATATAAACAACCTTAGTCTTAACCTAAATTCACACAAATAAAATAGAGCTAGAGCCGTCATGCTGCTGGAAGAAAGCCAAGAGTAGCATCCACTTGAACGAGCAAAACTAAAGTAAAAACTAGATTCAAACAACGTTTTTCTACCCAAAGAAAGCATTGCAAATTCAGAACTCAGAATCCAGAATTCAAGTTCGTCGTTTATTGTAAGTATAGTGATTTTTTCGATGGGAATAAAATTAAGATTTGATTCGATGTAAAATGGAAATGGAATTGTGCTATTGTATAACAACGATGTTAATTCATATCTATGTTTTGCAATGATTGTGTTGTGAATGATATTTGGATGTTTGTGATATAATTGATTTGATGTTGGATCCATTAGAATGTTTGTGGATTAATCTAGTTGATGTTGGATCTATTCAAATTCACATACAAGTTATTTGGTTCATTTCTACACCTATATGTTTAGGTGATTATGACAAGTTATATGTTGTACAATAGAATTTCTATGCCTAAATGATTAAGTTCATATACATGCTCATATGTTTATACAAAAGTTGCAAGTTCATAATTGGATCCATGCCAAAATCCTTTTTAATACAAGTTTCATGTTATATAGTAAACATGATTAGATCTAGTTCATACATGTTATAAAATTATACATACTTTACGGACATGTCATACTCTTGTCATATGCTAGTGATGTTCGATGTTATGCCTAGATCTAAACATGTTTAGGCTTATGTTATCTAAATCATATGCTAATTCATGTGACACCTATTTAGTTAGACCCATATATCAATGCAAGTTCACATATATGTAAGTTGATTTAGCCTATGTTGCAAATTCACATATATGTATGTTGATTTAGCCTATGTTGCAAGTTCACACCTATGATGTTCATATTGACTATGCCAAAAATGCCAAGTTTACACCTATGTCATGTTTATGTTAATGAATGCCAATTTTGTGTACGCTAAGTTAGGCTAAGTTTTTAGCCTAATATTATATATTAAAAATTATGCGGACGAAAAATTAGGCTAAGATTGTTAGCCTAATATTTAGACAGGGTAACGTTGGGAAAAATTGGTAATTATAGGAAACTTAACATAAATTGGTGAAAATATATGTATTGGCATGTTTGGAACATGCCAATAATTTGGTGGCACTTAAATGGTATAAAATTCTTATACCAAAAATGATGAACTTCGAAAGTGGGCCACAACATTTAATTGTTAACAAATTTACATATAACAAGTAATAGAGATAAATATGTAAATTTAGAAAATACGAGTATGCTTAACCCGAGGTTGGATTGAGTTGCGATGTAAACCTGCCCAGACCCGCCCAACTGTCCAGTAGTCACAACAATACCTATCCAATGTGAGAGGTTAAGCATTGAGCCCAATAAGGACCCGAGGTTAGACTGAGTAACGGTGTAAATCTGCCCGGAACCGACCGGCACATCCAGTAACCGTAGCAATATCTGTCTAATGTGAGTGGTCGGTGCTTTAACTAGTTAAAGTTAAGGACAGACAAGTCAGGATGGTAGGGTTAAGTTAGCTAAAAAACTTAACCAATTCAACATGTTAATCAAACTTATGTGTGGGGTTAGTTAAATAAAGACACTTAACCACTTAACATGTTTGACAAGAAAACCCTAATAACGGGGACCCATTTCAGCAGTAACCCAATTAGGTATCATGGTACCCTGAAACTAGGCAGGGTGGGGCACGATTACTGGGCTGATCGTAAACTGTCAAAAGCGACGGCGGTTGGTGCAGCAGTGTGGGTTCTAACGGAGTGCGGGCGTGCACACACTTCGGAGCAGACAAACTGGGCACTGAGCACCAGTAGTATAAGCTATGCATTCTAGGATTGCGTCGGGCCACCACCATGGGTCTTGATACACCCCATGGTGGAACCAGCATAGGTATCTACAATCATTGGGGGTTGTATGACACATATGATTTTGCGAGTAGGAGCCGATCTTTAGAATGGGGATCACTTCACCCAGATCATGGGGTGCCAGTTGAGACAATGCAAGTAGGTGCAGAGGTATAGAGTGGGGTGCGATAGTATATTTGGTTCAAACTGCTTTATCTTAGTTTATGAAAGTTTCCTATTTCCAGTTTATACCTATCATGCCCTTTTTCTTATTCTCATCCTGAAGAGTCACTAGACTTACCAGGCTTTATGTCTGACTCTATTTTTCTTTCGTCTTCCTTTCTTCCGTTTTCCCACCCCCTCAGGTCCACATGGAGGAAACAACCCAGCTTAGTCAGACTCTTTGCAAGCTTCAAGATAGTAGATGTATGGTTTGGACTCTCTTTCCTTGGATATGGCTTTTGGACACGTTCTATGAGGATTTATGCAACTTTTATTATGTTTTATGCTTCTTTATTTAATAATCAAGGCAGAAATGATGATGTAATGTTTTGGAAGTTATTATGAGACAATTATGGAAATGTTTTGTATGAACACGTATTTATGAAATAAAAGTCCGTTTGTTTTCCGCTGCTTATATATATGTGTTTATATAACTATCTTGTGCTTTATCTGTGACTTTTACTTATAAACCTCCATCGAAGTTAAGGCATTCCCTTTGTGAGTGACCTTAATGGAGGTGGGGTGTTTCATTTTCCATTTCAGCAAATTCTGATTATTTCAGAATTACATATATTATTTAAATATTAATTAAATATTTAAAGTTATTTAATCAAACGACCATTAAAATCTCTAAATCACTTTTTGAATAATTAAATAAATTAATTATTACACAGTAAAAATACGGGACATTACATTTGTCAAGAAATTTGATTTACTTCTATTTATCCTTGTTAAGGCCTAATTTTAATTTATCGAAGTTATTTGCTATCTAATATCTACAGTAGATAATAAATAATAATTGTATTTAATATAAACACAAATTTTGACAATCGAAATTTATATTAATATGAATGTATAATTTCAACTAAAATATGCTCCCACTCAAGTTAACATCCCTCTCTCTCTATGTATGTATATATATATATATACTAGTGTATATATTGTGGTCCAAGATCCATATGTAGTCATGCCTTGATTTAGCTTTGGCTAAATCCCCAAAACACAACCATTTAGGTAGACAACTTATGTCAATTATATTGTATATATAATTCTTGGATCGCATGATGGACATTTTATCCATAGAATTATTCATTTTCTCAAATTATAGAATAATGCATGCTCTTTATCTCTAAGCCCATAATCTTATTATGCGGCCTAGTTAAGTCAGACCCACTTATACAGTCGAGTATCAGATTTACTTTATCGCATATAACCAAAATAAAAAGATGCATAATGCTTTGACATTACCTATATTCCACTGATTCTGGCATTGATGAGTGTATATATTGGAAGACTTCACCGTGGCTTAATATAACAAAATTTGATTTAAAGGGATTTTATAGTTCATAATGGATAACAATACTAATTTTATTTACATATATCGGAATATATGTATTTTACATTAGTACAATTAATTGGAATAAAATATACGAAGTATATGAATTTAAACTCAATTATATATATAGCAAGCATGCTTATTTAATTTTCGAACATTTCAAAATCTTGGCAATCAAAATTATTGCACATCTTATATGCTTCATTGGTGGCCCCTTCTATTGACTATAGTTAGTAAACATACATAAAGTTGGATTGTACATATATATCATGCAAAAAACGTGTCTATCTCATTTATATAAATCCAAGATCAATGCATTTCCAGAAAATAACAAAGCCAAGGTCCTATGTTTTACAAGGCCCAATTCAATGTAAGACATTTCTAAAACAAAATAATGGGACCTTATATATTGCTTTTATACACTCAACCAATTTTACATAAAACCCATATATATATATATATATATATATATATATATATAACAGTTATAAAAGTATGTATCATATTTTGCATCTCCATGCTTAATCATATACACTAATGCATCAGTATTGATTTTAGCCAAATAAACCGGCATATGTTTAGATACATCATTACAGAGTACACCCAGAGAACTAGACCTATGTATACACATGTATTTAACAAATAACATTATATATATATACAACCTGTAGATTCCATATATACTTATAAGCTAAATTGCAGGTATAGAGGATTGGTTGCGGACAAAATAAAAGAAATTCCTATAAATTCTAGTTTTGAGTCTAATTTATGGTGCTGGAACAATAGCAAGGATGGGTTCTCATTTCAGTTGGCATGGGATATTTCTAGAGAACACAAACCAGACATTGATTGGTGCAAGATTACTTAGCATAACATAATCAGTGCAAAAATTTCTTTGTGCATGTATAAAGCGTGTCTCAACAAACTTCCTACTTATGATCATCTATCTAGTTGGGGATATGATGTGAATACTAAATGTGTGTTGTGTATGGAAAATAATAAGGACCGAGATCACCTTTTCTTTAACTTCACGTACTCAGCGTATCTATGGACGAGGTGCAGATTGAAGCTGGACGCTCCCCTACCTCAAGTCGACCTTTGATTTTGGAAGATGAACTCAGCTACCTGAAAAACGAATTCACGATTATGGACATGGCTCAAGACTTAGCCTACTGCAGTGTGGTCACAACCGTGTATCATATTTGGGCAGAACGTAATGCAAGAGTTCAAGGAAACAGATTTATGGACAAGTATAGATGATGGAACTTAATCGAAATTGAAATTAAATACCTGATGTTGAAATCGAAGAAGAAGAAGGCGTCTTTTCATCAAAGAATTTAGCTGAATTGGGACATCAACGTAGATGATCCTGGATGAGTTGGATATCTACCACATTTTGATGTGCGAAATTAGGGTTCCCGACGAGTTCCTTTGTGATTTTCCCTTTCTAATCTGAGGCTTTAATTTCGGCCGTATATTTTTATTTTGGGTCATATGTATAATGGGCCTTTGGGGTAATGGGTTTGGACTTGTATATTTTGGTTTTACTTCTGGGATTGGTGTATGTGAGTGTAACATCCTAGATTTTTCGGTCATTTAAGTTAGAATATTTAAATCTGTTCGAATATTATATTGGAAATATAATGGATTTTATATCGAATTTATTTAATAAAATGGAATTCGAATATACATAAGTTATAAATTAATAAAATTGAGCACGAAACGCTGCGTCGTTCGTAAATGTCGATACAAATAGAAAACGCCAAACGTAAAAAGAGGTAGATAAAATTTATGGTTTAAGTAATAATAATAATATCTTACCTCCTAAGTAAAACTAAGGTAAAGCCTACACTTGGATTTAACGTAAGCAGTTACCCTAAATCATTAAAGTCAGGAAAAGAGATGACCAAACGGTTGCCAAAGCAAGGTATCATTGGGAACCATTGATTTGTATGCATTGTAAATTCTTTGGCCATGGGATTATCACTTCTACAATTTTCAACAACATAGTTTATGGAGATGGGGGTAAAAAGAAACAACATAATGGGAACGTTGATAAGTGAGCTAACGATAAAACACTTAAGCCCGATATCATTGGTTCCAATAGAGTTTGATATTTTTATCTCTAAAGAACAATAGAACAAATTTTACAGAAACATGAAGCTTAATAAGGATTGGTTCATAGTTCACACATCCCAACATATAAAACATTAGCCCCTAGGAATGTAATAAAGCCTACCTAGCTATTTAAAACAAACAAAAGGACGTGAATAACCGTGCTTCTTTTGTTTCCAAGCAATATGCTTGCTAGTGCTAGATGTATGTATCACCTCAACGTAAAAAATATATGAAAACCTACCCCAAATTCCTATTTTTCTGCACAGCAACCTTGTGGAGAGTTGTGAATCCCATACCCCTGCAAGTTGATTACCACACGTTAAGTTTAAATCAAATATATGTTTTCCATGGCTCAGCCAAAGATAGCGAAGACCTAACTCGTACGAATGAATGGATGTGGTTCTTATCCCATTACTCTTTTCCGTCTATAAATATCTTGCTTGCCTTCATGTTATTAGCTCTATCGTGATAAAAAACGCGAGAGCTTCTGTACTTGAACCAAACCAATATATATATACACATATTAACAAAGCAAAGACTAGGAAGGATGGTTCCTTCATAAGAGTTGAACGAGATAGAGCTATGTGTTGTTGACGTGGAGTTCCAGTCTTGTACACCGATATGGAGCTGATGAGGTGTAGTCAGTGGCGTTAGCGAAGTGAAGACCGGTGCCTAAGGGAAGTCGCTATTATCGGATGATGACCAGGTGGGCGATGGAAGGAAGCTGCACGGTGTGGTGTATAGCTGTGAGTTTAAGGGAAATACGGAGCAGGCGTGGGTTCGGAAAAATACAAGTGAAATTCAAGTCAGAAGAACTAAAGAGAGAGAGAGGGATGGTGATGATCTCTGGAAGATGGCGCTGGTTGCAGGAAGTGTTGGCGTTGGATGAGAAGGCTAACACATGGGTGTTGCGTGAATTTGAAGTGGGAAAGCCAATCCGCGTAAACAAAAGAAAATGAACAGTGAGGGACTCAGTGGCATGAACAGTAAACAAGAGGCAAGTGGCATACACATGGAAGAGTGGGCTTGTCGCTGGCCTTTAGAGGTTGGTGCGGCATAGTACTTTTGTATGCGGTTGGAAAATGTATTGCAGTGGGAAAAACAAATGAGAATATGCGTGAAGGGTAGAAGGCTAAATGGGTTTTGGCATGACTGTAATGGGGAGGAGTTATACAGCGGTGAGTCGGAGGTTGGTATGGGTTCTGTGTACGTGGTGAGGATGGATGAATGGGGTTTAGCAGATTTTAAAAGTTTCAAAAAAAAGAAGAAGAACGCGGAAAGAGTGTACGATGAGGAGGAGTTAAAGTTGCATGGTGGATGTTTTGGCTCGAAACAGAGAATGGGGAGTAAAGAAAGCGGTGAACAGTAGATATCAGGGAGGACACTGTACCAGTTTGGAGAAGGAATAATAGCCGATATACATTATAACTTGCCAAATCATTTTATGTTTGGATACGTTTAAACTTGCATAATCATTATATGCTTATAACGTAAGAGGTTTGATAATGCACGTAGGAAAGATTAATGGTACCCAATCATTCATATTAAATGCCTAATCCAAGTTACACATACGTAAGTAGGTACGTGGGGTTTAGGATTTTGAATACGCCCAGTTCCATTGTATTTCTTAATTATGTCCCTAAGCCTAATCACGATTACATTAGCCTAATCCTATATATGTGCCTATTTAAAAACTGCCTAATTTTCGTGTCATCTATGATCCCTTACGTACATGCCAAGGTATACATATAGTCTGGATACTTTAAAACTATTAGAATGGATACAAACTTACATAAGTGAATTGTAGTGTGAATAAACATGGTACCCAGACTATTTTATTGTTCTGGACATTTGTATTACATGTAACGTAAGTTTTAAAAGTGCCCAATCTATAGTAATACCTATAACCATGTACGTGCCGATTGTATTAAACAAGACCAATGGTTTTAAAGATGTAATTAACCTTTAATTTAAAATATTATTGAAGTTTTTCTAATATTATTATTTACAATTGTACACCGTATTAAATGCATAACCGTCATACAGTAAAGCAGTCTGATGAAATGAATGACATTGGGTCCATATCAACAAGCACAATGTGATGAAGTTGGTTGGTCAGAATTGGCAACTACCGAGATTTTTAAATAAATGTCTATTTAATTTAAATAAAACATAATGTTCAACAATAAGTGGAAATCAAGGTGAGTTCAACTCATTCAGTTATCCCGTTTATATATTATATAAACCAGGTTTTTAATTTGTGTGCAACGTTTGTTAGTGATTGATGATTTGATTGTTGTTTATATGGATGCTGAATATTTCTAAATATTCACTGACTAAATTAAGCGTTTGTTTAATTTAATCAGATTAAATCTTTATTTTAACGATTAAATTCCAAACAAGGTAACTTACCTTGTTGGTTACGTTTATAATAATATAAACGTATAATTGGATGTTTGAATGGACATGATAGATTGATTGTTAACTGTTATTAGTTAAAACTGTTTATTTCTATTTACTGTGATTAATATATTGTCGTATTGAATTTGAGGTAACCCTTTGTGATGCAGGAAAGCACAGGTTAAAGGGATCCAATCGAATTCCTCAAATATGTTGTTTATTTCCGTATTATATGAACTTTTAATCAATATGATTGATTGTTGATTGTTGAACCCAATCCCAACACTTGTTTGATAAAAAATAATGATATTGGTTGAGAAAATTATCGGCAGATGGCCAAAATGAATCATTTTATAAAGATGAATTTACCATCAGGTAATTAGATAAAAAGGAAGTTATAAAATTTGTTTTTATAATTAAAAAGGGATTTAGAAATCTATTTTACATAAATTGTTTTCAAACAAATGTTTATTAAAGAAAATGAATAATTATTTTATCTAATGATTATAAAATGTATATATAAATCGAGGTTTGTATGTTAAAAAGTTTTTATAAGCAAATTAACCAAATGGGTAAAAGTTGAATTAATTGTTTTCAATAAATTGTTAAACGAGATTTGTAACGACCCAGAAATTTTAATGAGTTGGAAATAAAATGTATTGAAGATTTAGAACATTAAAAATCAATTGGATATTTGGTTTAGATATTTAAAATCAAATATTGTTTGAATACGAATTAAAGTTTCAATATTTAATTCAGACTGGTGGGTAGAAATTAAATAATTATTGTGAGATATCTGAATTGAATTTGGTGAGATAGTTGAATTGGATTAAAGTTCGTCTGGATAATATCCATGGTTGATTTAAAAAAAATATATGAATAGATTGACATTAAACGGATTGAAAATTTTATTTGTTGACAGATACGAGAATTGGCTTGGATATTTGTATATGTAAATGAATTGAAAATTTAACATTTGAACGGAGTTGTGGAGGGATAAATAGAATACAAATAATGAACCGATAATAGATTAAAATTTAATTATAACAAAACAGTGTCGGAGTACAACCAATTGATTTTTATTGCATTCAGACCAGAAGGCGGAGCGGTATATGTAAATTTTGACACACTTGAAATTGGCATTGGCGGTATGAATTTTTGAGCGTACAATGATAAATCACCATAGAGTTTAACCACATTATCACTTACCCCAAATAAATTCCTTTCCCATATGTTGCCTCCCCAGATATTACCCTCCTTAGTTAAAATACGTGAGCTACTGTTCCTGCCTTGGCTCCCACGATTCTTTCTTTATAAATTGAAGCCCTCATTTCCCTAAATTCCTTCAGCGACAATCCATTCCTTTTCCCATTTGTTAATGGCCGAAGCCAATCACTTTTTCCCATTATTTTCAGCAAACAAAATCATTTCTTTCTTCAATTTTTGGATGGCCGAAATCAGCTTCTTCCTCAAATCGAAAGCAATAATGGTCGCTGCTTCTTCCATCACTTCATCGCCACCAAAGCCCCGGCCTAGAAGTCTCGCACCCTCTCTCTAATTGAAACTGCACATCTTCTGATCAATCAACACCAGACTTTCCCATCGCCACTTCAAGGATTACCACCAGATCGTCGCGTATCGAAATCTATCGCCTACCCTAGGAGTATGGTTCCTTCTATCATCCTAGTTGCTGATACAAGGTGAGAATCTCACTCACGATTAATCTTAGTTTCAAGTGAGTTAATTTCAACGTAAGCTAGGATATATAATAGTTGATTTTGGGATTGGATTCGTTGTTTTCTGTGATTGTTGCCAACTTCACGGCTCACGGTAATTCATCTGCTGTCTATCCACTTCTTATGTTGCTTTGAGTGTTGGTGATAAACTCGAATTATTATTAATACCTGGTCTTTGCTGTAATCTGGTTACCAAAATCTAGATCTGAAAGTCATGGGTATATATATATATATATATATATGTATGTATGTATGTATACAACGGATGCTTGCATTTGAATGAGCCGGATAAACTAAATTTTGTCCTACTGTCATGAATTACTGATTAAAACAGATTAATTCCCTTGTTCCCTGTACCTCATCTAGTATAGTTTACACAAAATGACAAAGTAATGGTGATCTTAGCATAAGCATAATTACGGTTGTACTGCCGGATCATGTAGGTTATGAGCCATGTGAAAAACTGAATTATGCTTGCTGGAATTGGATGATTGTGAAGCCGTTATGAAATGTTAAACTGTCTTCATTTCATGAGTTTAGATTTATATAACTGTACATTTTGGTAACAGTAAGGTTTATCATTGAACCGGAAATTCATCTTCGGAAAAAGAGAGTATTTGTTTGCTTAAATGAAAATGTTTTACGGAGACCATGCCAAAGATAAACTTTCTAAAAACTAAAAAGAGATAAACTAAAGTGATATGTGGACGTTTACTGATTCATGCGAGCAACTGCAAATAAAATTTGGGCTACATTGTACACTTACACTTATCATGTTGCATTTTTGTCTCGAGCAGATCAAACACCTGTTTTCCCATTCATGTTGAACTGTCATGCCAACTTGGTTTCATTGCGACCATTTTCGACTTAGGGATATTCATATATTCACATATATGAATTTTTATAATTTGTAATGACGAACTTTGCATTTTACGCTTAGCTTCCAAAGATTCCAATACCTTAACCAGATTAATATTGATATTGCTGACAACTAGTTTATATATGTGATTATTGATGACTTTTCATGGTGCTTGTACTATGGTGACTTGTGCATCATAGGTATTTGTGTATCTTACTAGTGGATCACCTACATCTTGAATTGAGATATTCTATGGTTTTTGGAAAGAAAAAAAATAATAACAGGAAAACATAAGATCAAATGTATCTAAGTTTTAATTAGAATATAGATATTTTGTAAACATTTGCAATATTAACCTAAGTACCAGTTTATGTAAATCTTGCCAACTATTATTTTAGTGTTATTGAAAAGCTGGATTGGTTTTTATTTTTATTTTTTTTCGTTGCTGAAGAAACAGATTAGTACAAAATTCCATGTCCTCAGGTTTTATCTTGATATATAAATAAGTATATACCGGATGACTTACTATGTTCCATTATTTGTTAAAACAATGATTAGTATATGTGAGACAGTATGCAAGTTGAATTAATATATCATAGTTTTGGAATTTATACTAAGCTTATTCTTGGAAATTGACCTATGTGTATATATATATATATATATATATATATATATATGCATACCTTCATAGGTTCTGTGTGTATATTTCCATATACATGTGATGCCAAACTCTAAATTGAAAATGGATTGCATGCACTTCCAAACTTAATACCCAACAGATTTGGTTGAGATTCCAAGTTTTACATTGTTATTTTGATTTATAAAATTTAGTATGACCCATACATTCTTAGATGATAATATATAACAATTTTTGGGAACCCATAGACTTGTTTGTGCATTAGAAGTTATATTTGCCTGAAAGCATGCACATGTTTTTATTTCAAATAGCTAGTATGTGTCCCTTTCCTCACAACATTTTTTATTAGTCACATTTTGGGCCTAAACCAAACTGCATATACGTTGGAAGCCCATGGTGTTGATTTACCCTTGCATATACATCCCTACTGTCCTTTTGGCGTGAACCATCTTCAATATGCAAGTTATCATTTGTGTGATATATATTGATATATAGCTGATGTGTGTCATTGGAAAAATATCAATTTAATAAAAAAATATGAACTGTCTTGGCGAATGAATGCATTTGTCTGCA
Organism: Allium sativum; assembly: GCA_030737875.1. NCBI lineage: Eukaryota > Viridiplantae > Streptophyta > Magnoliopsida > Asparagales > Amaryllidaceae > Allium > Allium sativum. The sequence continues at coordinate 49,962,859 of CM060924.1, read as the reverse complement.
TATTCAATTACTTGCATGCCTTACAAATTTGTAGGCTTGCGTCTTATGTAAAATAGTGAGGCCCTGAACATTCACTCTATCTTGTACGAAATGGGACTTATGATGACACATAGTTGTAAAACTATAGTTGCATATTTCAGTACATATGTTGCCTCGATTACATAACTTAGTAGTCATAATCTTAGGCGTTCCACGTTGCAATTATGTAGCTATGTCCGAAGTTAACTTGGTTCATGGTTATTCATTTGAATGCAAGAAATATGTTTGTTGGCTGCCTCTAAAGGCACTATTTAGTTACTATTTTGCTGCCCTGTTGACTGTTTGCCACGCAACACCTGTGAACTCCAGGCACCTATTATTTGTGGTTGCGGGATGCTGGGGTAGTGCACACGTGTACCTATACACATGTGTACATGCAGGCTTCCGCGACCGTATGTCCCTAAATGAACCGATAAGCATAAATAATATATTTGATGTTGAGATTAACTATTATATTCAGTTTTTATTGAAGTTGATTTACTTGAACTATGATTAATCCTGACTCGGGTGTTTTATGTTTTTGCATGGAACGCTCGGTTCAGACCCGAGCAATACAGATTTAAAGATTACAGCTTAGGATTTAAAGACTGACTATCGAAGCTTGGATTTCAAGAGACGGCGCACTCTGAAGTTTTTAACAGTAAAGATTTTGATTGTATTTAAATTGTTTAAATTTCCGCTGTATACAAATTGTGGTATCAAAATTTTGACTAATATATAATAATGTTATTTTTTGCTTTTCAATATTGTGTTATTTATTTTTCTCTATTTTTCTGTGTTGATTCTGTTTTAAACTCTATAGGCTAAATAACAATTCGTCGATTTGGACGTTTTAGGTTGGTTTAATTACCGTTTTGAAACGGTCAAAAAAGGCGGGACGTTACAAGATTATTTAATATAATTAGATTATTAGTGAAATCAAATCATTTAAAATTTTATTTATTAATTTAAAAAGAAATAACCAAGTAGAAATGGTTAACAAAGAAATCTTGTTTTGAGATGACCAAATCAACTACTTGAACGAGATTTGATTATTAAAAACTATTATTTGATTATTAATTATTATTGAAATTAAAAACCATTCTAGAATAACCTTTTAAGATAAATTAGTTTACTTATAGCTTATAATGAAGTAGACTACGTGATTTAAAAGGTATTAGACAAATAATGAAGGGTTGATCGGTAAATGAAATTTTTAAGGTATAATATGAATATGAACTCATAAAGTGACTCGATAGACAAGATTGGAATATATAGTAGTGTTTTCAAATGAAACTAAGTTTGTTGATATATGAGTCGAGATTTCTATAAAAGAATCATGTTAACTTTTTAGGTGGATAAAGTTTGAAAGGAAATGGGTTGAAATGGAAATGATAATAAAGAGAATTAGTTGAGAGAGACCTTGTTTATAATTAAAAAGGAATTTTTATTAAGTATATTCATACTTATATGAGTTAGAATTTTGATTTATTCCCTCGAAGGAATTTGTTAAAAAGGGAAGTTTTAAAACAAGTTTTAATATGAGTTGAAATCAAACGGAAGCTTAAGTGGATTAAATCTGATTATAAATGTAAAGATATAATGCTAGGATTGGGGGAATAGATGTTTAACTATGGAATGGTGTTTAATTGAACAAAACGAAGATAAGTGTTATGAAAAGAAATTCTATAGTTAATGGAACCTTGGGTTAGTTGCTGGAATATTGGATGCGTTCATAAACTCCTATCTATTCCGAAGATAAGAATGTTGTCGACTCAAGGTCTGAGAGGTAAATAAAATACCCCAACTTGTAACGACCTCATGATTATCCAAGGATGATATTAGTTTAGACATAAGGGTAGTTGAGGGAATTAAAGGAGTATTTATGTAAGGGATATTATAAACTATGATTTGAAGAATTATAAGTTGGGTAGCGGTATTCCAAAAGTTGAAAGATTTAGATGTTAAATTATATTCAGAAGTTCAAAATGATTAATCAAAGATGAGGTTTATTTCGAAGTTCGAAATGTTAAACGAAGGTGCAAAATATGAAGCTAATGACATTAGAATTTATAATATTTCAATATAAATTATAATTCGGTCAGGTATGGCTAAGGAAATAGAAGATAATTATTACGAACTGATGCACTTAATTTGAGACAACAAATTATATTGTCGCTAATGATTTTAGAAATGGAATCGGTAAATAAAGTAAGAGTTTTGATAAAGAGAATTTGTAACAATTGTTAAGTAAACTATTTTGATTAACAAAAATTAATACTAGTTATTGCAATAATGTGAAAATATAACCATAAAGAGTAACAACTGTTTAACTTAAGAGGCCAAGTGATGCTGCTACTGAGCCAATGAACCCATTTTACTTTTATATGGATGATGGTTGTTTATTTTGATAGTTAAAACACCGACTATCAAAATCTGGCCAAATCGATTGTTGGTATGGAAAGACCGGGATCGAATTTATATTCGAAAACTATTCCGACCAGGAAATACGTAAATGTTGAAGATGTTTAGAAGCTGATCGTGATGGAGCAATTGAAGATCGTGGATCTTCATAAGCGAAAGGATTGCTTGTCGAATATTCTGTGGGATTGCAACCTGGGGTATTCTGACGTGATTTAGTTGTGGTTGAGGTTTTGCGGATTGTAAGGACTTCTCGCTACCGACCTTTTGGATGTGGTAGGAGGGTCCCTTTGGTTCATCTTGTTCCTGGATGATGTGTATAGACGATGCGAATGATGGCCAGATGATCCAAAAGTCAATTATAACCTCAAGCCTCACCAACAGGGAAATGACAAAAATCGGGTAGGCAACAAGGCTATGTGGGTCGCACCCATTAGTGTGTATAATCATCTATCTAGATAAATTCCTTTTGCTTCTTTAATCTATCTATGCTGTCCCTTTTCGTGAAATGGTTGCTGATCCCAACCGTTAGTGATATACATTCGATACACTCAAGCAAAATGAGTGGTCGATCATGTGTGGTCGGGTTGCAAGACGTTCTTGTTGAACCCAGTGTATTCCCCTCTAGAGCTACACTATCGGCAGGTAGTTCCATACCTTGTCATAGTGGGAATCCAGTCTCCAATAAGCGCCCGCGGTTTTGATTGTATACTATATATGTGGAGCGTGAGATGCAAGCGTTCTGCTAGATTGTTATTTATTTGTATTTAGACATTATTATAATATCAGACTAATATATGATTTCCAAAATGTTTTGGGTTATAGTAAGGTAAAAACCGTCCATATTTATGTGTGGATTTGGACTTACTATTATCCTTTTCTTTCGAAAAGATTCTGAACTTTAAAATCAAGTTGGATAATTCCCATTAAACTGTGCAAGCTTTTCTCACTCTGGTTCACCAGACTAACCCGGTATTTGTAATGCTCGGGTTAGACCAGGTTGTACAGGTTCAGGTTATCGAATGCTGTGAAGTCCAAAGATGGGCTGGAGGAGTTCATACGTATGATGTTATATAGTTATTATTCCGCTATGTGTTGTGTATGAGGACAGGTTATTATAACTGTCCAGATGTATTGATATACTTTGATGGTTGTAAGTATTTTACAAGCTCTCAATAAAAGTTATTTCTATATTGTATTTTGTTCCGCTGGGATGTGAGACTCTGTGTTGGGTTGTTTCTTCTTCTTCTTCTATTCTAATTTTTTTTCTTTCTTATCTCACCCTTTAAATTCTTTCTATTGACATCTGGGTTTTAAGTACAATTTGGGTAGGATTGGTGTTGTTTGATCAGCTCAAAAGGTACCGGAAATTTGGGTCGTCACATTTGGAATCAAAACTATTGGTTGAGTATTAACCTTGGCTCTGTGTCGTAACTCGATAGAGATGGGATTAGTAATATCCTAGATTGAGTTTGAGTGTATATACGAGAGAGCGTATTTGTAGATTTTATATAAAAATGTTTTGTATTGTGTTATTTCATCGATTCAATATTGAACTGGCAATTAACACAATATTGTTTTATAAAGAGGGTAAATGAAAGAATTTTTCCCAAATTATATTTTTATGGAAACAAAATAATTTTCTATGTTATACTACTGTTGGTTGTTTAGTTGTTTTGTTTGAATTAATTAAATTTCGAATTAGAATTATGATATGAAATTGAACTGACTGGGGATAAACCAATTAGTCTATTTCATTGAATATGGAAACGAAAGTTAACCTAATCAAGTAAGAAGCAACTTAAGAAATGGAATTGAACTAAATAAATGTGGAATTTGAAAATCGAGTGGATAATGAAGAAAATCAATCGGATATTAATCGATTGATATTAATGTATGTTAAACCAAGGTGAATGTAGACAGTAAGTATCAACGTTGAATATAATTCAGGTGATTTGGTTGTTTGTTATTTGGATATTGGATTGGTTGAATAAAAATTTATCAAGAAGTTGAATCAATTGGAAAAAAAATTCCCAATATAATTGAAGCGACCCGAACTTCCCCGGTCTCCGAAGAGATGAGAAAGAACGAATTACTGTGAGGATAAGACAAATCAGAACGCAGACGGAAGAACATTTCATTGTTATTACAACAATTCCATCAGATACAAGAATATACAGAGTATAAATGAATACTATACATTCGATAAATATCAGAGATTACAATAAATTACATAGCAGCGGAAAATAATACAAAACACAATTGAAAGTAATACACGGATACAGAGCTTTCCGAGCATCATTCCAGCTGTAAATCAGGATCCTGTGAATATAAATCTGCAAAACCAAAACTACTAGCTGCCCGTGTCGAAAATAGGGGCACCCAGAGTTTAGGTTAAAATAATAAACTCCAGGTCAGTCATGTGACTGATGTGAGAACTAAAACAGTAATTTAAAACTTTACTTTAAAAGAGAGTAATTCAAGGGACCACGCCGTATAACACGGAACGGGTTTCCTCCCAAGAATACCAGTGCATAGAATAAACAACGCAATGCTTTTTCGAAAAATGAAGCTATTATAAGACCCAGGTCCCATCACACAATGCAACGCAAGCCGGAGGATAGGGTTTTCCCTTATAATAACCAAACATGCTTGGTACGTTAAAATAAATAAATCATTTGATACTATATTAAGTGTATAGTGTCAAAACAATTTCAATCATAAATATCAATCCTAGGCGGCATGGGTACCATCTATCATGTCGCCATACTAGTTCTACATTTAAAACCACAATATCACGTATTGGAAATTGGATTTCCATCATGAGTCGAGGCAGGGGCAAGCTCCTCTCCGCTTCGAGACACTCTAGCAAATGCCTCAGGACTACACACTCTGGGTAACCTCTGGATGCTTCAGGGCCGGTCCTCTCTTACGTTTGAGGATTGGCAATTCCTGAACACACGTTTCCCGGTCCTTACAGACCTAAAATCGAGGCGCCTCATCCAACAACCACATAGGTGAAAAGTATATAAATGTCAGGGCTGGTAAGTCACTGACACCACCAAAGCTAGAAAGAAACGTCGTGCTCTCCTTGCAGTTCTTATCCCGTTTTTAACTCATACCAAGGTGTGAGGCTCGCGAATTCACGTTATACACAAAGCTACGCCACAAAGGCCGTGCTCTGATCATCAACCACAAGACTTTGCTTTTCAACAGAAGCCTTGATCTATGCAACTCAGCGTGCCACACAGGCAATTCATGGCATGCGATTGATATCTATCGATATATAGCCTCTAAGCTCGTACGTCTCAGAGAAGGGCGTTAAGCAAGAGAATAAATTCTCCGCCGCCAAACAGATATATATTTAACAGAAATCAATCAACACAGAATAAAATCCAATGTCAGACACACAATCCATTTACAAGTTCGTTCTGGGTCTGAACGAAATCGGAGGCACTTTCCTCGCATATCCATCGATCTCTAAGTACGTCTGGACGACCACCAACTGATTCCCTCATCTTGGGTGTACAGCCCAATCAAGATCATCAGTAATCACACAAACGATGTGAAGACTTCCGGTCTTCCACCACCGTCCTCATCTTCGACATATCGTCGAATCGGTTATTCAGAATGGGTATAAACCCGGCCTTTCCGAACAACCCGCGTATATTAAAAACAAATGTTACACAAACACAACATACGCCTCATTCCAATTCAGTAGCTACTAACCGTAAATCAACAAGAGAACAATTTCCCAAATATTAACCCCGAAGGCCGAAACCAACATCAGATTAATACCAGGAAACCATTCTTCTTAGCTATCCTACAGCTAGTTTCTAAATTTCATATTCTTAGGGAAAGGTTTCCATTAATTTTATCCAAGATAAATTCTTTGAATTTATTCTTTAATCTTCCTTTGGATATCATTTCAAACCAAATTATGGGTTTCAAAACTAGTCGAGATTAGCGAACCGCACCGAAGTAACTATTTATTTTATTTCCCAATCCCAACCTATTCATCCCATGAAGCAAAACTGGTAATACTCCATATCTAACACCACGGTGTTATCGGTAAAACTAATCACCATTTCACGTTCAAATCTAATTAAAGATTTAGCTATCGCTTTGGAGCAAAACTGGTAATACTCCATTCTCGCTCACTTCCTAAATTTGATAATTTAAATTATCAATTCACATTTCAATCTAATTGTAGATTCCTTAAATCTCCTTTTACTGGGTTAAAGAACTAATGTCCTTTAAAAAACAGTTCACGATAAACCCAAAAATCAATTCTATTTAAAACCCATTTAAAATCGAATTTATTTATTTAAAATAAATGGGTTTTTTTTGCTTTAGTTCTAAACTAGTTCATTTCGATAAAAATCTATTTTTATCTTTTCAAATATGGAGTTTTTCACCCTAATTTTTCCCAAATCATTTCTTATGATTTTACACAAATTATTACTATTTTTAATAATTTTATCAAGGCCCGTACAATCGATTTCCATCAACGGCCATCGAACTGCACTTACAACGACCTTTTCCAAATTTGATTTGGACGTATCTCCAAATCCAACCGTTAGATTTCAAATTTCTAATATTCGTTAGAAAGCACTTTTCGATACGAACCCAACGGTTCCGGTTTTAGGAGAATCTGACGGTCGGATCTCCCGTAATGTCCGTTCGAAATCAATGGTCGAAATTCGCAAACTGCCACGGCGCGGCGCGTTCTATTCAGGCCATTATATTATATATATATAGTATATATTATATATATTTCGTCGATTTCCTTTTAAAACGTATTTTATAAATCGTTTTAAATTCGTTTTCAAAACCATCTCAATGCTACATTCAATTTCAAATCGATTTGATTTCAATTCAATTCGAATTCATTTCAATATTATTTAATTCGAATTCAAATTCGTTTCAATTCAATTCAAATTCTAATTCGTTTCAATTCAATTCAATTTGAATTTACCTTCTATTTAATTCAATTCGAATTCATTTCAAATTGATTTCAATTCAATTTCAGTTCGTTTTAAATTTCATTCAAAACGATTTCAATTCGTTTTTAATTCAATTTCAATTTAATTCAATTTCAATTTAATTCAATTTGAATTCATTTCTATTTAATTCGAATCAAATTGGTTATATATTCAATTCAATTCAAATTCGTTTTCTATTCAATTCAATTCAAATTGGTTATATATTCAATTCAATTCGAAATTGGTTATATATTCAATTCAAGAATGAATAAAATCGATATAAATATCGTTCGCGTCAAAATAGCGCATCTCTAATCAACACGGCTTTGTATATTCCAATAATTCCGTTATTCTATTCAACAAATGAATATTTATTTTTGTCAACCCATGACTAATCTCAACGACACGTGTGACTATTTTTGTTATTTAATATATTTTATAAAAATTATGGTATCTATCGTTTGATATCAAATCAGACTCCAACCGTAAACTAGTAAGAGAACGATTCCCTAAATATTAACCCCGAAGGCTGAAACCAACATCAGATCAACATCCAGGAGACCACTCATCTTATCTATTTTCCAGTTAATTTCTAATTTTATATATGATAAAGATGTAAATTTTATTGTTAAAATATTTCGTTCAACACATGACTAATCTCAACGGATGAGTACTGTCAACACATGAACCTTTATTTTATAAAGATAAAGATGTAAATTTTATTATTAAAATATTTCGTTCAACACATGACTAATCTCAACGGATGAGTACTGTCAACACATGAACCTTTATTTTATATTATTCTTTATTTCCTAAATTGGAATGAGGCCCAATCAATTACCATATAAGGTTAATTATATGGATTCCATACAACACATGTATATAATAGCAATGATAAATAATCAACCATCATCCAAAGTGCACTACACTATATAAGCATCAAATATAGATATCTAACGCTTATAACACTCTGTCAATCAATCGACTGACATATAACTAATTACTAGGATTAGTGTATGTCGTATTTTATCCCAATACCCGTGTGGGATTTTCAAATCAACAAACACAAATTTTATTTGTGCAGTTGGGCGATGTGTAAAATTTATCGTCCCAATCAATGTCAGTCAAATCAGTGTATATAAACAAATCGGCCGATTTGTTTATAAATATTTATTTATTCACTTTCACGTTAAAAATTATATTTTTAACGATCATTTCAATGCATTTACAATTTATTATCGATTCCACATCAACATCACAAACAATTTTCACAACACATCAATCAAACAAACAAGCCATCCATGGTCTGTGGATGACGGGTGTCGGGTGCTACTAAACACCGTCTACATCCTAGTATATATTAGAATATAACTAGAAAAAGAAAATTTAAAAGTTGAGAAGTTCTCACCAATAGCTAATCCAATCATCTCGACTCTTCCTATGTAGAAATCTTCGTCGTTTTCTCCCTTTTTGTCATTTTCATTGCCCGTAGCCACTACATATATAAAAATCACATTTTTATACTGTTTTTATGTATATAAAAATCACATTTTTATAACCACGCTATATGGATAAAAATTCTATTTTTACTTCGCTAGTATATAGATAAAAATTCTATTTTTACTTCGCTACTATATAAATAAAAATTCTATTTTTACTTCGCTACTGTATAGATAAAAATTCTATTTTTACCACGCTATTATATAAATAAAAATTCTATTTTTACTTCGCTACTATATAGATAAAAATTCTATTTTTACCACGCTATTCTCTATATAAAGATTTCGCCTTTTCAAATATAAAGATTTCGAAAAATCTAATCTTTTCTATTTTAAAAATCTAATCTTTTCAATTTTAAAAATCTAATCTTTTCTATTTTGAAAAGATTAAAATCTAATCTTTTCTATTTTAAAAATCTAATCTTTTCTATTTTAAAAAATCAATTTTTACTCTTCTAAAAATATAATCTTTCAACATATGTTCATTATAAAAAAAATTCATCTTTGTTGCATTAAAAATCGAAAATAAATCCAATGTGAATTTATATTAAAATCTGAAAATAAACCCATGTTGTTTACTTTCAGAAATCATATTTTTATTTCTCAAATTGATTAAACTACTTTATGTAAAATCTGAAATGATAAAGAAAATAAACGCTCACTGTCTTTATTGGGAGATGGATGCCGACGGTCTTCAGGCAGGAGGGGATGGCATCTACGCGTCGGAGGGTGGCGGTTCCAGGTGGTCGCGGCTGGTACATGGGGGCGGCGACTAGGGTTTTGGGGTGGTGTGGCGCTGGAATCGAAGAGGAAGGGGTTCTTCGATTTGGGAGGAGGAGCTGTGGGGAAGAGGGTTCGATAGGGGGCGCCACCGATCGATGGTGGCTGAGGTGGAGCGCCGGCGACGAACGCCAGGAGGGTGGCGCGATGGACAGATCGACGTTTTTTTTTTTACTTTCTGAATGAAGAGAGAGAAGGGTAGGTATAGGGGCTTTATATATATATATATATATATATATATATAAAATTTTTTATTTAATTTCAAAAAGTAACCTTTATTTTTCGAATACAAAATCGAACCCACCGACTGTCGTCTCTAGCGTTTTACCCTCGTTCCGAACACAATGGGATATGTATCGTAGGCCAATTCGATCGTTTTGACAGGTTTTCATTTAATTTAAAGTATATTTCTTTATATATTCAATTTAAACGTACATTTCAATTTACTGGGGTCACATACTGACTCAGAAAATTCCAAAAAAATATTTTTTAGCTTTGTAATGACGATACGGTCCTAACAAAACTAGTTTCGCTGAATTCTGAGACCATTTGAAAAATGACCATTTTCCAGTCGATTAAAATCAACAGAAACTGGTCAAACACGTTTTCCTTTGCCACGCTCACATATTGATTCGAAAAATTATGAAATTTGGAATCTAGCAATAACTTGACATCGCGGATCCAACAAAAGTGGTTTCATCGAAATCCGAGGTCGTTTGCAAAATGGCTATTTTTAAGGGCCTGAATTCCATAGTGACTATTCAGAATTTTCAACTGGACATATCTTTTGATTCCCGCTATGAAATATCAATTTTTCGGATTCGTTGAAAAGATACTTTCAAATAGATCCTATTATTTTTGGTTTCACTAAAATCCGAATTGTTTTGCACCCGGTACATTCATTTGAAGTTTGAAATTGAATTATCGAACTACCGCGCCATTTTCAATTCTATTTATAATTATATATAATTATTTATATTCTAAGGCGACGTATATAAATATATACGTTCGATTCTATTCAAAATAAATTTCTCATCGATATTATTTAAAATATTCCATTTTAAATCTTCAAAATTCGCTAAAATTGCCAAAATAAAAAATTTAAACTGGCCCAGATTTTCGGGTTGTTACAATCTCCCCCACTTAAAACTTTTCGTCCCCGAAAAGGAACAAAGTCGAAAGTGGTTTGGTCAATCAACTCTACGTTCGATCTGGCTTCCATTCTCCAACTTGTCAGTTTCTGAGAATTTTCAAATTCTTCAAAAATTTGGCTAACACCCGGAATTTTCGAAAAATTTCGCCATAACCTCCCCTGCACCTGGAGCCACGGGAAAATCCCGAAATTGCCATACAGGCCTTCTGATCTCAAAAAGAAAAAGAAAAAGCCAAGCGGCTAGCCAATAGGCTCATAAAATCATCATCACCCAAACAAAACAGTAAATTATAGTAAATATGTACCTATTTGTCGGGCAAACAAATTTTATTCTCTGCTCTAGCCTCCTTGCTATGACCTGTTCAATGTAAGTACATGTATATGCAAGCAAATGCGACCAATTTTCAATACAATTCAATATTTGATTCAATTAGGCTAAATGGCTAAAAATTAGCAAACAAACAAACAAACAACACAAACATAAATCAATTAGTGGATTAAAGTTTCAAATTCATAATTTTGATATATATACAGAAAATCATGTTTTTGATGCCAAATCACAACAAATAAATCTATCTATATAAGTTTTGGTTCTCACACAAGTCTAATGGAAATATATAGATGTCACACCTTCGAAACAAGAACATAAATACTGGTGATGCACGTGCTATCATCAGTACCATCTCCGGGCGACTAGAATGTGATTCTATATCTATCCAGTATATTAAAACTTCGAATATACGTTCATGACGCGTATATGCAAAATATTTATATACTCGATTGTCCAAATTCAATATAAATAAATATTCAAATACGTATAAAATGGTTTAAAGTTCAAAATAAAATTTGTTTTCATTTGAAAAATATACTCTTCACACCCGTTCTAGGAAACTACTGATCCTATCTCTAACGAGTCATTCTAATTGGATATTACTAATCCAATATCTGATGAATTCTTTCGTATGGTTCTAATGTGTCTTGTTCTCGAGCTCTGTAAACCAAAGCTCTGATACCAAATGAAGCGACCCGAACTTCCCCGGTCTCCGAAGAGATGAGAAAGAACGAATTACTGTGAGGACAAATCAGAACGCAGACGGAAGAACATTTCATTGTTATTACAACAATTCCATCAGATACAAGAATATACAGAGTATAAATGAATACTATACATTCAATAAATATCAGAGATTACAATAAATTACATAGCAGCGGAAAATAATACAAAACACAACTGGAAGTAATACACTGATACAGAGCTTTCCGAGCATCGTTCCAGCTGCAAATCTGGATCCTGTGAATATAAATCTGCAAAACCAAAACTACTAGCTGCCCGTGTCGAAAATAGGGGCACCCAGAGTTTAGGTTAAAATAATAAACTCTAGGTCAGTCATGTGACTGGTGTGAGAACTAAAACAGTTATTTAAAACTTTACTTTAAAAGAGAGTAATTCAAGGGACCACGCCGTATAACACGGAACGGGTTTCCTCCCAAGAATACCAGTGCATAGAATAAAAAACGCAATGCTTTTTCGAAAAATGAAGCTATTATAAGACCCAGGGCCCATCACACAATGCAACGCAAGCCGGAGGATAGGGTTTTCCCTTATAATAGCCAAACATGCTTGGTACGTTAAAATAAATAAATCATTTGATACTATAATAAGTGTATAGTGTCAAAACAATTTCAATCATAAATATCAATCCTAGGCGGCATGGGTACCATCTATCATGTCGCCATACTAGTTCTACAATTAAAACCGCAATATCATGTATTGGAAATTGGATTTCTGTCATGAGTCGAGGCAAGGGGCAAGCTCCTCTTCGCTTCGAGACACTCTAGCAAATACCTCGGGGCTACACACTCTGTGTAACCCCTGGATGCTTCAGGGCCGGTCCTCTCTTACGTTTGACGATTGGCAATTCCTGAACATACGTTTTCCGGTCCTTACAGACCTAAAATCGAGGCGCCTCATCCAACAACCACATAGGAGAAAAGTATATAAATGTCAGGGCTGGTAAGTCACTGACACCACCAAAGCTAGAAAGAAACGTCGTTCTCTCCCTGTAGTCCTTATCCCATTTTTAACTCATACCGAGGTGTGAGGCTCACGAATTCACGTTATACACAAAGCTACGCCACAAAGGCCGTGCTTTGATCATCAACCACAAGACGTTGCTTTTCAACAGAAACCTTGATCTATGCAACTCAGCGTGCCACACAGGCAATCCATGACATGCGATTGATATCTATCGATATATAACCTCTAAGCTCGTACGTCTCAGAGAAGGGCGTTAAGTAAGAGAATAAATTCTCCACCGCCAAACAAATATATATTTAACAGAAATCAATCAACACAGAATAAAATCCAATGTCAGACACACAATCGATTTACAAGTTCGTTCTGGGTCTGAATGAAACCGGAGGCACTTTCCTCGCATATCCATCGATCTCCAAGTACGTATGGACGACCACCAACTGATTCCCTCATCTTGGGTGTACAGCCCAATCAAGATCATCAGTAATCACCCAAACGATGTGAAGACTTCCGGTCTTCCACCACCGTCTTCATCTTCGACATAACGTCGAATCGGTTATTCAGAATGGGTATAAACCCGGCCTTTCCGAACAACCCGCGTATAATAAAAACAAATGTTACGCAAACACAACATACGCCTCATTCCAATTCAGTAGCTACTAACTGTAAATCAACAAGAGAACAATTTCCCAAATATTAACCCCGAAGGCCGAAACCAACATCAGATTAATACCAGGAAACCATTCTTCTTAGCTAACCTACAGCTAGTTTCTAAATTTCATATTCTTAGGGAAAGGTTCCCATTAATTTTATCCAAGATAAATTCTTTGAATTTATTCTTTAATCTTCCTTTGGATATCATTTCAAACCAAATTATGGGTTTCCAAACTAGTCGAGATTAGCGAACCGCACTGAAGTAATTATTTATTTTATTTCCCAATCCCAACCTATTCATCCCATGAAGCAAAACTGGTAATACTCCATATCTAACACCACGGTGTTATTGGTAAAATTAATTACCATTTCACGTTCAAATCTAATTAAAGATTTAGCTATCGCTTTGGAGCAAAACTGGTAATACTCCATTCTCGCTCACTTTCTAAATCTGATAATTTAAATTATCAATTCACATTTCAATCTAATTGCAGATTCCTTAAAACTCCTTTTACTGGGTTAAAGAACTAATGTCCTTTAAAACACAGTTCACGATAAACCCAAAAATCAATTCTATTTAAAACCCATTTAAAATCCAATTTATTTATTTAAAATAAATGGGGTTTTTTTGCTTTAGTTCTAAACTAGTTCATTTCGATAAAAATCTATTTTTATCTTTTCAAATATGGAGTTTTTCACCCTAATTTTACCCAAATCATTTCTTATGATTTTACACAAATTATTACTATTTTTAATAATTTTATCAAGGCCCGTACAGTCGAATTCCATCAACGGCCATCGAACTACACTTACAACGACCTTTTCCAAATTTGATTTGGACGTATCTCCAAATCCAACCATTAGATTTCAAATTTCTAATATTCGTTAGAAATCTCTTTTTGATACGAACCCAACGGTTTGTGTTTTAAGAGAATCCGACGGTCGGATCTCCCGTAATGTCCGTTCGAAATCAATGGTCGAAATTCGTGAACTGCCACGGCGCGGCGCGTTCTATTCAGGCCATTATATTATATATATATATTTCATCGATTTCCTTTTAAAACGTATTTTATAAATCGTTTTAAATTCATTTTCAAAACCATTTCAATGCTACATTCAATTTCAAATCGATTTGATTTCAATTCAATTCGAATTCATTTCAATTTTATTTAATTCGAATTCAAATTCGTTTCAATTCAATTCAAATTCTAATTCGTTTCAATTCAGTTCAATTTGAATTTACCTTCTATTTAATGCAATTCGAATTCATTTCAAATTGATTTCAATTCAATTTCAGTTCGTTTTAAATTTCATTCAAAACGATTTCAATTCGTTTTTAATTCAATTTCAATTTAATTCAATTTGAATTCATTTCTATTTAATTCGAATCAAATTAGTTATATATTCAATTCAATTCAAATTCGTTTTCTATTCAATTCAATTCAAATTGGTTATATATTCAATTCAATTCGAAATTGGTTATATATTCAATTCAAAAACGAATATAATCGATATAAATATCGTTCGCATCAAAATAGCATATCTCTAATCAACACGGCTTTGTATATTCCAATAATTCCGTTATTCTATTCAACAAATGAATATTTATTTTTGTCAACACA
Organism: Allium sativum; assembly: GCA_030737875.1. Classification (NCBI taxonomy): domain Eukaryota; kingdom Viridiplantae; phylum Streptophyta; class Magnoliopsida; order Asparagales; family Amaryllidaceae; genus Allium; species Allium sativum. The sequence continues at coordinate 49,947,692 of CM060924.1, read as the reverse complement.
TGACTAATCTCAACGAATGAGTACTGTCCACGTGTGACTATTTTTGTTATTTAATATATTTTATAAAAATTATGGTATCTATCGTTTGATATCAAATCAGACTCCAACTGTAAACTAGTAAGAGAACGATTCCCTAAATATTAACCCCGAAGGCCGAAACCAACATCAGATCAAAATCCAGGAGACCACTCATCTTATCTATTTTCCAGTTAATTTCTAATTTTATATATGATAAAGATGTAAATTTTATTGTTAAAATATTTCGTTCAACACATGACTAATCTCAACAGATGAGTACTGTCAACACATGAACCTTTATTTTATAAAGATAAAGATGTAAATTTTATTATTAAAATATTTCGTTCAACACATGACTAATCTCAACGGATGAGTACTGTCAACACATGATCCTCTATTTTATATTATTCTTTATTTTCTAAATTGGAATGAGGCCCAATCAATTACCATATAAGGTTAATTATATGGATTCCATACAACGCATGTATATAATAGCAACGATAAATAATCAACCATCATCCAAAGTGCACTACACTGTATAAGCATCAAATATAGATATCTAACGCTTATAACAGCATGTCAATCAATCGATCGACATATAACTAATTACTGGGATTAGTGTATATCATATTTTATCCCAATACCCGTGTGAGATTTTCAAATCAACAAACACAGATTTTATTTGTGCAGTTGGGTGATGTGTAAAATTTATCATCCCAATCATTGTCAGTCAAATCAGTGTATATAAACAAATCGGCCGATTTGTTTATAAATATTTATTTATTCACTTTCACGTTAAAAATTATATTTTTAACGACCAAATAATTCATTTCAATGCATTTACAATTTATTATCGATTCCACATCAACATCACAAACAATTTTCACAACACATCAATAAAACAAACAAGCCATCCATGGTCTGTGGATGACGGGTGTCGGGTGCTACTAAACACCATCTGCATCCTAGTATATATTATAATATAACTAGAAAAAGAAAATTTAAAAGGTGAGAAGTTCTCACCGATAGATAATCCAATCATCTCGACTCTTCCTATGTAGAAATCTTCGTCGTTCTCCCCCTTTTTGTCATTTTCGTTGCCCGTAGCCACTACATATATAAAAATCACATTTTTATATTGTTGTTATGTATATAAAAATCACATTTTTATAATCACGCTATATGGATAAAAATTCTATTTTTACTTCGCTACTATATAAATAAAAATTCTATTTTTACTTCGCTACTATGTAAATAAAAATTCTATTTTTACTTCGCTACTGTATAGATAAAAATTCTTTTTTTACAACGCTATTATATAAATAAATATTCTATTTTTACTTCGCTACTATATAGATAAAAATTCTATTTTTACCACGCTATTCTCTATATAAAGATTTCGCCTTTTCAAATTTCAAAAATCTAATCTTTCCTATTTTAAAAATCTAATCTTTTCTATTATAAAAATATAATTTTTTTCTATTTTAAAAATCTAATCTTTTCTATTTGAAAAATCTAATCTTTTCTATTTTAAAAATCTAATCTTTTCTATTTTAAAAAATATAATCTTTTCTATTTTAAAAATCTAATCTTTTTTATTTTAAAAAATCTATTTTTACTCTTCTAAAAATATAATCTTTCAACATATATTCATAATAAAAAAACTCAACTTTGTTGCATTAAAAATCGAAAATAAATCCAAGGTGAATTTATATTAAAATCTGAAAATAAACCCCTGTTGTTTACTTTCAGAAATCATATTTTTATTTCTCAAATTGATTAAACTACTTTATGCAAAAACTGAAATGATAAAGAAAATAAACGCTCACTGTATTTATTAGGAGATAGATGCCGACGGTCTTCAGGCAGGAGGGGATGGCATCTGCGCGTCGGAGGGTGGCGGTTCCAGGTGGTCGCGGCTGGTACATGGGGGCGGCGACTAGGGTTTTGGGATGGGGCGGCGCTGGAATCGAAGAGGAAGGGGGTCTTCGATTTGGGAGGAGGACCTGTGGGGAAGGGGGTTCGATAGGGGGCGCCATCGATCGATGGTGGCTGAGGTGGAGCGCCGGCGACGAACGCCAGGAGGGTGGCGCGATGGACAGATCGACTGTTTTTTTTTTTTACTTTCTGAATGAGGACAGAGAAGGGTAGGTATAGGGGCTTTATATATATATATATTTAATTTCAAAAAGTAACCTTTATTTTTTGAATACAAAATCGAACCCACCGACTGTTGTCCCTAGCGTTTTACCCTTGTTCCGAACACAATGGGATATGTATCATAGGCCAATTCAATCGTTTTGACAGGTTTTCATTAAATTTAAAGTATATTTCTTTATATATTCAATTTAAACGTACATTTCAATTTACTGGGGTCACATACTGACTCAGAAAATTCCAAAAAAATATTTTCTAGCTTCGTATTGACGATACGGTCCTAACAAAACTAGTTTCGTTGAATTCTGAGACCATTTGAAAAATGGCCATTTTCCAGTCGATTAAAATCAACTTAAACTGGTCAAACACGTTTTCCTTTGCCACGCTCACATATTGATTCGAAAAATTATGAAATTTGGAATCTAGCAATAACTTGACATCGCGGATCCAACAAAAGTGGTTTCGTCGAAATCCGAGGTCGTTTGCGAAATCACTATTTTTAAGGGCCTGAATTCCATAGCGACTATTCAGAATTTTCAACTGGACATATCTTCTGATTCTCGCTATGAAATCTCGATTTTTCGGATTTGTTGAAAAGATACTCTCAAATAGATCCTATTATTTTTGGTTTCACTAAAATCCGGATTGTTTTGCACCCGGTACATTCAATTGAAGTTTGAAATCGAATTATTGAACTACCGCGCCATTTTCAATTCTATTTATAATTATGTATAATTATTTATATTCTAACGACGATGTATATAAATATATACGTTCGATTCTATTCAAAATAAATTTCTCGTCGATATTATTTAAAATATTCCATTTTAAATCTTCAAAATTCGCTAAAATTGCCAAAATAAAAATTTTAAACTGGCCCAGATTTTCGGGTTGTTACAATAATGAATTGTGTATAAACTTGGTTATGAAATAAAAAAGGATTATTTTACCCTGTATTTATTACTGGCATTTTATGTTGAGGTAAGTGCGGATTCTAGAAGGCTATGGAATTGATTTGGATATACAGATTGGAAGTACAGAAGAAGTGCTGTTAGTTGATTTACTGCAAAATTGGAATGGAATTGCCCGACAAAAAGGTAAACCTTAATATTTTTGGTTGGAGTGATTGATTTTATACCCCTGAGTTGGGTAGTCATTTGGCTTTTTATTTTCTTTGGAGAAGTTGGGGCCCAGAGTGGTAGTTGTAGCCGTTCTGATCGAGCGGTGCAGGGGAGGTGCTAGCGAAATTTTCAAAAATTTTAAATTGTTTGAATTTGTTTTGTGTTGATAATCCAAAAATAATTATTTAAAAGTAATCGAGTTTAGATCATTGTTCTTACCTTATAATTTCAGGGACGAAATTCTTTTAAGGGGGGAAGAATTTAACGTCCTAGATTTTTCGGTCATTTAAATTAGAATATTTAATTCTATTCGAATATTATATTAGAAATATAATGGATTTTATATCGAATTTATTTAATAAAATGGAATTTATATATATATATATATATATAAGTTATAAATCAATAAAATCGAGCATGAAACGCTGCGGTAGTTCATAAATGTCGATACGAATAGAAAATGCCAAATGTAAAAAGAGGTAGATAAAATTTATGGTTTAAGTAATAATAATATCTTACCTTCTAAGTAAAACTATGGTAAAGCCTACACTAGGATTTAATGTAAGCAGTTACCCCAAATCATTAAAGTCAGGACAAGAGATGACCAAACGGTTGCCAAAGCAAGGTATCATTGGGAACCATTGATTTGTACACATCATAAATTCTTTGGCCATGGCATTATTGCTTCTACAATTTTTGATAACATAGTTTCTAGAGACGGGGGTAAAAAGAAATAACATAATGGAAACGTTGATAAGTAAGCTAAGATAAAAACAATTAAGGCCGATATCATTGGTTCTAGTAGGGTTTGATATTTTTATCTCTAAAGAACAATAGAACCAATGTTACAGAAACACGAAGCTTAATAAGGACCATTCATAGTTCACACATTCCAATACAAAAAACATTAGCCCCTAAGAATGTAATTAAGCCTACCTAGCTATTTAAAACAAGCAAAAGGACGTGAACAACCATGCTTCTTTCATTTCCAAGCAATATGCCTGCTAGTGCTAGATGTATGTATCACCTCAATGTAAAAAAAGTATATGAAAACCTACCTCAAAATCCTATTTTTCCGCACAGCAACCTTGTGGAGAGTTGTCAATGCCTATACCCCTGCAAGTCGATTACCACACGTTAAGTTTAAATCAAATAAATGTTTGCTATGCCTCATCCAAAGGTAGCGAAGACCTAACTCGTACGAATGAATGTATGTGGTTCTTCTCCTATTGCCCTTTTCCCTCTATAAATATCTTGCCTTCCTTCATGTTATCAGCTCCAATGAGATTAAATAAAAATGCAAGAGCTTCTATACTTGAACTAAGCCAATATATATATATATATATATATATATATATATACATACATACATATTAACAAAGCAAAGACTCGGAAGGATGGTTCCTTCATAAGAGTTGAACAAGATGGAGTTGTGTGTTGTTGACGTGGGGTTCCAGTCTTGTACACAGATACGGGGCTGATGAGGCGGAGTCGGTGGCGGCAACGAAGTGGAGCGGAGACCGGTGCCTATGGGAAGTCGCTATTGTAGGATGATGACCAAGTGGGCGATGGAAGGAAGCTGCAGTGGTGTGGTGTGTAGCTGTGAGTTTGAGGGAAATGCGGAGTAGGCGTGGGTTCAGAAAAATACAGGTGAAGTTCAAGTTAGAAGAACTAGAGGGGGTGATGATCTTCGGCGGACGATGCCGGTTGCAGGAATGGTTGGCGTTGGATGGGAAGGCTAACGCATGGGTGTTGCGTAAATCTGAAGTGGGAAAGCCAATCTGCATAAACAAAAGAAAATGAACAGTGAGGGACTCAGTGGCGCAAACAGTAAACAAGAGGCAAGGTGGCGTACACATGGAAGAGAGGGCTTGTCGCTGGCCCTTGGAGGTTGGCGCGGCACAGTTCTTTTGTATGCGGTTGGAAAATGTAGGCAGTGGGGAGTTTTAAACAGCAAATGAGAATATGCATAAAGGGTAGAAGGCCAAATGGGTTTTAGCGTGACTGTAATGGGGAGGAGTTATACAGCGGTGAGTCGGAGGTTGGTATGGGTTCTGTGAACATGGTGAGGACGGATGTATAGGGTTTAGCAGATTTCAAAAGTTTCAAAAAAAAGAAAAAGAAAAGAAGAACGCAGAAATGAAGAAGTCAGGTGAGGAGTTCAAAAAAGTTCAAAACTGAAGTAGGAAGTTTTGGCGGTTAACTGGAAAGAGTGTACGGTGAGGAGGAGTTGAAGTTGCGTGGTGGACATTTTGGCTCGAAACAAAGAATGGGGAGTAAAGAACGCGGTGAACAGTAGATATCAGGGAGGACACTGTACCAGTTTGAAGAAGGAACAGTAGCCGGTATACATTATAACTTGCCAAATCATTTTATGTTTGGATACGTTTAAACTTGCATAATCATTATATGCTTATAACGTAAGAGGTTTAATAATACACATGGGTAAGATTAATGGTACGCATTCATTCATATTAAATGCCAAATCCAAGTTACACATACGTAAGTAGGTACGTGGGGTTTAGGATTTTGAATACGCCCGGTTCCATTGTATTTCTTAATTATCTCTCTAAGTCTAATCACGATTATATTAGCCTAATCCTATATTTATTCCTATTAAAAACTGCCTAATTTTCGTGTCATCTATGATCCCTTACGTACATGCCAAAGTATACATATAGTCTGGATACTTTAAAACTATTAGAATGGATACGAACTTACATAAGTGACTTGTAGTGTGAATAAACATGAGGTACCTAGACTATTTTATTTGTTCTGGACAATTGTCTTACGTGTAACATAAGTTTTAAAAGTGCCCAATCTATAGTAATACCTCATAACCATGTACGTGCCGATTGTATTAAACATGGCCAATGGTTTTAAAGATATAATTAACCTTTAATTTAAAATTCTATTGAAGTTTTTATAATATTATTATTAATAATTGTACACTGTATTAAACGCATAACCATTATACAGTAACGCAGTCTGATGAAACGAATGATGTTGGGTCCGTATTAACAAGCACGATGCGATGAAGCTGGTTGGTCAGAATTGACAACTACCATGATTTTTAAATAAACGTCTGTTTGATTTAATTAAAACAGACTGTTCAGCAACGAGTGGAAATCAAGGTGAGTTCAACTCACTCAGTTATCCCATTTATATTTTATATAAACTGGGTTTTTAATTTGTGTGCAATGTTTGTTAGTGATTGATGATTTGATTGTTATTTATATGGATTCTGAATATTTTTAAATATTCACTGATTAAATTAAGCGTTTGTTTAGTTTAATCGGATTAAATCGTTATTTTAATGACTAAATTCCAAATGAGGTAACTTACATTGTTGGTTACGTTTATAATAATATAAACATATAGTTGGATGTTTGAATTTTAGGTAACCCATTGTGTTGCAGGGAAGTACAGGTTGGAGGGATCCAACCGGATTCGTCAAATATGTTGTTTGTTTTCATATTATATGAACTGTTTAATCAGTATGATTGATTGTTGATTGTTGAACCCAATCCCAACACTTGTTTGACAACCAATAATGATATTGGTTGAGAAAATTATCGGTAGATGGCCCATAATGAATTATTTTATAAAGATGAATTTACCGTCAGGTACTTAAATAAAAAAGGAAGTTATAAAATTTGTTTTTGTAACTAAAAAGGGATTTTGAAATCTATTTTACATAGATTGTTTTTAAACAAATGTTTATTAAAGAAAATGAATAATTATTTTATCTTACGATTATAAAATGTATATATAAATCGAGGTTCGTATGTTAAAAAGTTTTTATAAGCAAATTAACCAAATGGTTAAAAGTTGAATTAATTGTTTTAAATAAACAATTAAATGAGATTATTTAATTTAATTAGATCATTTAAATTAATTTTATTTATTAATTTAAAAATAAATAACCAATTGGAAATGGTTCACAAAGAAATCTTGTTTTTAGATGACCAAATCAACTACTTGAACGAGATTTGATTATTAAAAACTATTATTGGATTGTTAATTATTATTGAAATTAAATATCATATTAGAGTAACCTTTTAAGATAAATTATTTTATTTATAGTTGATAATGAAGTAAACTATGATGTAAAAGATATTAGACAAATAACGAAGGGTTGATCGGTAAATGAGATTTTTAAGGTATAATAAAGTGACTCGATAGACAAGATTTGAATATATAGTAGTGTTTTCAAATGAAACTAAGTTGTGTTGATATATCGATTCGAGATTTCTATAAAAGAATGATATTAACTTTTGAAGTGGATAATGTTTGAAAGGAACTGGGTTGAATGGAAATGGTAATTAAGAGAATTTGTTGAGAGTGACCTTGTTTATAATTAAAAAGGAATTTTTATTAAGTATACTCATACTTATATGAGTTAAAATTTTGATTTATTCCCTCAAAGGAATTTGATAAAAAGGGAAGTTTTAAAACAAGCTTTAATATGAGTTGAAATCAAATGGAAGCTTAAGTGGATTAAATCTGATTACAAAAGTAAAGATATAATGATAGGATTGGGGGAATAGATGTTTAACTATGGAATGGAGTTTAATTGAACAAAACGAAGATAAGTGGTTATGAAAAGAAATTCTATAGTTAATGGAACCTTGGGTTAGTGGCTGGAATATGGGATGCGTTCATAAACTCCTATCCATTCCGAAGATAAGAATGTTGTCGACTCAAGGTCTGAGAGGTAAATAAAGTACCCCAACTCGTGATTATCCAAGGATGATATTAGTTTAGAAACGAGGGTAGTTGAGGGAATTAAAGGAGTATTTTTGTAAGGGATATGATAAACTATGATTCGAAGAATTATTAGTTGGGTAACTTGGAAATGAGATTTTAAAAAGTGGTATTCCAAATGTTGAAAGATTTAGATGTTAAATTATATTCCGAAGTTAGAAATGATTAATCAAAGATGAGGTTTATTTCAAAATTCGAAATGTTAAACGAAGAAGCTAAATAAGAAGCTAATGACATTAGAATTTATAATATTTCAATATAAATGATAAGTCGGTCTGGTATGGCTAAGGAAATAGAAGATAGTAGTAACGAACTGATGTACTTAATTTGAGACAACAAGTTATATTGTCGCTAGTGATTTTACTAATGGAATTGGTAAATAAAGTAAGAGTTTTGAAAAAGAGAATTTGTAACAATTGTTTAGTAAACTATTTTGATTAACAAAAATTAATACTAATTATTGCAATGATGTGAAAATATAACCATAAAGTAATAACTGTTTACTTCAGAGGCCAAGTGACGCTGCTACTGAGCCAACGAACCCATTTTATTTTTATATGGATGATGGTTGTTTATTTTGTTAGTTAAAACATCGACCATCAAAATCTGGCAAAATCGATTTTTGGCATGGAAAGACCGGGATCGAATTTATATTCGAAAACCATTCCGACCAGCAAATATATAAACGATGAAGATGTTCAGAAGCTGATCGAGATGGAGAAATTGAAGATCGTGGATCTTTATAAGTCGAAGGATTGCTTGTCGAATATTCTATGGGATTGCAACCAGGTGTATTCTGAAGTGATTCGGTCGTTGTTGAGGTTTTGCGGATTGCAAGGACTTATCACTACTGACCTTTTGGATGTGGTAGGAGGGTGCCTTCGGTTCATCCTGTTCCTGGATGACCTGTATGGACGATGCGAATGATGGCTAGATGATCCAAAAGTCGATTATAACCTCAAGCGTCATATACTGGGAAATGAAAAAAATCGTGCAGGCAACATGGCTATGTGGGTCGCACCCATTAGGGTGTATAATCACCTATCTAGAGAAATTCCTTTAGCTTCTTTAATCTGTCGATACTATCCCTTTTTGGGGATCTGTTGCTGATCACAACCGTTGGTGATATACATTCGATACACTTAAGCCAAATGAGAGGTCGGTCATGTGTGGCCTGGTTGCAAGACGTTCTTGTTGAACCCATTGTATTCCCCTCTAGAGATACACTATCAGCAGGTGGTTCCATACCTTGTCATAGTAGGAATCCAATCTCGAATAATCGCCCGTGGTTTTGATTGTATACTATATATGTGGAGCGTGAGATGCAAGCGTTCTGCTAGATTGTTATTTATTTGTATTTAGATACTATTATAATATCAGACTAATTTATGATTTCCAAAATGTTTTGGGTTATAGTAAGGTAAAAACCATCCGTATTTATGTGTGGATTTGGTCTTACTATTATCACTTTCTTTCGAAAACATTTTGAACTTTAAAATCAAGTTGGATAATTCCCCTTAAACTGTGCGAGCTTTTCTCACTCTGGTTCACCACACTGACCCGGTATTTGTAATGCTCGGGTTAGACCGGGTTGTACAGGTTCAGGTTATCGGATGTTGTAAAGTCCAAAGATAGGCTGGAGGAGTTCAAACATATGATGTTATATAGTTATTATTCCGCTATGTGTTGTGTATGAGGATAAGTTATTATAACTATCCAGATGTATTGATATACTCTAATGATTGTAAGTATTTTACATGCTCTCAATAAAATTATTTCTATATTGTATTTTGTTCTGCTGCGATGTGAGACTCTGTGTTGGGTTGTTTCTTCTTCTTCTTCTATTCTAATATTTCTTTCTTATCTCACCCTCTAAATTCTTTCTATTGACATCTGGGTTTCCAGTACAATTTGGGTTGGATTGGTGTTGTTTGATCAGCTCAAAAGGTATAGGAAATTTGGGTCGTCACAGTGAGGATATCTGATGTGCCCATACTTATGTACTTCGTATTTTTTATTGATGCGTTATCAATAAAGCATCGCACTCTTTTTCCCTGGCTTATACTCACGCTGAGTATAGAAACAGGTTTTTAACAAGGCGGTTTACACAGTTTCAAAAAATAAAATGTAGGTATAAGTGCAAAAAAATTATACAGAAATCAAATGTATCAACTCTTGCAGCCACACATATACATAGCAGTTCAGATGAAAAATAAATACATGATTGAATTGTGCATCCAAGTGCACATTGTAGCACTTACATATAAAAACGGTAGTGTAAAATTATGTATAACTAATTATACATTTACATAGTATTTATATATGTATACACATTTGTATACATTATACAATGACATACACATTTTTATACATTATACAACATGTAATCAAAACAAGTCACACATGTCTTCTTCTTCGATAAGCTATCTGCAGTAAAATTTAGAAGGTTGATAAGCTCATTTGTGACAATTACGCATAGAGGCTTAAATTTGAGCATATTGAGGGCTACATACTTTCTGTGGTAGTTGCAAATCTTATTTGCATCAAAATACCATAATATATGTAGGCAGTAATATGTGTGTGTGTGTGTGTGTGTATGTCTCTGCCTAAATAATTCAGTCTCTAATTCAGATGTATCCATGCATAAATGTCATGAAATCTATACATATTACACTTGCTGTTACCACGAAAGATAATTGAAATATGTATCAATATACATCTGATTGGACTATAAAGAGACATATATATGTATGATGAAACATTGATCCGTATTGAAATAGGTTATATCCGTATACATAATAGAAAATGGGCAAGTATGTTCATAACAACCTGAGCATCCATATGCCATATCAAGTAATAGTTTATTTATCATGAATCAATTCAAAAAATATATATTATGCAATACTAACACACACATGTGATCACGTATATTTATTCTACAACATACATTTTATGCTCTTTGTGTTTTTAGGAATTTATTTTATACATATAGTGTGTATGTTCATAACCAAATTAAAATTACGTATCTCTTACTACGTAGTTTGATACATTTTTATGAACAATTTCAAAACACTTCTAAGCATTTAGAAGCTTGCAAGGAAAAAAAATCACCATCAACTTATAACATTTTAGGCAGTATTGATTCTATATTAGGCATAACTTTTAAGCTGTTATTTACTTTACTGATATATTTCAAAACATGTGCATTTTATATCAAAATTATAAGTCAGTTTTCATAAAACTTAGCAGGCACAAATATTATGCTATTATATACTTCATTGATATAATTCAAAACTTACGCATCTTGTATCCAAAATTAAATAAATAGATGATGCATATTCAATTCGTGTATATATATAGATATAAGTAGTGTGGTCAAAATTCTACAAATCTTATTAAACAGGAATCACAAATCTTATTTATTACTGGGCAGATACATCACCATGTATCCTAGAATAGTAACGAGGTTTGAATTTGTGATTAACTTATTTATTAACTTATATAAATATAATTCTAAACCAATCAATCGTATTTCAAATAATCTATGACTTGGCAGATTAAGTTCAAAACAGGATGCTTAGCCAAGTCCCAAAAAAAAAAAAAAAAAAAAATAGTGCCTAGACTTATTTTATAAAATTAACAAGTCACATTCATATTCACTATTAAGGTAAATCATAGGCAACTCCTTTTAAATACTATGGATACACACACACATACATATATAACAGTGCAACAGATTTGCATCAGTATTCATTGGAATTTTTATATACATTCAATATGTATATATACTTAGAATCAAAGCAATGTTTAGAAGTAAACTATTTTATGCACATACAATATACGCAATAGAAAAAATAATATGATTCACTGTGATGTACAAAGAGATATACCATACACAGTTTGACTAACTAGCATGTATGTTCAATTTGTGCTACAAACATGTCCAACAGCCATACAAAGCGCGCGCACACACACACACACACACACACACACACACACACATATATATATATATATATATATACTTAAAACAGTCTGCATGTATATTTAGAAAGATGTAACCAGAAATGATGACCAAAGCAATTTCAAATCATACTTGCATTAAGGTGTGTGTTTGTGTGTGTGTATATATATAAATCAATACAGATGGGTTTTCAGTATTTTATGATAGGGAGACGCATAGTAATCCATTTACAAGTCATATTCTTAACAGGTTATTCACTAATACACAAGGGTGCTAGCAGCATGTTAAAATGACTTGTGTTTCAGTTTAGTATCTTGATTCAACCATTTATACAAGTAGCATAAATCTGAAATTAAACAGGAAATCATATTTCCTATAGTTTTAAATCTGAATATATTATGCATTTATCATCATAAATATATATAATCAGTATATTTAAGTGAAAAAGATGTTTTATATAACATGTCAATTAATATATGTCATTGCATATACACTATATACTCATATAAAACACATCTATATGTATTTTACAGAATTAATAAATCATAGTGCATCTATTATGATTTGAAACTATTCTGTACATTATCTATATAATGTAAACGTTAATTTATAGAACTTGTGTAATAATTTCAAACATAAAATTCCTTAATAAAATATACTAGAGCTGGTTTTATAACCATGTAAAAGGATCAGATTCAAAACATTTTGTCTTAACAAAATTTCCATGTAAATTATTTCATTAAATCAAAAAATAATCAGAAAGCTATCTTACCGATTTATTAATCAGTAAAACATTATTTGATTGAAAGAAGAGAATGTATAATAAAGTCAGGTTATAAATACTTATATATCAAACATTTTGATAATAAGTCTAGCACCATTTACTCACATAAACAGATCAATACACTACTTGATATCAAATTAATATATTCAAGATTTAACAGTCTAAATCCGGTAAACTTCAAATATAATCAATATCAGATATCAATTCATATTTAAATGAAACATTTTTATTTTAGAAACAAATTCATTTCACATTCCTAATTAAATTATTCATAATCAAATTCACTAATTTCTATATGCAATACTATCGATTAATTAAGAATTCAAACAAATACAAACCTAAATTAGAGTTCGAAGTACAATTTATTGCAAGCTTACGCTCCGATACAACTGAAGGGTTTTGCTTGATCTAATCAACAACCCAATGTTAGCGATTTAACATATTTAAACCAAGCATCTATGCAATAAAAGTAAATCAAAATCAATCAGGGCTAACGTTATATCTTTCGTGTTGAATCCTTGAAAAATCCAGAAGAAACTTGTATCGAGGGGATATATGCATTGAATCAAGAGCCCGTCATGCGCTGCGCATCTTGAAGTATACACTTGAACGTTTTCTTCTTTAATCGAATTGAAGAAGAAATAAAAGGTGTGCGTATTAGCCGCTGTAATGACCCACTTTTTCCGCACAGTTTAAGCCAACATCCAACATCTTTTGTCAGCTCAAATTGCACAGAAAGCAGATAGTTAGGAGAAAGAAATTAGAGGGTGCGAGAAGAAAGAAATATATATTATAATAGAAGAATAAGAAGATCAGAATCTAACAGCGAAATGAAAAAATTATAATATATCAACGTACTTTATTCAAAAAAAAATTTGTATGCATAAGTGATTACAACATCATATTATACATTCATATCAATCAATACACATAACGGAAATAACTAATATCAGTAAATATTGGTATACATCTTGACTCCAACTCCTCTTTTGAAGCTCCAAGTGATACGTAACATGATAATATACTTGGTCTAACCCGAGCACATTTGAAGCAAAGCAAAATTCACCCCGATCAGTCTAGAAAACTTTTAGTGATAAATTCACATGACAAACAACTTGCTTAACTTTAGAATTTTTTTTGAAAGAAGAAGATAATCGTAAGACCATTCCACACATAAACACGGACGGTTTTTACCATATAATAACCCAAAACATTTTTGATATATTAAAGTCCGGTGATATTTTAATAGTGTCTATCAAATCACAAATAAATAAGCATCTAGCAAATTGCTTGCATCTCACGCTCTACATATTCGTTATATAATCAAAAACTACAACGCACTTAATTCAGATTGGATTTCCGAGATGACAAGGTATGGGACCACCTTCCGTTCAATGTATTATAGAGGAGACACACTAGGGTTCACAAGAACATCTTGTAACTCAGCCACACATGACTGACCACTCATTCAACTTGAGTGTATCGAATATATTGTCACCCTATGGCTTTTTGTCGCACAATCACGGTAATTTTAGTGAGATACAGAAACGAAAGAAGAACAATAATGAATTTTCTCTAGATGGTGACAATACACCCAACTTGGATGCGACCAAACTAGCCATGCTACCTGCTTGATTTTTTCCATTTCCCTGTTGTGAGGTTTGACGTTACGTTTACCTTTTTAGAGAACATCCCATAACTTTGAATGCCCCATCGTCAGATCCGTCAAATCACTAATTGATGTCCACAAATATACTCTGGTGTTAAGCAAGAGAATTTGTCTGCCACCAAACTTGGTATATTTGTAAAAATCAATGTGCATGAGTTTCATGAAATACTCTGTCAGACATTCGTCCATATAAGTCATCCAGGAACAGGATGAACCGAAGGCACCCTCCTCCCGCATCCTAGGAATCACCCTATAGATCAGTAGCGAGTAGTCCTTGCAATCCACAGATTTCAATCACGATAGAGCCACAGTATATCTCTAGGGATCGACTAGAGAGTCTAAGTAATTCTTCCGTTTTATAAAGATTTATGGTTTTCAATCCTCCATCTTTATATGTATTCATGCAGACTAGTTTCGAGCGCTATGTTGGTTCGAAGTGGTTTTGGGTCTAGTTCCCATCCTGGACTCTTCGAAACAATACATCAAAAGTCCAATAAAATATTTCGTTGATGGTCGGGTTTTTAATTATCAATTGCAATAGTATTGTCCAATACATTGGTGGCTCGGGTCTTAAATCTTTATTCATTAAAACTCTTAAAATTTCATTTCAACGATTTAAAAACCAATTTCAATTGATTATCTCGATAAATCACTTTTGTTTCCGTAATTCAGAAAATAATAACTACATTCTTAATTCTTAAGAATACGTATTTACTACTCTTCTATTCGTCTTTTTTTACTTCGAAACATCATCACATTTCCATAAAAACACTTTCCATTTCCTAAATCATGGAAATATTACTTTATATTCAAATCTCTCTTTTTTTTTCCTTTTCTTCGGAAAATATCGATATTTATTATTAAGTCAGTGGTATAAACCAATTGTCATTTCCTATATGGCCAACCAACATTCAGTGACATACTTATTATTATATAAACTTCAACGGCTTCATCAAATCCCAAATTTCCAAGTTATAAATTAATATAAGTACTTATGGGGTACATATATACATAAATTTCAAACATTCTGTTTCATCTTAAAATAATCCTCAATGCTTTTTTCTTATTATTTTGAATAAGTATATTTCTGAACCTAACTATTTTCTTTATCTAGAAAATAGTGATATATATACATGTATAGCCGAATGGTGTCATATTTTAAACTTGGGCCAAACAATCATTAATATATATATATATATATATATATATATTGTTTGCTTCAAAACCAAATGGTTTGGTTCATATTCCAAAAGCTCACAACTACCATTTTACATTTCAAATCTCGTTATCCTCCACCATCACAAACTAATACCATTCCTCAATAACAGTGAATTCGTTCAAGTTGGAGTATTTTATCTATCTCTCAGACCTTGATAGAAACTCAAAAACCAATTCAAACCTTGATCGATAACGGTGAAGACGTTCTTATCTTAGAATAGATAATAGTTCGAAACTCAAAAACCAATAATCCTATGGTATCAATCAAACCTTAGATTTTTATTTAAAAACATAGTTTCACAAACCATTTTTCTTACTCTTGGAAATCTTAGTTGCTTATGACTATTTTACTTAATATTAAATTTTCATTATAAACTTTGTTACATAATTCCATTTGAAATCGAAATTAAATTAATCCATTTTCAAATTACTTCACTCAAAATTATTGTAATAACCCGGAAATCTGAACCAATTTAAAATTTTATTTTGGCAATTTCGAGGAATTTTGAATATTTAAAATGAATTATTTTAAATAATAACGACAAGAAATTTATTTTGAATGGAATTAGAATGTATATATTTATTTGAATCATCGTTAGAATATAAATATTTTATTTTAATTATAAAAGGAATTGAAAATGGCACGGTAGTTTGAAATTTCGATTTCAAATTTCAAATGAATGTACATGATTCAAAATAAACCGGATTTTAGTGAAACTAAAAATATTTGGATCTATTTGACAATATCTTTCTAATAAATCCAAAAAATTGAAATTTCATAGAGGGGATAAAAAGTTATGTTCAGTTGAAGTTTCAGAATAGTCGCTATGGAATTCTGGCCCTTAAAAATGGGAATTTTGCAAACGACCTCTGTTTTTGACGAAACCTCTTTTGTTGGATCTGGGAAGTCAAGTTATTGCTAGGTTTCAAAATTCATAATTTTCTGAATCAATATGTGAGCGTAGCAAAGGAAAACGTGTTTTGACAGTTTCAGTCAATTTCGATCGACCAGAAAATGGCCATTTTTCAAACGGTCTCAGAATACAAAGATAGGAATAATTTTTAGGAAATTTTTAGAGTTAATATGTGGCCCCGGTAAATTGAAATGCCCGTTCAAATTCAATATATAGATTTATATTTTGATTTTGATGGAAACTGATCGAAACGATCGAACTGGTAGAGGACACCAGGGAGGGCATGCGTTTCTTCTAGCTAGAAGTGGCATCGGTGGTTTTACACGCCCTGACGAGTTTTACTTATGTGGTTGTTGCTGTTGTGAGGCGCCTCAGATATATCGGTGACTATGTGGAGCCGATGGAGTCATTGGACTCATTGACACCCCATAGGGTGGGGAAACGCAGTGTTTAGGCATTTTAATCCACATCGGTGGACCGGCCCTGATGATCCAAAGGTCACTCGAGCTCTGAGCTGAGGGGTGGGCTAGAGCGTCTCGAATCGGTAGAGGACTATCTTTTGCCTCGGTTTACAGATGGAAATCCAATTTCCAAATACGTGATTTTGCGGTTTTAATTGTAGAACTAGTATGGTGACATGATATATGGTACCCATGCCGCCTATGATTGATACTTATGATTTGAAATTGTTTTGACACTATACACTTATAGTAACAATAAAAGATGGAATTTAGCGTATCAAGCATTCTTTGATTATTATAAGGAAAAACCCTATCCTCCGGCTTGTGTTGCATTGTGTGATGGGGGCTGGGTCTTATAATAGCTTCATTGTTCTTTATTTAGCATTGCGCTGTTGTTTTATGCACTGGTGTTCTTGGGAGGAAACCCATTCCGTGTTATACGGCGTGGTCCCTTGATTTACCTAACTTTAAAATAAAGATTAGTAACTGTTTTAGTTCTCACACCAGTCCCATGACTGACTTGGAGTTTATTGTTTTAACCTAAACTTTAGGTGCCTTTATTTTGACACAGGCAACTAGTAGTTTGGTTTTGCAGATTTATATTCACAGGAACCTGGTTTACAGCTGAAATGATATCCGGAAACCTCTATATCCGTATATCTCCTTCAGTTTTGTATTGTATCATTTTCCGCTGTTATGTAATGTAATTTTAATCTCTGATATTTTCTATGTAATATTGATTCATACTCTATAATATTCTTGTATTCTGACGGAATTGTTGTAATATACAATGAAATATTCTTCTGTTTGTGTTCTGATTGGTCGTTTCTCAAATCAATCCGGGCTTTCCTTATCGGGGAAGTTTGGGTCGTTTCAGCTTGGTATTGGAGCTTTGGTTTACAAAGCTAAAGAACAAGACACGTTAGAACCAAACGAAAGAATTCATCAGAGATTGGATTAGTAATATCCAATGGGAATGTCTCTTTAGAGATGGGATCAGTAGTATCCTAGAACGAGTGTGAAGAGTATATTTTTAAATTGAAAACAATTTTTGGCTTTGAAAATTTAAACCAATTATTCGTATTTGAATATTATTTATATATTGATTTGGACAATCCAGTATATAAAGATTTTGCATATACCTTTGATCCACGTGCATTCGAAGTTTTAATATACTGGACAGATATAGAATCATACTCTAGTAGCCCGAAGATGATTCTGATGATTGAGTACTCATCATCAAAATTTATGTTCGAGTGACGAAAGTGGGATTTCTATATGATTCCAATTGAATGGTGTGAGAACGAAAATATAGTTAGAATATATTGTTGTGACTTGGCACCAAAAATGTGATTTTTGACTATATATCAAAGTTATGAATTTGAAATGATAATCAACAAATTGATTGCTGATTGTGTTGTTTGATTACTGTTTTGATTAATTAAATGTTGAACCTTTAGCTAAATTGAACCTAATAGAGAATTGTATTGAAAATTTGTCGCATTTGCATACATATACATGTACTCACATTGAACAGGTCATAGCAAGGAGGCTAGAGAAGAGGAATAAAATTGTTTGCCCGACAAATAGGTACATGTTTACTAATTTCTTGGGTTTCGGATGATTTTATGAGCCGATTGGCTAGCTGTTTGGTTGTTTCCTTTTCTTTTTGGATTGGTAAGGGCTATGGGAGGCTATTTGAAATATCCTAAAGCTCCCGGTGTAGGGGAGGTTATGGTGAAATTTTTCAAAAATTTAGGGTGTTTGCCCAATTTTTGAAAAATTTGAAAAGTTCTTAGAAACTGAAAAGTTAAAGAACTTAAGTCGTAATAAAAATAATGAAAGTTGAGTTGATTAGTTAAACAACTTTCGGCTTCGTTCCTTTTCGGGGACGAAAAGTTTTAAGTGGGGGAGATTGTAATAACCCGGTAATCCGAGCCAATTTAAAATTTTTATTTTGGCAATTTCGAGCAATTTTGAATATTTAAAATGAATTATTTTAAATAATAAAGACGAGAAATTTATTTTGAATGGAATTAGAACATATATATTTATTTGAATCGTCGTTAGAATATAAATATTTTATTTTAATTATAAAAGGAATGGAAAATGGCGCGGTAGTTTGAAATTTCGATTTCAAATGAATGTACAGGATTCAAAATAAACCGGATTTTAGTAAAACCAAAAATATTTGGATCTATTTGACAATATCTTTCCAACGAATTTGAAAAATTGAAATTTCATAGTGGGATAATAAGTTATGCCCAGTTGAATTTTCAGAATAGTCGTTATGGAATTCTGGCCCTTAAAATGGAAATTTTGCAAACGACCTCTGTTTTCGACGGAACAACCTTTGTTGGATCTGGGATGTCAAGTTATTGCTAGGTTTCAAAATTCATAATTTTCTGAATCAATATGTGAGCGTGGCAAAGGAAAACGTGTTTTGACAGTTTCAGTCAATTTCGACCGACCAAAAAATGGCCATTTTTCAAACGGTCTCAGAATTTGACGAAATTAGTTTTGTTAGGACCGTATCATCAATATAAAGCTAGGAATAATTTTTTGGGAATTTTTAGAGTTAATATGTGGCCCCGATAAATTGAAATGCCCGTTCAAATTCAATATATAGATTTATATTTTGATTTTGACGGAAATTGAACGAAACAATCGAATCGGTAGAGGACATCAGGGAGGGCATGCGTTTCCTTCTAGCTAGAAGTGGCGTAAGTGGTTTTACACGCCTTGACGAGTTTGACTTATGTGGTTGTTGCTGTTGCGAGTCGCCTCGTATATATCGGTGACTGTGTGGAGCCGATGAAGTCATTGGACTCATTGACACCCCATTGGGTGGGGAAACGCAGTGTTCAGGCATTTTAATCCACATTGGTGGACCGGCCCTAACGATCCAAAGGTCACTCGAGCTCTGACCTGAGGGGCGGGTTAGAGCGTCTCGGATCGGTAGAGGACTATCTTTTGCCTCGGTTTACAAATGGAAATCCAATTTTCAAATACCTGATTTTGCGGTTTTAATTGTAGAAATAGTATGGCGACATGGTATATGGTGCCCATGCCGCCTATGATTGGTACTTATGATTTGAAATTGTTTTGACACTATACACTTATAGTAACAATAAAAGATGAAATTTAGTGAATCAAGCATTCTTTGGCTATTATAAGGTAAAACCTTATCCTCCGGCTTGTGTTGCATTGTGTGATGGGACCTAGATCTTATAGTATCTTCATTGTTCTTTATTTAGCATTGCGCTGTTGTTTTCTGCACTGGTGTTCTTGGGAGGAAACCCGTTCCGTGTCATACGGCGTGGTCCCTTGATTTACCTAACTTTAAAATAAAGATTAATAACTGTTTTAGTTCTCATACCAGTCCAATGACTGACCTGGAGTTTATTGTTTTAATCTAAACTCTAGGTGCCCTTATTTTGACACGGGTAGCTAGCAGTTTGGTTTTGGATATTTAATTATATTCATAGGAACCTGGTTTACAGCTGGAATGATATCCGGAAAGCTCTGTATCCGTATATCTCCTTCAGTTGTGTATTGTATTATTTTCCGCTGCTATGTAATGTAATTTAAATCTCTAATATTTTCTGTGTAATATTTATTCATACTCTGTAATATTCTTGTATTCTGACGGAATTGTTGTACTATATGATGAAATGTTCTTCTGTTTGTGTTCTGATTAGTCGTGTTCTCAACTCAATCCGGGCTTTCCTTATCGGGTAAGTTTGGGTCGTTTCAAATATTTTACATCATATTATAAACAAATTCATGGATTTCATTAATAAAATATATTACCAACTTCTTCTCACAAAATCATTTAACGTCTTATTATAACTCGACTCAGATATTAATAATCCGTTTCCTTTCTCAATGTCGATCAGTATTTCTTGAAAAGAACCTCCCTTTCATTTCAACTTTTCAATTTAAATATCAAATCAAATATTAATTGTCATGTTAGCGAATATCTCTTTTTTATAACTTCTTTCATGAACCCGGATTTACATTTAGAAAATCCCTTTATAAGTTCTTTTTAAACCTAACTGAATTTCAATTCATATCCAACTACTTCTTAAGAAAATTCATTGGAGAAGTACTTTCTTTAATTATAATTAACTTCATTGTTAACTGAAGTAAAATCAATTTACTTGTTTCATTTACTAAAATAGGTCTGTTAATTTCCTTTGAAATTATTAAACAGTAACTAATCACATTAATAACTTTTAAACATTGTTTGTGTAAAAATAAATTATATTTATGAAAATCTTATTTAATTCAAAAAATATTCATTACTTATGATCAAACAGTTGACTTAGTCAATTAAAACCCATCGGTTAATTTGTTAACTGATTTCAATTACCCTTTCCTATTAGATTAATTAAATTAATCTAATAACATTACTTACTTGTTTACTTAAATATTATTATTCCAAAATATTAACCCATAGGTTAATTACAGCTTCATTTTCTCATAAAACAGATTTAAACGTCAAATCCTTATTATATAACCATTTTATAATATTTTTAATAAAACTCATTTATAAACATCAATTGAATCTAAAAACTTCATTTTAACATATAAAATATAATTAAAATTCTCGTTTCAGTTATAAAATAAATGTTATAACTTAACTTCGTTAATTCTTCGAACGACAAATCAATGTTCAAACAAAAAGATGGATTTTAGGCCATTTGCTGCCAATTCATCAATCAATACCATTTATTGATTCCAATCATAACAACGTTGAATTTCAATTCAACGTCAACATCCAAACAGGTTTTCAATTTCATTGGGATTCAATCTGTTCATATATAAATAATATAAAAACAAACAACATACAATATTTAAGGAATCCAGGTTGGATCCGTCCAACATGTTCTTCCCTGCATCACAGTTCATTTTAACATTTTATAACAGAATATAAGATAGAATTTGAATCCAATATAATAAATGACGATAATACAATTAATGCCAACCATTAAATCAACAATAGGCATCCAAGATATCCAATCAACCAATATATATTATCAACGATTAAATTTTATTATATGAATTTAACTACATCATAGAATACCAGAAATGTGTGAGAGTTAACTCAACATTTTATTTCGATTGTCGTGTTGTTTTCGTTTAAAATTAAACGAAACTCGGTTACATCCAAATCAGCTTGACTGCATAACCTTCGTCTCTATGATGCCAATGAATCTTGTTTTGCTTGAATCTGATAATGTGTGAACTAGTTATCGCATTATTTAGCTAATACAAGATTTTAAATCATTACCTAAGTTAAATTATAATTCTTACCTTACCTCTTACCCCTGCTGATAAATACATGGCTCTGACATCATGCAGATAAAGCCCAACTCAAAAGCCCATCCGTGTTCTATATTAATTTTTTTTATCCGTTCCCCTTTTTTATTAGGCCAAGCTCACTCTAAAAATTTCTATCCATCCCCTCCATGTATTCTTCTCCTATTATACGATCATACGACCAAATCTCCAAAACATACCAGCATCCTGGAGAACCTTTTCCTTCCTTTATTTTGAAACCGGGTAAATAGTTTTATTAGGCAAGACAACCCAAAAAGTTGTGATTACATGAAAAGCCTAAATCGTCCCACGTATCAAACATTACAATAATTATCGAACCCGCTTAAGCATAAAACAATTAGTTCATTTCACTTCAAACTAGAACATTCCGCATTTGGCTCCTTCATCTTCCTCTCTTCGTCATCTTCTTTGCAATTCATGGGAGGTCAAACTGCCTGCTGGTTCCAAGGATTTGAGCCAACACATCCATCAGATCCCTATCTGACATTGCAGCATCTGCTAATTCCAAGCTATCGGTGAGTCTCTTCTTCTGAATTCTCCGTCTACTTAAGTTAATTTCAATGATAACAAATTTGCTTACTGATTTCGCCGTGTCTATTTTTTCTTTGAAAATGCGTATATTTCTCTCTCTCCAAGTTGCTACAACAGCATTTGCTAAGGAAATTTTATCAAGTTCGGATTTCAAGTATTCAAGATTCGGATCCCTGGCCAGGTATGTCGTAATTTCTTTCAAATCATAGTTTTGTTTGGAAGGGTCAGTCGCAACATTGCAGTTTTTTACAATGATCCTTGAAAATCCACATGATTCCCCTTCCTTTTTGTAATTATATATATATATATCTTTTTTCATAGCCGAGCTTCCCTGTACATGCATTCCCCCTCCATACTGCTGACTGTTGAACTTTGAACCACCTCTCTCATACTCTTCTTCCCTTTCCTTATTACAAAAATAGAACCAGTTATGGTCACTACTCCCTTATTCATTCATTCTAGACCATAATAGAAACACGCCATGCAAAACTTCAACCACTCCGTCGTCACAGACCGTAAGAGACCGACCTAACACATCACCCCTTTGCCGCTTAGAGCATCATCACCGACCAGTATCTCGACCCCCACCTTGTCATTAGTTCTTCAGAAAATGGATGTAAAGGAACTTCGTTCATTTGCAAAACTCCTCCCCGACCGATAAGTAGAAGATCTAAAACCTCCGCCATTTGATAGCCTGCTCTCCCGCGCTACACCAAACACATCTCCTATCTTGACACCACTGCTCCAGGCGACAGCAGCACCCCATATACACCCGTCAACAATTTTAATCCCCTTACTTCGCTAAACATTGCCTCGAAGTGCACTTCTCCCCCCAGAACCCCATCGCTTCCTCCAGTCAACTCAACTCCGCCATTACCGACACCAAGGTTGAGTTCTTTGAGTTTGCATTGCCGATGTTCACATAGAAGAAAAGTGGTAGGTTGGCACATGAAGATTTTATTATTTTCGAATGGATAGAAAAATGAAGCAGGCATTTTGTTTGCTGGAAGATAAAATATTAGAAGGGTATAAATTTGCGGATGTAAACCGGAAAGATTGAAGTCTTTGGGCTGAGTGGAAGAGAATACAGTGCGATATATACTGAAACCGAAGAAGGCAGTCGCTTTCGTTACGTAGGTGCAGGCATGTGATATTTTTCAGCGTAGTTAGGGTGTCAGATGATTAACTTTTGAGGTGACTAAAGATTTTTATTTTAGGTGATTAAGGATATATATCCGTGTCTATCACCATTTTCGAACGAGGTTAATTGGTTCCTATACTCACATACAAATTCCGTTCATGACAAAAATTGACGTCATGGTATAATTCGACATTTTGAACCGGATGAAACTTGTTTCATCAAATTCCAAATTCGTTTGCTCAAATGGTGCTCGTTCGGATCCAAATGGTTGATTTATTAGCATTTAGTTTTGTTGTGCTCGCCAAATAACTCCAATTGATGCGAAACTTAAAATCTAGCAGTAATTCACTATTGCGGAACCAATAAAATTTGTTTCATTGAAAACGAAGGTCGTTTTAATAAAGTCTTTTTTTAAGGGTCTAATTTAAATTAAAATTAAAATTAATCAATTTTAAATACCTCAATACAATAATAATAAAATATTATAATCGGTCATACTTGAGAAGAATTTTATGTAGTTTCAAAATAAAATACTCGGGGTTGAATTCCAAGCCAAATCAATATTCAATATATAAAAAAATCCTTTTATTTTAGGGTGTGTTTTTTACAGGTCCTTATTAACTATTAAAATATATAAAAGTCCAACGGTAGAAATTACATCCCAATTTTCAAAACGCGGCATATCAAATTTCGATTATGTCCTTTAAACCCTAAAATACACAATCCACATATCTGTATCATTTCGTTAATCACATCCCTCATTTATCGCAGCCGATTGATGATGAAAATTTAAATTTCAAAGCCAATTTTCATCGTTTTAATATCGATCGAAGAAAAATAATTAAAATCCGCGGCAATTTCAAGAGAAGATCCGCAAAAAATGGCAAGAACAAAGGTAAATTTTTTATTTACTAATTTTAATTTATACAACTGATAATCTATGTATATTATATAATAAACTGTGGACGAATAGGGAATATTTTATGATTATATGATTTGGTGCGTGATCTTTTAATTTTATTCAGAATTGTTGCAAGATTCTAAAAGTTAAGTAGAATTGTTGACTGATTATATAAAGTTAACAACTAATTTTTGTAGCCGTGTATTTAGAATAATTTTTTGCATTTTTCAATGGGTTTAATTCATTGATCATCCGAATAAATGAATGTAAAAAAGAAAAGTTGCATGCAATTATGCATGTATTAAGAATAATTTCATAATTTTATGCATATATTATGTATGCTTGTACATATGTAGGCATTATTCAAATCATTTGCGTACTGGGATACATATATTAGAAAAAGTTGCATGTATCCAGGAATTTATATAGAATAGTTGCATACAGTAATGAATGTAATAAGAATTTTTTCATTTTCGTTGGCATTTTATCAAAATTGTTATTTAATGTATGAATTCATCGCCTTATTGTTACATGATTCCATGCAATTAAATTGAACTATTAAATGCTAGTGTGAATTTATCACCTATTTTTTACATTATTATTTGCATTTATTTAAAGCTGTTGAATGCAAATGTGCAACTATCAGCAGATTCATGCATAAATGTATGCATTTTTAATCACAATTGTTTCATGTAATTGTGCAAATATTACCTGATTGCTGAATAATTGTATGCATTTATCCAAAACTGTGGCATGCAATTGTGATTTTATTACATAATTGTTGCATAATTCTATGCATTTATCTATATATGTTTTTATACAGGGAATTTACATCAGTGGAGTGGTGAAAAGGTTGGAAAAGACGAATTATCAGAAACATGAGCAACTTGAATTGGCTAATTGGTCACAACAAGGCCATACTTAAGTAAATGAATTCAAAATACTTGTATACACATATATAAATAGTCAGAATATTTGCGTACAACTATGCCGGTATTCAGAAAATAAGCATATTTGTATGCAAATATTGATAAAATTCGCATGTTTGGATGCAGATAATAAAAAAAAGTTGCGTACATCTATGCACATATTTAGAATAGTTAATATGCATGTACACACATAATAAGTGCATACTTGTACGCATAAGTTCAAAATATTTGCAAACTTGTATGCATAAAATATGAAGACTTGCATACTGTTATGTTGATTTCGTAAGTGTTATCATATTAATGCATATATTGATAATGTTTGCATATTTCTATGCATGTTTTCATACTAAATAGAATAATTCTATCAAATTGATAATTTTTTACAATTTTGCAGTGTAGATTGTGGAATGTTTGTAATTAATATAATGAAACAAAGAAGTGAGGACAAACAACTCGACAAAGAGCTATGCTTGTTTCTCAAATTCTAGGTTGCAAACTTTACAGTTGGACTGTAGATGATGACCTAACATAGATGTTCCTGCTATCAGACGAAAACAAAACTTCAGATTAAAATTATTAAAAATGGGGTTTATATTTCTGTACAAATATGTTGATTGATTTTATGTATTCGAACTACAATGACACGATTATGTATTTTTTGTACCGAATTACTGTGGAATTTTATTAACTGAATTTAGTTCGTCTAGTCTTAAATGATATTATGAATTGTTGCTTTCTTGTATACAGTTATTCATATTACTTGCATGCTTAAATGCAAAAATTGTTAAATGTTATGCATATTTGAATTAACAAAATATTCAGGATAATTTGACGATAAACAAGGGAACTAATCTTCAAAGTTAAAAGAGAATATGCATACACGCTGAACATTTGAATACTTACATGCACATAATAAGAATAATTGCATACTTGTTTGCAACAATTGAGAATACTAGTATACATTATCCAGTTATAAAGAAACTTCCGTACTTGTATGTAGCTACTACGAACCGTTTCATACATTTATGCAGCAATGCAAAATACAAGGAAAAAATGATACAAATATTCAGTATAATTGCGTACATGTATGCAACTATATTGAATAATTGCATATATATAAGTCTAAAAAAAACTGTACAAATCACAGAATTTAACATTAAATTTAGAGCAGAACAGAATTGTTCACAACATCATACAACATAACTTTGTTAAAAAAAAATTACAACAAACATCTAATAGTCTTTTGAAGAACACATCCTATTATTATAACCCAACATCTGGCATAAATGACATCTAGCAGTCTTCGTAAATTCACCTGCAGATTTCGACCTTTTAGAAGATTATGGACGGCAAGGCATTCTTCTACCTATAGAAAAGGTTAGATTTTTTTTATACATAGAAAAAGATTGATCTTTAACATATAAAAGGTTGGATCTTTAACATAGGAAAGATTTAATTTTTATGTAGATAAAAATATGATTTTTATCGCATGTTTGAAATATTTTTATAAAGATAAAAATATGATTTTATTATATATATCGTTATATAAAAATGTGACCTTTTATATATGAAGTAGCGATAAAGATTTGATTTTTAATTATATAAAGATTTGATTTTTTATTATATAAAAATATGATTTTTATATTAATAGAGTATTAAAAATATGATTTTTGTATTGTAGAGATAATAAAAATATGATTTCTATAATGCAAACATCGATATAAAAATATGAACTTTATTTTTATCATGAAGTAGCGAGAATAAAAATTAGATTTTTATATAAGTAGAGTAATAAAAATATGATTTTTATGTATGTACTGATACAAAAATGTGATTTTTACATAAATTCTCTTTATGTAAAAAATACGATTTTTATATAAGAATTAGCGGTATAAAAATATGGAAAACTGAATTATAAAAATAAAATTTTTATAATATAAACATCAACATAAAAATATTGTTTTTATGTATGAAGTAAAAGTGTAAAGTTGTGATTTTTATTTTCAAGATAACGTAATAAAAATGCGATTTTTATATATGTAGCGAACACGAATGACGAAAGTGACAAAAGGCGAGCCCGGCGAAAATTTTCTACTTACGAAGAGTCGTGGCGTTTGGTTTAGCTCTTGGTGAGAACTCCTCACTTTTAATTTATTTTCTAGTTGAAATATATACTAGGATGCAGACGGTGCTTAGCAACACCCGACACCCTTTGTCCACAGACCATGGATGACTTGTTTGTTTAATCGGTGTGTTGTGAAAGTTGATTGTGTGATGTGGAATGGAATAAAATATTTTATAGTGGAAAATATTTTATAGTTAAAAATATAATTTTAACGTGAATATAAAATAAATAGTAATAAACAAATCGGATGATTTGTTTATGTACACTGATTTGACTGATATTGATTGGGACGATAAATTTTACACATCGCCCAACTGCACAAATAAAAATTTGTGCTTGTTGATTTGAAACCCAACATGGGTGTTGGGATGATATTGACGTACACTAATCCCAATTGTTTAGTAGTATGTCGACAGATTGGTTGACAAACTGTGTAAACGTTAATTATTTATATTTAATGCTTATGCAGTTGTGTGGTGCACTTTGGATGATGGTTGATTATTTATTATTGCTATTATATACAAGTGTTGTATAAAATCCATATAAATAATATTATATGGTAATTGAGTGGGTTTAATTCCAATTTAGAAAATAAATAATATATTTCATGTGTTGAATAAAAGAATATTCATGTGTTGAATAAAATAGAAAATTCATGTGTTAAATATAATAAATTCATGTGTTGAATAGAATAAATATTCATGGTTGATTAAAATATATATATATTCATGTGTTGAATAATAGAAAATTCATGTGTTGAATAGAATATATTTCATGTGTTGAATAAAAGAATATTCATGTGTTGAATAAAATATATATTCATGTGTTGAATAATATAAAATTCATGTGTTGAATAATAGAAAATTCATGTGTTGAATAGAATATATTTCATGTGTTGAATAATAGAAAATTCATGTGTTGAATACAATATATATTCATGTGTTGAATAACAGAAAATTCATGTGTTGAATAAATATATATTCATGTGTTGAATAATAGAAAATTCATGTGTTGAATAGAATAAATTCATTTGTTGAATAGAATAAATTCATGTGTTGAATAAAATATATATTCATGTGTTGAATAAAGAAAATTCATGTGTTGAAGAAAATATTCATTTGTTGAATAGAGTAACGAAGTTATTGAAAGATATAAAGCCGTGTTGATTAGATTTGCGCCATTTTGATGTAAACGATATTTATATCGATTATGTTCGTTTTTAAAATGAATATAGAAAAGGAATTGATTTCAAATCTAATGTTTTGAAAATATTATCATTTATATGTCGATGATATGGAATATTCAATTTTGATTAGAAATTGAATAGGTAGTTGAAATCGTTTTGAAAATGAATTTAAAACGATTTATAAAGTACGTTTTGAAAGGAAATCAACGAAATATATATAATATATATATTATATATATAACGGTATGAATAGAATGCACCGCGCCGCGGCAGTTCGCAAATTTCGACTATTGACTTCAAATGGATATTACGGGAGATCCGACCGTCGGATTCTCCTAAAACTGGAACCGTTGGGTTCGTACCGAAAAGAACTTTCTAACGAATATTAGATATTTGAAATTTAACGGTTGGATTTGGAAATATGTCCAAATCAAATTTGGAAAAGGTCGTTGTAAGTGCAGTTCGATGGCCGTTGATGGAAATCGACAGTACGGGCCTTGATAAAATTATTTAAAATATCAATAATTAGTGTAAAATCATAAGAAATGATTTGGAAAGAATTGGGATGAAAAATTCCATATTTAAAAAGATAAAAATAGTTTTTTATCGAAATGAACTAGTTTTGAACTAAAATTATAATCCATTTATTTTTGAAATAAATAAATGGGATTTGAAAGGGTTTTAAAAGTAACCATAATTTCCAATAATTGAATTGGAATGGATTTGAATCGAAATTGTCTTTGGAATATTTCGATGTTGGATTTCATGATTATACAGATATTGTTATGGAAATTTGAAAGATATATTTATATCGTTGTTTCCAATACGATATTTGTTGGTCGTACAATTTGATATTGAATATAAGTCGATATATTTTCTATTCATAGCCTTGTATTTAATATCAAATAGGATTTGGGTTTGTCGTGAATGGTGTCTTCATTAACACCATTCTTAAACCCAGTTGAGAGAAAAAAAGATTAAATCTTTTTATTTAGATTTAATGGAGTATGCCAATTAAATGATATTTAATTGGAATGGAATTGGAATTGATTTTTGGGTTTATCGTGAACGGTGTTTTAAATAACACTTGTTCTTTAACCCGATAATTAATAGAATGTGATTGTGGGTTTATAGTGAACCGTGTTTTAAATGACATTGGTTCTTTAATCTAGTTAAAGACAGGATATGATTTCCCACGTTAAAAAATTATTGGTATTGATTTTTGGGAAGATTAAAACCAAGTGGAGTTTTAATGAATCTTTGATTAGATTGAAAGGATCGAGAATGGAGTATCACCAGTTTGCTCCAGGCGATAGTTAAATCTTTAATTAGATTTGAACGTGAAATGGTAATTGAATTTACCGATAACACCGTGGTGTTAGATATGAAGTATGACCAGTTTTACTTCATAGGATAAATAGGTTGGGGTTGGGAATTTTAACAAGTGATTACTTCGGTAGTGTTTGCTAATCCCGACTAGTTTGGATAAACGATAATTTGGTTTGAATTGATATTCAAACGAAGAATAAAGAATAAATTTGAGGAATTTATCTTTGATAAAATTAATGGGAACATCTCCCAAAGTATTAGAATATTTGAATAAAAGAATATTCTGAATTGGAATGAGGCGTATGTTATGTTTGTGTAACACTTGATTATTATATACGCGGGTTACTCAGAAAGACCGGGTTTATCCCATTCTGAATAACTGATTCGACGATGTGTCGAGGATGAAGACGATGGTCGAAGACCGGATGTCTTCACATCATTTGGATAATTACTAATGATCTTGATTGGGCTGTATGCCCAAGAGGAGGGAATCAGTTGGTGATCATCCAGATGTACTTTGAGATTGATGGATATGCGAGGTACAAGGTGCCTCCGGTTTCGTTCAGACCCAGAACGAACTTGTAAATGGACTGTGTGTCTGACATTGGAATTTATACTGTGTGATTGATTTCTATTAAATATATATTTGTTTGGCGGCGGAGAATTTATTCTCTTGCTTAATTCCCTTCTCCGAGACGTATGAGCTCAGAGGTTATATATTGATGGATATCAATCGCATGGAGTGAATTTCCTGTGTGGCACACCTAAGTGGCAAATGATCAAGGCTTTTCTTGAAACGCAAAGTCTTGTGGTTGATGATCAAAGCACCACCTGTGTGGCATAGCTTTATGTATAACGTTAATTCGCGAGCCTCACACCTCGGTTGTGAACCAGAAACGGGAGAGGACTTCAGAGAGGGCATGCGTTTCCTTCTAGCTAGGGTGGTGTCAGTGACCTACCAGCCCTGACATTTATATTATTTTCACCGTGTGGTTGTTGGATTGCGAGGCGCCTCAGATATATCGGTGACTATGTGGAACCGATGGAGTCATCGGACTCATTTACGCCCCAAAGGGCGGGGAAACGCAATGTTCAGGCATTTCAATCCACATCGGTGGACCGACCTTGATGATCCAAGGGCTCACCTATGTCTGAGTCCTTAGACATGGGCTAGATTGTCTCTAATTCAGTAGAGAACTATCTTCTTCCTCGGTTCACAAATGGAAATCCAACTTCCAATACGACATTTTGCGGTTTTAGTTGTAAACCTATATATGGCGACATAGTGGTATGGGGCACTTATGCCGTCTATGATTGATACTTATGATTGAAATTGTTTTGGCACTATACACTTATAGTAATGATAAAACATGAAATTTAGCGTATCAAGCATTCTTTGGCTATTATATGGTAAAACCCTATCCTCCGGCTTGTGTTGCATTATGTGATGGGACCTGGGTCTTATAATAGCTTCATTGTTCTTTATTTAGCATTGCGCTGTTGTTTTATGCACTGCTATTCTTGGGAGGAAACCCGTTCCATGTTATACGACGTGGTCCCTTGATTTACCTAACTTTAAAATAAAGATTAATAACTGTTTTAGTTCTCACACTAGTCACATGACTGACCTGAAGTTTATTATTTTAACCTAAACTCTGGGTGCCCTTATTTTGACATGGGCAGCTAGTAGTTTTTGTTTTGCAGATTTATATTCACAAGATCCTAGTTTACAGCTGAAATGATACTCGGAAAGCTCTGTATCCGTGTATCTCTTTCAGTTGTGCATTGTATTATTTTTCCGCTGCAGTAATGTATTTAAATCTTTGATATTTTCTGATGTATATTATTTGTTTATACTATGTATATTCTTGTATTCTGATGAATTGTTGTAATAAACAATGAAATGTTCTTCTGTTTGTGTCCCGATGTGGCTTGTTCTCAAAACAATCAGGGGTTTCGAACGGTCTTGGTCGGTTTAGCGATCGATTCGGATCGAGCGAAATTCCTTATCATTACAACAACGATCAAAACCATAAATATGGGTGCAGCCAATAATTGAAGGTGGTTCAATTGTATATAAAAGGAATAACAAGGCAAAGCAATGTCATGAAACAAGTAAAAACCAACTCAAGTTAGAATGGTGTGATGAAATGAGTGCCACAGTGAAGGTATTAGTAAAGACAAGGAGCAAGCATGGCAACAATGCCCACCATAGTGTAAAGAAGTCCAAGTAAATGAACAACAAGTGCAGCAATACAAAGGACTTACACAAGTATGTAATGGGCAATAGGGACAGAACTGAAGCTATACAAATATAAGGACAAAGCAATGTAGAAGTGCAAAAGGAAATGCACATGGCACAACAAAGTGTACAGTACAACAGTGTATATGCAACACTAAAACAGCAAACATGCAACTTCAAGCAACATTTAGCGTTTGAGATAAATGAAGAAATCAAGCACAAAGCTAAAAGTGATTAAAACAGTTCAGCAATTCATAGAGTCCAAGTGCAAATGCAACAATGTAACAACAACATAGTGCAGTGAAGTATACAGTCGACAATGACATGACACAACATAACTTGCAATGGCAAGTCAAGGCCACAATAGGAGAATGTACATAAGTACGCAGCAATGGCACTATTTTTTCAGGCAAACTATTTTAGACTAAAAAGCATATGGCATCAAGTTCAAATACTACAAGTTCAATGAATCAGGTACAAGAAAATGGCAGATTCAAACGACACAATAGCAAGGTAGTAGTTGCAAGCTAGTGAAACATCACGGCTGAAATATCTTATGAAAGTGATGAAATAGTATTGTTTAAAAAATATATGAAGCAGAAATAAAGGGGAATTCTCAAATTTAAATAGAGAAACTGAAGGAGAGTTTTTGAATTTCCAGAAATTCCAAGTTAAATTTTAGGTGAAATTTATGAACAGGAGAAATTCAAAATTTCGAGAATTACAAGCATTACTTTTTGGCAAAATTTATTTTTGACAAGTGAATACAGTTAGCAAGAAAAATATTCCAAAATCACACAGAAGAATATAAGAGAAATATCTCCAAATGAAAGATAAAAGAATGTTTATTTTTGGCAAGTCCAAATCTCCAGAGAATTCGGGAATTTAAAAACGATTCTGCATGGCAAGCTACATGACCAAATCAACAACTGAAATCATAGAATTTATGGTTTCAAATACCCTATGTAATCACCAATTCATCACAGGCATTATGCAAAAGAAACTAACAAATTTAATATGAGCGTAATTGAAATCAAATTAGAGGAACTTACAGTTGTTTTAATCATCCTGCAAGCAAGGAAGATAGAATCTTCTGCAGTTCAATCACGAAAGAGTGATAACAACCAATTTAAGAATCACAACACAATCAGAGATCTATTGAAGTTTAAAGCCATGATTTGAAAGAGGAATCAGAACCCTAACTTATCACAGAATCGAAGTAAAGTCAGATTTTTTAAGGGAGTAAAAGAAAAAAATGACAGCTTTAGTATTATTAAAGTGTCATATTGTAACACCCCGTAATTCTGTTAATATTAATATTCACATATTAAAGAATAACTAATCTCAGACGTGAGAATTGTGGGAAACGGGTTGCGCCATTGTGTTCGTCTCGGAATTCTGTTTGAAATAGAGTCCGAGTTTGCGTGATTAGGACTTCGTATGAAGGAGATATGGCCATCGGAAGTTTCAGAAAATTCAAAACAGATTTCAGAAAATTTAAAATTCAAAATTCGAAGTCAAACAGGCTAGGCGGGAAATTTCCCGCCCAGCAACCCAGGTCGAATGGGGAGTCGACTGGGCAGTCGACACCCCCCCAGGTCGACTGGGGAGTCGACTGGGCAGTCGACCTGGGTGTCGACCTGGTCCAGTCGGCTAGGGTTTGACTGAGCCCAATCTTGAGCTGCTGATGTGTCTTTAGGGCTGAATTGGCAAATTAAACGGTTCAGGTTAGTTCTGAGTTGATCTGACGGCCTAAATAAATCCTAAACTCTATATATACCTAGGTTGTCTGCCACTCTAATTCACATGAAAATAGAATAGCCGCCGTCATGCCATTGCCATGGAACTGAGTGTAGCCGCCGCCAACTAAGAAGGAAGAAAGCTAATCAAAACCCTAATTCTACTCAACTCTAAAGCAAATCAAGACTCTCTTTCTTCTCTAAATTGTGAGTATGATGATCTTAACAAGATTATTAGCAAATTACTTAGATTAAGATGTGATATGGATCATAAGAAAATGATGTGAATTGTCATATATGTTGTTGTAAACCTTATGCTATCATGTATGTTGTA
Source organism: Allium sativum (assembly GCA_030737875.1). NCBI lineage: Eukaryota > Viridiplantae > Streptophyta > Magnoliopsida > Asparagales > Amaryllidaceae > Allium > Allium sativum. The sequence goes on along the minus strand of CM060924.1, from coordinate 49,912,816 downwards.
AATCCTATGTTATGTGATGATGATATCCTATATGTTGTAAATCATGCTATGATGATATTGTATAGGTTGTAATTTTCTATGCTAAGTTGTGATAAATCATACATGTTATAAAGTCAAGATGTTATTATCTATGCTAATTAGTTCATGTTAATCAAATCATAATGTTGATATTATTTGGGCTATGTTGATCCATATGACAAATCACATATGCAAGTTTAGATTGATTAGTAAAGATTATGAACATATGCCATGACATCTATTTAGATCTAGAATTGTTCTATGACATGTGTGAGTTCTATGTGTTAGATGCTAGTTTACACCATCATTATGTTGTATAAACCACATATGCAAGTTTAGACATGAATTTGGATTATGATCATATTATGTAAATTGTGACATTTTACCAAACAAGTTGACACCTTTAGATCCATGACATATGTAGCTTTATGCAAGTTGTAGTTTTTGCCTATGCAAGTTTGGGTGTTGTACATCTATCACACATGCAAGTTTCACCCCGTTTATGATTAGATCTATTTTATTTGTCTATATGTTGTGATAATTTATCTTTATGCTATGAGTTAGACTATTCGAGTCTAACGTATATTTTGCGTTGAATAAGCGAACGTATAACGTGGGGTAGGGTTAATATTAAGGATTTAATATTAAGAAATTGGGGTGCAATTGATATGATTTTGCATACCGTAAGTGGATGGCCATAATTGAGTCAATTATGGACATCATTAAAATTGGAATTAATTAATGATTTGAATAGGGATATATTTAAAACTGGGGTAAAAGATTAAAAGTGTTAATCAATGCTTAGGACACGAGGGTCGACTCGTTTGTGACGTAAAACTGCCCGGACCCACCCGACAAATCCAGTAGTCACAAATGTCAGCCCAATGTGAGAGGTCCTAGGCCCAAACTAAAGCATAACAGTTGTAAAGACAGGAGGTTAGACTCTTTTATGGTGTAAGACTGCCCGGACCCGCCCGGCGAATCCAGCTGCCATAAATGCCAGTCTAATGTGAGAGGTCTTTATGAGGTTATGGCCTGAATGAATTAAGAAATACTTAACCAGATAAACATGTAAAGTGGGACATGGGGGTTAAGTAGGTGCCTTGGGTGGCATGAGGAATCTAGTGAGTGCCTTTAGTGGCATTTGAAATACGATTAGTAAGACTTAACCAAACATACATGTAAATAAACATGACTAAGAGGGTTAAGTGGGATGCACTAGTGGGGACAAGCTTAGGTGGATAGCTTGTGGGGGGCCATTTTAACCAGTAACCCAAACGTATCTTTGTGGGCTCGACCCAAGTCGAGGACGGGACACGCATACTGGGTTTGACTATAAGAGGCCAAACGGGGTAGCGGTGGCAACGCAAGTCCAACGGGTTTCATATGCATGTGTGGACCCGGGCTGGTAGGTAAGACGTTGTTGCATCGTGTAGGTATAAGCCATGCATTCTCAAGTTGTATCGGGTTGCCACTTTAGGGGAGTGATACACCCCACTGTGGGGCCAACATGGGTATCTACGAGTAGGAAGCCGATCGAAAGTGGGTAGTGGGGTACACCTAGCGGAGATAGGGGCAGGCGGCACCTATGTAATCAGCTAGGGGTACACTAAGCTATTTATATAAGATTTCTAAGTGAAGCAAGTGGGATCAACCTTTAGGGTGACTGGTGTGGTGCAGTGTAGTAATTAATCGTTAGTGATTAGGTGTGCCTTTAACGTTATCTTTATCTGCTCTTCCATACCCAATAGTTCATAGACATTTCCTTGTTTTCCAGCTTATGCCTCAGTCTAATTATTTTGATAATAGTATTGTTAGAATTATCATACTCGCCAGACTTTATGTATGACCCCCTCTATTTCTATCTTTTCCCCCCACCAGGTCCTCAGGGTGGGCCCAGCTCTGGCAGAGTTTGATTGGATTGCTTTATCTCTCTTTTGGAAAGCTTGGACCGCTGAAGTACATTCCAGCTTGTTATCTTCTTTAATGGCTATTTATGTAATGGGGTTATGTATTTTGTTTTATCAAGATGGATATTGTACTTGACTCCGATTTATGGCTTTATGATGTAACAAACATGTTTAATTTCCGCTGCAATAAAATAAAGTTTTAGATTTCCAAGTACTACTTATTATCTTTCTTGTTGTAATTTTTCTGTTCTATATTCACTTAAAACCTCCATGGAAGTTAATGCATTCCCTTTGTGAGTGACATTAATGGACGTGGGGTGTTACACATATGTTAAGACAAGGGTTTTAGGTTTATTTTATCTTGTATTTTTTATTTTATTTTTCTATTTTTAAACTCTAGCTTCCACTAAGTGACAAACTATAGGGTTTAATAGTTTGCGGATTTACAGACTACGAATTTGTAGTTTGGAGAATTCGCAGCTTAGTGGATTAAGCTGTGGCTGGGTTTTGAGCATAGGATTAGAATAGTTGGGAGTGTGTGTCGCGAGTTTATGGGGGATTGTAAGCGTAAAGATGTTTTAACGCCTAGTAGAAACCTTGGGGAATGCATCAATAGGCAGGGTATTGCCGAAGAAGGGTATATCTGTGTGTTATTTACTTTTCTGCACATACTTTGATTATTATCTGTGTTGCTATTATTCATTACTTAGCAAAAAACTGCAATAAACCCTATTCATCCCCCTCTAGGGTTAATTTAGATTCTACACTATAGCCACAAGCGAGTCTTTGACCGCGTTCACTTTTGTTATTCATTCCATAGCCGACACCCTCGGTCATAGTGCCTGAGCTTGTTACAATAGTAACAGGCACCTTCCTTTATGTTGTTCTTGGAATGATTTTTCTTATTTAACCCTATCTCATTCTTAAACTTTAACTTTTTAGTAATTTCAACATTGTGTACTCCATAATGAGATTCAGTTTGCAAATTATCATCTAGTTTCTATGTGCTTCAGTTTTGCCTTATATTCATTCCAAGAATGTGGGGGTCTGCAAATAATAACTCCAGCAACAAAGATTCAGGAAGATCTATTACAACATTTTTAAGTTGATAAATCAACAGTAAGATTTTGCTTACTTGTCCAACTATGGACTTGTTGGCGACCATTTTGAAATCCATGAAATTACAAATAATATATTTCTTGTTACATGCCCCGGATATGCGGTACTTGCTTTCTAGTGCAGTCCGGAGTGTCATTGCAGTTTGCAAGGTCCTATGAGCATTGCAAACTGGAGAAGGTAATGCATTCAAAATGTGCCTTATGCATAGAAAATCTCAACTTTGTGCTTTGCATGTTTCACCATTAAAGCGGCATTATCCGCGTAAGTTTCCTTCTATATCACTGTTGGATCTGGATTAACCTTAGAGGAGGGGTGAATCAGATTTATTAAAATAATTCGAGATATTTAAAAATATCACAAAACAGATTGCAGTAGATAAAATAAATGCATAAAATAAATAAAATAGAGATTTTACCCAACTTCGGCAAACCATGCCTACTGCTGCATTCCCCAAGGTTTTTACGAGAATTTTAAACAATCTCTTCGCTTACAACATTTGTAAACTCGCGCACTCGTTGCCGACTGTTCTATACCTACGCTCAAAACCCTGCACCAATTATAACCCTAAAATCGGGTTTTTCCCAATTACAAACCCTGTAACTAAAAACCTAGTTTTCTACAGAAAATCTAGAAAACTCTAATTCATTTTACAAAAGGAAATTTAAAACAAAACTAAAAAAACAAACAAAACACCACCTTTAATATTAAAACCCTATAATAAACTAAGCCCTAAAAAAAACTGCCGGCCCATTTAATTTTCTCTCTTGCAAAAATTAGTAGGCCTCTTTTTCACGTTAATGGCGGACGATGTAAAAATTAGGGTTTTCACATTTTTCAATCATGAGGTCGTTCTTGAATTTTGACGGCTACTGCATGTTTGTAGTTGATGCTTCTTCTCTTTGGCTTCAAGTTGGACCGACTGGTGTCATTAATAGCCCCACTGTTGCGATCAAAAGTTGTGAATGAATTTGTGAGTTTTCTTCAATTTGATTCTCTGAATTGCTTGATATGTTTGTATTCATTTCGATGCCTTCTACCTATGATAAATAGGTGAATAAATAGGATTATAAAATATCCTAAGATCTCTGATTTCTTTAAGTGATTTTCCCTGATTGTGTTGCGTGATTATCTTGCTTCCCACGGCTTTGAATTTGCTTGCGCGATTTCCGTTTAGTTGCCATGAATTAATATTTTCTCTTACTACATATTATTAAATTGGCCATGAAACCTCATTGAATTGATCGAATTTTCTTGCCAAAACCAGAACACGATTTTTGGAAATTTTTGAGATTTCTTACCATATATATTTGAAAATTTCTTGCCTGAAAGATTGTTGATAAATTCTGGAATAAATTGGAAATTGGCCCCCTTGAAATATTGCCATGAATTATAGGATGCAAAACTGGAAACAATTAGCATATGAAAATTTCAATGATTTAAATTGCCGTGAAGTTTCCCCTTTTGGTTTTTTTGTATTCCTGGAAACAATGAATCGTGATGTTTATTAAAAAGAATGCTTTTGCAAAACTCTGGAAACACATCATTTCCTAGAAAAATTGGATTTATAAATTTCTTCCAAGCTTGTCTGCCTTGCCAATATTTATGAGATTAAAAAACAGAGAAACAATCTTTTAGATTTCTGGAAATAAAGATACTTTGTTTCATGGCCCCTTGCGTGAATTTTTGCATGTTAATATAAATGCCATGTATGTCGGTTGATTCCATAAAGCATTTGACTAAATTTCTTGCATACACACTGATTTATAAAGAAGGGAATGCATGCCAATTTTGCTTGTTTGAAAAACTGGAGAGAATATTTTGCATGCAGGATTTTATAGCTTGCCAAGTATGGAATTTTGGCCCATGTTGCTTTGTCCTTATAATTTAGCATTGGATTGTTTTGTTTGTGTTGTCTCGGCCACTCCTGAGATTGAGTTGCTTTGAATTGGTTTTGGCCTTACTGTGTACATTTTTTGCATTATGGCCTGAGTATATTTTTTTTTCCGTTTTGTATGTAGACACTAATGTTTATGAATTTAAAACTTGACCCTATTGTGTATGCTCCATGCATACCCTATTATGTTCGCTACCATGTACTCGACCTCGTTTTAAACTTGCTGCATCATCCTTGGACTTGCTCATACTTCTGTTATACGATCAGCTTGGCATCAATTTTTGCATGTGTACATGTCATATTCATGAGTTTGAGCTATACCATGTTTCACTTGTTCTTGTTTCCATTTAATCCTATGTCGCTTGAGTATTTTGAGCTGCTCTGATTTTTGGCTCGGCCCTTGTGATATCTTGGTTGTGTATACACTTGTATACTTGGACTGGTTTGACCTTGTTGAACTCTTTGTATTGTATTCATTTTCACTTGCACTGGGTCGACCTTGGTCTTCATGGTTGCTCCTCAGTGGATGTGTGCTCACAGATACCTGACCCATGTTCTGTGCATGTGTGTCGAGTTTTACCTGAACATAACATGTTTGATATATTTGTCCAATGCTGACCATATTGCCCATGCACTGAAATATGTGTATATACGTTCACATGTATGTGTATACATGTATAGTGCATGTCCAGAGAATATATATATATATATATATATATATATATATGAGCACTACAGATGATGTTTATATAAATCAGATCAAGTCATGAAAAATAATGAGAAACACACCAAAATTCTGAGGCAAATAAATTTTTAAACTGAAAATTATATCTGCTAGAATTTAAAATATTTTTATTACAGTTTACCGTGTGTTTCTTCTGTGACAGGTAAGCAGAAGACTGGTCTAACTGTGCTGACAGACAAAAGACAAAGGACATGACTGTGTAAATGTATATGAGTGACAGTGAATGTATATATGAATTTGTACAACCGAGTGAAGTGTAATTGAGTGATGGGAGTTGTATTAAGGGACAATTGTACAGAATGAGAAAATTGTACCGATATTTGTAATAGACAAATTTGACTGAAATAAAATATTATTTTATTGTGTTCAAATCAAATTGTCTATCGTATTCAAATTAATTCAATAGTACAATTTCATGTAAAATATTATAACTATGAATATAAATAGTGGAGTTAGAATGTTGTACTATTTCAGATGTTGAAATAAAATATTTAATTGAATATATATACTATGAATATATTCAATTGTGTATAATATTATATTATTCAACAAATATTTATTTCTGTGAAACGGTGTAATATAAAATAGTACAATTACAAACACATTTAAATAATATCATATGTTTGTTATCATCAAACAAAAATCATATTAAACAACACATTGTTGTACCCAACAATCACTTCCAATCCATCTTCCAAAATGTAGAATAATTTGACGGTGAGTAGAAAAAATTTCAACGTTGCCAACGAGTAAATTTATCTTCATTAAACCGCTCCAATTGAGTTAAATGCTGATCAATAACTTGTAATGCGCTCGAACCTTCCGTGGTTGATGAGTATTTCTGAAATATTAGTGAAAAGTTTGTGGTTCGAGACGACTCTTGTTGGGAAATCTGGATTATAGGTCTTAAGGTTAACTTAACACAAGAGGGGGTTGAATAGTGTGTAGTGGAATTTATGAACTTTTTAAAATCTTTTTGTATTTAACAGAATCAAATGCAAATCACAAATATAAATAAAACATAGAATCAAAAATAGTTGCAAATATTAAGTAAAAGTAGTAAAGGTAAGAACATACCTGAATTTTATATTGGTTCAGAGTTACCCTACATCTAGTCTCACACAACTTTTGGCTGTGTAGATTTATTTTCAAATAATATCCATTCTTACAATCCTCAATTTCAAGGGATATAAAGTACACCTCCAACCGCTTCCAAGCATAGGACGCTCTCTTGGTTTAACCAGGCTACAAGATCACCTTACTAATTTATGGGCTACAATCGTATCTAATTGATTTAAACAGGTTAAAACCCCACCTTTTCAATATCAGTTCTGGAAGAAAGACTCGATAGAACTTTGATCTGGCAATCTTAGATTGCAAATACTCTTATATCTCTAAATATCCCTTGGACTTTAATTGAGAGTGGTAGGGAATTAAACTAGAGAAGATCTAGTTTGATTCTCTTTGAATTTCAGCAGAATTTAGTTATATAAACTTGAAAATTAAAAGAATAAATGGAGAGAAAAAAGAGAGAAGAATATAACAAAAGTAGTTAAAAAATTCGGATTTAGATGGGTATGTATAGCGGATTAACAATCATGTCCCTTTAGAAAAGTTTTAAACAAATAGACACATCTTTTGAAATTTGAATTTTGAAAATAACGGCTACCATATCAACCTTGGGGGGGTGGGGGGGGGGGGTAGAGGAAGTTGACATGCTTTTATAATTTTGATTTTTTTTGGAAAACAATATGAATGGTGTTTAAAAAGCAAGGTAATTCTGGAGTTCAAACAACATTTTTTTCTATATATTATAATAGTATAATAAAGTAAGAATATAAACTAAAACATATATTTATAATCTTATAATAGTGATATTAAAAACTTAATAAAACTATGAATAAGAAGTTTTAAAACTTAAGATATAAAACAATAAATATGAATATAAGGAAATAAGAATATCAAAACTCAAGTAAATGTTAAACATATATCTTTACTAATAATCGGAATATGTTTGGTGCCACACTTTTTTGGTGTACATCTAAACTGACGAAAATGCCCTTTACTTCTTAATTATTCCTCCACAATCAAAAGGAAGGGGCAATGAATGTCATTTAATTACCTTAACATTTCTTAGAACTGTTACATTTATATTCAAAACCCATATTCAATATAAATTACCTAACAAATAAAAATTGTTACTATTTTGGAGAAAATGCAAATATTCTATTAGCCCATTATCTCGATATATTTCCTAATTTTTCTCGCAATAAATTAAGAAAATTTTCCATTTATTCAGTTATTTAGGTTAAAGATTTGAAATACATGCTGGGTTTTGTTGTGCATTTTTTTATTAATCAAATAAGATTTAATACCCTATAAAATGTATATGGACAATTATTAAATTGTATACGCCGAGTTATTTGTATTTAGGATTTGGTGTATATGCTGATTTTAAATAAGCATTTTCAAATATGCCCTTTATATTGATATATTTCCTAATTTTTCTCACAATTAATTAAGAAAATTTTCCATGTATTTAGTTTACTTGAATTAAAGATTTGAAATACATGTTGGGTTTTGTTGTGCCTTTTTTATTAATCAAATCAAATTTAATACCTTATAAAGCGTACATTAGCATTTTCAAATTAAAATAGAAAGCATTTAATTTCCTTCATCGTCCATTTCCACATTCTTTACAAAAATAAAGGAAATTCAGCCAAATTAAACAGGTATTTAGAATTTGACATATTACCATTTTCAAATTAAAATGGAAAGCATTTAATTTCCTTCATTTAGCATTTTCAAATTAAAATGGAAAGCATTTAATTTCCTTCATCGTCCATTTCCATGTTCTCCACAAAATAAAGCTAATAAGGAAAGGTTGGCCGAATTTCGACAAAAATAAGCAGGTATTTATTTTTTGACTTTTTCTCGGATACTCAAATCTCCACAAAAATAGTACAATAGAATATCTTATCACCCTTTAAATACCAATTGTAATCCCCACTTCTCTCTTCATTTTCGCTAATCATAAAAACTTTTGTGTTGGTATGTTATTATATATAAACATATGTATTGTCTTATTTACAGATACTTTTCTTATTTAAATTATTACCGCTGCACCTACCACCATAACTTAGGTGCTTAATACATCATACATTGATGATCAAAATGTTTTTCTTACGCCATATTTTTTGAAGCTGGAGCTTCTTTTTTCTTTGGATTTTTTCCTGTTGTTCTCAATGTTATTTCGGTAAAAATTCTATGGGCTTCTCTTTCCTTCTACATCAGACATTTAATTTTCTGGAGTTCAAAATCAATGGACTGGGCCGAAAGCAGCAAATACTTTCATCTATCACTTAAGGGGTTGAAAAGGATTGCTGGAGCTGCAGTATCTTCTTCTACTAGCTTGAAGAAGTCTAAGGTTTCTTCCTTATCTTTTTCCTTTAATTGGAATTGGTACCAATATATTGATATCTTTGCGGATTAAGAAATACTACTCTGTATTGGTTGTCATTGAGGATCAAAAGCAACATTTATCCAGGAAAAGAAATTTAGATTGTGAACATTTGACACTTAAATTATCTGTTTTTCTTGCAATTTCATGATGATGAAAGTTAAGATTACTCACAGACTCTGTGCATAGATTGATCTTGCATTGAACTTATATTTATACCGTTGTTGTTTTTACTTATAAAAAACATTATACCGTCAACATGACCCTCACATCTTTATTAAAAATTATGTTGGAAACACATATTTTTTGTCCAACCATGAAATACCAAAACTGCATATTATTTAAATTAAAAAATTATCCCATAAAAATAGGATCCGTGCGATTGATTTTTTGTATTTTTAAAACTTTATTTCTGTATGTATTGTTCCTTGAATATCGAGTCAATTACAATTCACGCGCGGAGCGCATGCCGTGTAAAATGCATAAGATATGAGGCCACGACCACGCGCGCAGCGCGTGCCGTCACACTCGTATATATATATATATATATATATATATATTAAGACTTAATGTAAAATTATTATCAAACATATATTATAAATAAGGAATTCTAAAATATTTAAAATTCGGTGTTAGATTAAAATTCAAGAAATAAATTCAAAGATTAGGAGATATATTGTTTTAATTAGGAAGTAGTTTTGAAATCAATATGAAAATAAGAAGATTATAAAATATTATATGATAAAAATGGTGAGAAAATTGGTATAAATATTTTATTGTTATTATGGAGTTTTAACAAAAAAATCTAGACCTTATTACTTATCCTGATTTCTTGAACTCTTATTACTCATGAATCTTTGACTTTGAACTCTTCTTTTTGAATGTTTAAACTGTACAGTCATCAAAATCAATACCTGCATATGCATCTTTCTATACGATAGTGTTAGCATAAATTTTCTAATAATAATAGATCAAAAAGGGTTGTTGTCATCAAAACTATCACCACAATAATCTTAGTCCCTAATAACTCTGACAAAGATAATGTCATGCTTCAGAATTCAAGGATCGACGGAATAGATTCTTTCAGACAATAGTTCAACCAACCGCGTTTAAACTGGTTATTCAAATATCGACTTTCAACATTCAATGAAGTCTTGGAAAAACGTAATAGTATTCAAAGTTTGTAAGACTTTGATCCATCCAAGAACACTCTAAATTTTTATTTCTGATGATGCAATATAGAGAATAGAATCAAGAGGAAGAAAAGAACAAGTTTGCAATGCTATTTGAATTCACAATACCTTGGAGCGTCACAAAATAGTGTAATGGTAGTGCAGTGTTTTGGAACAATTTCTGGCATTGCAAATTACTGTATGAAGAAGAAGAACATTCAATTGATTCGCAACTCTTTTTGGCATTGCTATTTATAGTAGCGGAGGGAAGCACCTTTTCACCAAGCGCCGCGACCATTTGTAACAGTTTGTAACTTTGTAAATGAAAATATTTAATTAAACTTAAACTAGTGCATCCTTACATTTCCAACGACTGCACAACTTTTCAAGTATTCCCACCTTTATTTAAATTTTGTTCTGGTTTCATAATGGGCTTCAATCTGGCCCATTACTGTTCATACTTGATCTAAAATTATTTAATGAATCTGAAACCCACACCCGAATCCGGTCCGACCTAGTTTGGTTCGATCGAACGGACTGCGGCGTGCGCGTGTCATGGTAATGTATGACTTACCTCATCATAACAAAACAAACATTTGGAAGCCCCAAGACCCCAACCTACTCATGAGAATTCCATACTTATACAGGTATGGTCCCCAAATTCTCACAATGTGAGACTATTCATTTCTTCCCTTTCTTCTCTCTTCAAAGAACAAACCTCATAAATCAAATTTTTTTTTGAAAATATTCAACAATTAAGAATGTGTTTGTAGCCTTGATTAATGGATAAATATTTGAATGCTTACTTCATAAATGTAAATTTTTAATATATATTGATACGCTCATTGACACTGGCATATGTAATTCTCTCAACGTGATGGATGGTGGATTTGTCACGATCGTTGAGGACACCAAGGGGTTATGTAATTATTATAGTTGTTTGAAACAATCATAAAATATCTTGATGGTATTATTTTATAGGATAATAGAACTAAATTCAAAATTGAACATCTTATGATAATGACATATATTATCATCAGATCCGAGGGAGATATCAATCTTAAGTAGAGAGTTGTATTTTGACTGTCATAGGCTTATTTGGATATGTTGAACTACTCGAAGTGAAAAACTACTCAAAATAGGATGCATCTCCTTTATTGTGGAAACTCAGCATCACTGTAATTAGGTATAATGTCAAAATATCTAATCGAGAAGATTAACAAATTTGTTTACATGCGCTCATTGTGATTTTAGTGTTAAGCCCATTCTTTTTATAAATAAATACTTAGATTGGCATTTGGGAAATAATGAGTCAACCTCACATGAGTTTACACTATTCAAGTTCACTAATTTTTGTATCTGATACGACCACATGCATTTTCAAAAGTAAACCATCCTTAGCTGTAGGAAGCTATTGCCAATAGTCAGAAAGGGATTCATAGCGAATTCGAATTTTACCAATTTCATGAATAAGTCAAGGACACGGGATGGTTGAACTCTCTTCCTCTACCATTAAATATGAGACATGAGACCCTTTTGATCATGCTGCAGTCATTATGGCAAATTTCCATCTAGTTATATCCAGTAAAGATCTGATTTGGATCCCCGTTGATGGGTGGAAAAACCCTTTGGTGGAAAAGTAATGGCGACATCGTCTTCTACTTTTCCTTCCTCCTCCACATCCACCTTCGACGCCGCCTTCCCTCCTATTCCTCCTCGTATTTCTCCGCTTATTCCCCCGGCTCTACCGCCCACTAATGTCAATTCGTTTTTAGGAAACCCTTCTTCAAATCTTGGAGCTATTTCCTCTATTCCAGTTCTTGGTAATCACAATTCATCTAAAGCATCTTTCCTGTCCTTTAGGAAATGTGATTATGCTTCTCTCATCAATTCTTTTCTGAGGAACGCTGGTGTTTTTAGGCCGCAGCACTTTGACATTCCTAGGGATGGCTTGCCGAAAAAGATGCCAGATACTGTCAAGAAGGAAGGTATACAGTATTGGAGTAACTTCTTAGTAGATTTTTTTTGGATTGCTCTTTATCCTATCCTTTGGTGGTAAAATATTGACATAGACATTGGCAATTAGATGGTTCATTAGATATTAAATCAGATGGAGTTCATTTTTATTTTAGTTTTTCGAATGAATTGGATAGGGGGAAAATACTTTTGATCCTATTTTTATTAGAGGATGGATGTTCATTATAAAAAGATGAGATCCATCTATTGGAAATTCCCACGATCTAATTAAAAAGTACCAATATGGGTTCATTTTTAAAGAATTCCTACTACTCTTTGGACATAATTAGGAATAATTGGCTAGCTTGTAAAGTGGGGAGATTGATTTGTTTTGATAGTGGTACCAAAAATTTACAACGATTCAGATATGCTACGTAACGACCGCCCACAACCCCTGCACTAAACAAGAGGAATAATACGTTGAAAGGTGTGCCAGGCCACTGTGGACGGTCATCATAGGTAGGTAAACTCAAGCGGAAATAGAAATACTGGATAGTAGTAAAAGTAATACGCCAGCCTCCTGCTTGCCTTAGCACTGCAGCATCATCCTCACTAATCACCTGTCACCAGCTACTTAGTCTCCCCATCCACAACCGGACGAACAACCCAAGGTAGTAAGAGGAAACATAAAACCTTGAGTCATACAACAGCCTTAGTGAGCGATAAAACAGCTAACAAACTTCAACAATAAAGTATATGATAATGGTAGATAAACATACTAATCTACCCACAACACCAGAGAAGAACTTAACCTTATCTTCCCCACATCAGACCGTGATAGCCTTTACGATAAACAATTCAACCATTCATCCATAGAAACCAGAACACCCATTCAACCATGGTAAGTATTCATAACATCCAGACTATATGTATCTCATGTAAACCATCCTAGTCAAACTCAACATCCCTCAAGCACAAGCCCTACAGGCGTAAACCAATATCAGACAAGCACTCAAGAAACATCTCCTTCGACATTGGACAATCTATGTGAGATGGTTCAAACAGAATAACCAATCATCCATGAATGACTATGGCTATCACTGCCAATCCTTCTTTGAACCCATCGTTAATCGTATGATGGCTAACCTTGACATATGTCAAGGGCTAATGGTAACCCCAGTTCTAGCATAAACTCCATACGCCTTTCAACGATACGTATGTATGTCCAATCTTGACAACTAGGACTTTCAACGATACCCAGGGTACTCGACCTACAACCGGTCTTTTAGTTGCCTCCATCGTACCCCTGCTTTGAGCTTGCTAAAACTTACGACAACGATAATCTCTCGGCCTTCGCATCTCTAGTCATCCAACCCAATGACTCTTCATAACTCAAGCAACCTTCTCAAGCAACCATTATCCACCAACTCACGACCTTTGAGTTGCAACCTTCTTCGTTGTTCTACACCGATCAACGAACTCATTCAACACTTCGAATATTCCCACTTGAATTCTCCTCGAAGTTATCACCCCCTCGAACCAAAGAAACATCAATCATAAGGTCCAAAATTGATTAACTTGCTAGAGAAAAGGAACCACAACACTTATGCCATCCACCACAGCGTTTAAAAGCGCCGCTGAAACCCTCACGGTCATCGCTCATTGTAACACTCCGTATTTCCTATATATATTAAAGTAACAAATTAAAGAATAATTGATCGTTTAAAGAAGAATTAAGGGAAACGGTTTGCGCCATTGCGTTCGTCTCGGAATTCTACTTAAGATAGAGTGCGAGTTTGCTCGAATAAGACTTCGTATGAAGAAATTATAAGCCTAAGAAGTTTGTGTACGCACTACGAAGATTATATATGTAACGACCCGTATTCTACACATCATAGGATCGTAGAATATTTATTTCTTTCCCATGTGAAGTTGTATGGTCATGTAACTTTGGGAAACATCTATTAGAGTCATTTCCCATGCTTATGATTTTTGTCGATTTTTTTAAATGACCATTTTGCCCCTAGTTGGTACTGTTTTGGCCATAACTTTTGATTGGAAAGAAATTTTGACCTGAAACCACTTCCATTTGATTCGTTTGATCGTTTCTCTTTCCGTAGAGTTGTCGCATTAGCCAAACGGACTTATCGTTTGGGAGATATGGCTGAAACAAGGTTTAGAGGGTGAAAAACTGCTTAACCGGGCCAAATCGGGTGATTAGTGAGTAGGCCCATAACCCATTTCGGGATTAGGGTTATGGGAGGGCTGAAATGAGATGGAGAATCATTCCATTTCAGTTTTCTAGCCTCCACTTATCACCAAGGATCCATAAAAATGGCCTCTAACCTCTAAATCACCTCCAAATCATCTTTTGGTCAAGGATTAAGCTTAGCAACCCCTAATCAAGGAAGATCTTCACCAAATCAACATAGGAGCTGCTGTTGGCATTGAGATTCACATCAAATCAGAGAATTATTTCAGATATTAGTTTATTTTGTGGCTAAGGTGAGTGGTTTGCATAGTTTTGCACTAATTATGGCTAACTAGGGGTGATTAGTGCTAATTAGCGAATTCAAGCATGATAAAATTCGGGAAAAATGTTCATAAATTCCTAAATGATGTTTTAGACCTTTGATATGAATTTGGGTTAATTTGGTTAAGTTTTGCTAATCCTATTATTAGTTTCACCTAAACATGCTTAAGGGGAAATATGGGATTTTGGGTATGTTTGATCCATTTTAACCTATCATATTGATGTGAATGATGTTTGTGGTTGATTATGCATGTTGCTATGACTGTATGAAATGCTTTGTGATTGATTTCAATAGTTAGAATGGTCGAAAACGTTGTCGAATGGCGTAAACACTTGCTGGAATAATTTCAGAAAACAGTGCAGAGTTCGGATCGGATCGGATATGTGGAACTGAGCAAAGAATCTGATCGGATCGGAACCCAACACTTGGAAAAGTGGCAAAAAGGAAGGCCACGCTAGCTGAACTGGGATCGGATCGGATGGAGGAAGACGGATCAGATCGAAGAGGACGGACCGGATCGGAAATACAAAGGCGAATCAGAGTAGGAGCAAGGAAAGCGGATCGGATAGGAGCAAATGAAGGGGAGCATGAAGACGGATCGAAAGCACGAACCAAGAAGGACCCGACTCGACCTGAAAGGAAGCACCGACCCAACCCGAAGAAGAATAAGTAACTGACTCGAACCCAGAGGAACCCGACCCGAACCGCATCAGAAGATGAGTGCCGACCCGAACCGCGTCAGAAGATGAGTGCCGACCCGAACCGCACTAGAAGGGGGAACCCGACCTGAACCGATGGCTTGATGAGGAACCCGACCCGACCCAGTATTGACTTATAACCCGAGATGCAAAGGTAGTCCAATAGGTGAAGTTAGAGCTCAGGATCCCGGAACCAGTTGGGAACCAACGAGTTCACTTCATGGTTGGACTTTGCTGCGGGACGTGTGCTAAGGAGTTTTCGACGTTCATAACTTCGATTCACCACTAAAAAGGAATGATGGGATACTTATCAGTGCAGTAGGGTCATTACGACCTGAGGGGCAAGGTGATGGTAGCAAGACTACGTTATCAGTGCAGTAGGGTCATTATGACCTGAGGGGCAAGGTGATGCGTAGTAAGACTATGAGCCAGCGCAGATGGGGTGAATAACTCCATGGGGCAAGTGGACATAGTAAGGATTGGTAAGGCTATGAGCCAGCGCAGATGGGGTGAATAACTCTATGGGGCAAGTGGACATAGCAAGGAATTAGTGGCTACGTTATCAGTGCAGTGAAGCCATTTATGACTTCATGGGGCAAAGTGATCGTGGCAAGGAATGTTGGGTGATCGAAGTGGTGAACATCGTATGCTTTATGCACTGAGTGAGAGATGTGAGGATGGATGCTATGTTTGATTGTTTGCCATCCCTATGACATGCACACCTCCCCCACCTCCGTATCTTTGCACTGTTTGATATGATACCTTAGAGTGTTGTACAGTACGTAGTGCTAACTCTTTGGTTGCAGGTCCAGGTTCAGGTATGTTTTAGTCTACCTGTTATTGTTCACTTTAGATGCTTATCGCTCATACCAGGCTTTATGTCTAACCCAGAGTTTTATGTCTCCTCTTATTACTCTGGGTGCTCACACGAGCAGACTAGAGACAGGTTAGCTGGTGATGCGCGAGTAGCTGATTCGGAGGCGGGCAGGAGGCTTCCACGTATTATATATATTCACATTCTCCCTGTGTCGTTGGTGGTCGCTACTTGGGCATTAGTAGTGTACCTCATTTACCTTACTTTTGTTTTGAGACAGTTTGAAAGTTGTAATAAGCTGTATTCTGAATTTCCGCTGCTACGATGTTTAGTACTGATTTTCAGCTTATGCACTGTCTCTCCTGTTTTATGTCAAGTATGTTACTACTATATTTTATTCTATGCGCTGTGAGACATTCTACAGGTTCTTTGTATGTTCATTTTCTCCTTCCTTTTTCCCTTCTGGCGACCCGTTCCGTGCTAACTGGACACATGTACAACGCACCTTTGGAATAGATGTCGTTTGGTGCGGGGCGGGCCATCACACTTGGTATCAGAGCTCTAGGTTGCGTAGTTAACCTAGGGAAAGACACTAGGGAGAGTTAGTACGTATATGAGAGCGCGTATTTGTGATCACTTTGGTTTTCAAAAGCTATGTATATATATACTATTAGTAGTATAAGAATGAAGTTGAACTGCACTAGTACCACTATGGGGTCGTTAATCTTTTCCTTTTTACAGATTGACGATGAGCCGACATGTTAGAGGTACCGGTAGAGGGGCCAATAATGGGAATGCTGCTGACATGAGGGCGATGTTTACTAACCTCATGAGAGACATGCTTAGAGAAGTGCAAGGGGCAATTCCCAATCCCGGAGTTGGTGCTGGCCCAGTAGTGCAGGCGCCTAGGGTCGATTTCGCCAAGTTGTGCAAAGATTATGCTAATCTTGGTGGGAAGTCGTTCCACGGAACGGAGTCGGCCACGGACGTTCAGGACTGGATGGATAGCTGTGACCGTATCTTTGATGACTTGGGTCTCGAGGATGCGATGAAGAGAAGGCTAGCGTCTCGTCAACTACAAGGGCGAGCGATGAATTGGTGGAATGCCATTAGAACAGCTACTCCAGAAGATCAAGTTACTTGGGATCAGTTCAAGGCTCGCTTTAGTGAGAAGTTTATTCCAGCTGCCCAGAAGTCAGTATTGTTTAAGAGGTTCTTGGAACTCAAGCAGAACGGAAGGGCAGTTTCTGATTATATTGCTGAGTTCGACACTTTGTCGAAGTATGGGCTGTCTCTCATTGATACTCCTGAAAAGAAGAATGAGAAGTTCATTACTGTCCTGGATGGGTACTTGGGGGAGAGGCTTATTAACCACATCGATGAGACTTTTGAATCGATCGTGGGAAAGGCTTTGAGATCAGAGAGTCTTTACCCTAAGTCAAAGACTGAGGCTGCATCTGCAGAAGGGCCAAAGCCGCAAGCAGGCGGTGGAGGCAAGAATAATTCTCAGAATAAGAGGAAACAGGACCAATCTAAGGATGGCCAGAAAAAGAGCAAGAAGGATGTTGAGTGCTTCAGCTGTGGAAAGAAGGGCCATTATGCTAAAGATTGTCGGGCCAAGCCAGCGGATAAGAAGTGCTTCAACTGTGGTCAAGTGGGACATTTCAAGGACAAGTGTCCGCAACCTCTTAAGGAGAAGCAGATTGTGAAAGCATATGCTCTTGATGCTATTCCTTCTTCGTCGAATGCCCCAACCGCGGCGGAGAAAGGAAAGAATGTTGTTATTCAAGGTATGCTTTCTGTTTATGATATACCAGTTCGAGTTTTGTTTGATACTGGGGCTTCCCGTTCCTTCATATCTAGTGACCTGGTAGATAGGTTGGGACTGGAACCCGAGATAGTCGATAGACCATTGATTGTGACGAACCCGATTGGCGGTTCGACTAGCCTTAGTATGATTTGCAGGAATTTGGTCTTATCGAGTCATGGATGTATGTTTGTATGTGATTGCTTTGTTTTGGGCTTTACTGGGTATGGAATTATATTGGGAGTCGATTGGCTCCAAAGATACGGGGTGGTGGTAGACTATGAGGGCTTTTTGGTGACAGTGAGGGCGGATGATGGGCGGAGGGTAGTGTTTGGTAGCCTACCTAGTGATGGGGTTATGGCTAGTTTTGTAAATTCCCTCGACATCCCGCAAGATGAGTTGTCAGATATGCCCGTGGTTGGCCGGTATCCGGACGTCTTCGAGGAGGTGACCGGGCTTCCACCACACCGAGAGATTGAGTTCCGTATTGATTTAGTGAAAGATGCCAGACCTATAGTGATGCCACTTCGTCGTATGACACCAAGGGAGCAGCGAGAGCTCGGGGTGCAAGTCAGCAATCTTTTGAAGAAGGGATTTATTAGAAGGAGTGTCTCCGTGTGGGGAGCACCAGTTGTGTTTGCCACTAAGGCAGATGGTTCCCTTCGTTTGTGTGTGGACTATCGCGAGTTGAATAAGGTGACGAGGAAGAATAAGTATCCTCTACCGCGGATAGATGATTTGTTTGATCAGCTGGAAGGAGTTAGAGTGTTCTCCCAGTTGGACCTCACGACAGGATTTCATCAGCTTCGAGTAGCAGATGAGAGTGTTCCGAAAACGGCATTTAGGACGCCGTCTGGATTTTATGAGTGGTTGGTTATGCCATTTGGGTTGACCAATGCACCAGCCTATTTTGTGGATCTTATGAATCGAGTATTCAGAGATCAGTTGAATAAGTTTGTTCTTGTGTTCGTGGATGATATCTTTGTTTATTCAGGGACAGAGGAGGAACACAAGGGACACTTGAGGACAGTGATGGAGGTGTTGAGGAAACACCAATTGAAAGCGAAATTCTCTAAGTGTCATTTTTGGAGAAGGGAAGTGAGATTCTTAGGTCATGTTGTTTCAGAGAGTGGTATTGCCGTGGACCCTGCAAAGGTGGTTATGGTACAGGATTGGCCTACACCCAAGAATGCAACAGATGTAAGAAGTTTCTTGGGATTAGCTGGATATTATCGTAAGTTTATCCAGGACTTCTCCAAGATTGCAGCACCGTTGACTCAGTTGACTAAGAAGAATCAGTCCTTCGTCTGGGACGGAATGTGTGAACATGCCTTCAAGAGTCTGAAGGAGAGGTTGACGCGTGCGCCAGTGTTAGTCATTCCTAAAGGGAATGAAGAGATGACGGTATACACGGATGCTTGTGGTACCGGACTGGGTGCTGTATTGATGCAAGGAGGTAGGGTTGTTGCTTATGCTAGTCGACAGCTAAAGCCGCATGAGAAGAAGTACCCTACCCATGATTTGGAATTAGCAGCGATTGTATTTGCGCTGAAGATGTGGAGACACTATCTCTTGGGAGAAAGATTTGAGCTGTTTACCGATCATAAATCATTAAAGTATCTCTTCTCTCAGAAATATCTGAATCTCCGTCAGCAGAGATGGTTAGAGTTCTTGGCTTCGTATGATTTTGATATCGCGTATACACCTGGGAAAGGTAATGAAGTGGCCGATGCCTTGAGTAGGAGACATGCCAGCTTAGGGGCAATGTTTCTTGAATGGAAGCAACTGGAGTTTATCGCGGGGTTTGATTTCAGACCAAGGTGCGAATTGGATCCAGTTATGCTAGCTAGTTTGACGATCAGACCCACTTTGATAGAGCGGATTGGTTCTAGCCAGAGGGACGATCCTAATCTATTAGAAATCATCTCCAAGTTAGAGATGGGTATTGATGAGGAGATGAATGTGTATGGGCTTGATCGAGATGGGTGGCTTCGAAAGAATGGAAGACTAGTTGTGCCCAACGTGAATGGTTTGAGCGATGAAGTGTTTAGAGAATGTCATCACTTAAAACTGACTATACACCCCGGTGGTAACAAGATGTATCGAGACATGAGACAGACTTACTACTGGGAAGGGATGAAAAGAGACGTTGGGAAGTTTATATCCAAATGCATGAATTGCCAGCTAGTTAAAGCCGAGCAAAGGAAGCCTAGTGGATTGTTACAACCATTAGAAATTCCCGAATGGAAATGGGAGCAAGTTTCGACGGATTTCATCGATGGCTTACCAAGGACTAGATCGGGATATGATAGCATTTGGGTAATTGTGGATCGATTGACTAAAAGCGCAAAGTTTATACCAGTCAAATCGACCAGAACAGCAACCAAGTTGGCAGAATTGTATATGAAGTGGGTAGTGAGATTTCATGGAGTACCCAAAAGTATTGTGAGTGACCGAGACCCGTTGTTCACTAGTGGGTTTTGGAAGAGCTTACAAGAGGCTCTAGGGTCAGGATTACATCTCAGTACCGCATATCATCCTCAGACAGACGGTCAGACGGAGAGGGTGAATCGTATATTGGAAGATCTCTTGAGAGCGTGTATATTGGATTTTGGTGGATCATGGGATGACCATTTGCATCTAGTAGAGTTTGCATATAATAATAGCTACCAATCCAGTATCGGTATGGCTCCATATGAAGCTTTGTACGGAAGACCGTGCAACTCACCATCATGTTGGATAGAGACTGGCGAGAAGTTTGTGCTTGGACCAGATGTGGTGAGAGAAACTTCCGATAAGATTAAGGTCATTCAGCAACGAATGAAAGCTGCCCAAGATAGACAGAAGAGTTACGCCGATAAGAGAAGAAGAGACTTGAAATTCTCCGTTGGTGACTTGGTATTTGTCAAGATCTCTCCGTTGAAAAGCGTGATACGATTTGGCAGGAGAGGCAAGTTGGCACCAAGATTTGTTGGCCATTCCCTGTTCTTGAACTAGTCGGGAATTTGGCATATAGAGTTGGCTTACCAGAGAAAATGGCAGGAGTTCATAATGTATTTCATGTTTCCCAGCTGAGGAAGTTCGTTCACGACTCAGATGTGACTATTTCACCTGATCAGTTAGAGGACTTCGAAGTAGAACCCGAGGCGGTTGGGAACTGCAAGCCGATTCGTATTGTGGGGCACGATACGAAGCAACTTCGAAGGAAGTCGGTGAAGATAGTCAAGGTTCAATGGGGCGAGGACGAGAATGATTGTACTTGGGAGACAAAGGAAAACATTAGGAAGGCATACCCAGAACTCTTTGCCTTGTAAGATTTACTTTGTGATTTAGTTATTCCGCATGCTAGGATAGACTTGTTTTGCTTATTTTGCATGTTTGATTGTTGTTTTATGATTGATAGGCATGCGGGACCTTTGTGTGTGTTTGGATTAGGGAATTTCGGGGGCGAAATTTCTTAAGGGGGGGAGAGTGAAACGACCCGTATTCTACACATCATAGGATCGTAGAATATTTATTTCTTTCCCATGTGAAGTTGTATGGTCATGTAACTTTGGGAAACATCTATTAGAGTCATTTCCCATGCTTATGATTTTTGTCGATTGTTTTAAATGACCATTTTGCCCCTAGTTGGTACTTTTTTGGCCATAACTTTTGATTGGAAAGGAATTTTGACTTGAAACCACTTCCATTTGATTCGTTTGATGGTTTCTCTTTCCGTAGAGTGGTCGCATTAGCCAAACGGACTTACCGTTTTGGAGATATGGCTGAAACAAAGTTTGGAGGGTGAAAAACTGCTTAACCGAGCCAAATCGGGTGATTAGTGAGTAGGCCCATAACCCATTTCGGGATTAGGGTTATAGGAGGGCTGAAATGAGATGGAGAATCATTCCATTTCAGTTTTCTAGCCTCCACTTATCACCAAGTATCCCTAAAAATGGCCTCTAACCTCTAAATCACCTCCAAATCATCTTTTGGTCAAGGATTAAGCTTAGCAACCCCTAATCAAGGAAGATCTTCACCAAATCAACATAGGAGCTGCTGTTGGCATTGAGATTCACATCAAATCAGAGAATTATTTCAGATATTAGTTTATTTTGTGGCTAAGGTGAGTGGTTTGCATAGTTTTGCACTAATTATGGCTAATTAGGGGTGATTAGTGCTAATTAGCGAATTCAAGCATGATAAAATTCGGGAAAAATGTTCATAAATTCCTAAATGATGTTATAGACCTCTGATATGAATTTGGGTTAATTTGGTTAAGTTTTGCTAATCCTATTATTAGTTTCACCTAAACATGCTTAAGGGGAAATATGGGATTTTGGGTATGTTTGATCCATTTTAACCTATCATATTGATGTGAATGATGTTTGTGGTTGATTATGCATGTTGCTATGACTGTATGAAATGCTTTGTGATTGATTTCAATAGTTAGAATGGTCGAAAACGTCGTGGAATGGCGTAAACACTTGATGGAATAGTTTCAGAGAACAGTGCAGAGTTCGGATCGGATCGGATATGTGGAACTGAGCAAAGAATCTGATCGGATCGAAACCCAACTCTTGGAAAAGTGGCAAAAAGGAAGGCCACGCTAGCTGAACTGGGATCGGATCGGATGGAGGAAGACGGATCGGATCGAAGAGGACGGATCGGATCGGAAATACAAAGGCGAATCAGAGTAGGAGCAAGGAAAGCGGATCAGATAGGAGCATATGAAGGGGAGCATGAAGACGGATCGAAAGCACGAACCAAGAAGGACCCGACCCGACCTGAAAGGAAGCACCGACCCGACCCGAAGAAGAAGAAGTAACTGACTCAAACCCAGAGGAACCCGAACCGCATCAGAAGATGAGTGCCGACCCGAACCGCATCAGAAGATGAGTGCCGACCCGAACCGCACCAGAAGGGGGAACCCGACCTGAACCGATGGCTTGATGAGGAACCCGACCCGACCCAGTATTGACCAATAACCCGAGATGCAAAGGTAGTGCAATAGGAGAAGTTAGAGCTCGGGATCCCGGAACCAGTTGGGAACCAACGAGTTCACTTCATGGTTGGACTTTGCTGCGGGACGTGTGCTAAGGAGTTGTCAACGTTCATAACTTCGATTCACCACTAAAAAGGAATGATGGGCTACTTATCAGTGCAGTAGGGTCATTACGACCTGAGGGGCAAGGTGATGGTAGCAAGACTACGTTATCAGTGCAGTAGGGTCATTATGACCTGAGGGGCAAGGTGATGCGTAGTAAGACTATGAGCCAGCGCAGATGGGGTGAATAACTCCATGGGGCAAGTGGACATAGTAAGGATTGGTAAGGCTATGAGCCAGCGCAGATGGGGTGAATAACTCCATGGGGCAAGTGGACATAGCAAGGAATTAGTGGCTACGTTATCAGTGCAGTGAAGCCATTTATGACTTCATGGGGCAAAGTGATCGTGGCAAGGAATGTTGGGTGATCGAAGTGGTGAACATCGTATGCTTTATGCACTGAGTGAGAGATGTGAGGATGGATGCTATGTTTGATTGTTTGCCATCCCTATGACATGCACACCTCCCCCACCTCCGTATCTTTGCACTGTTTGATATGATACCTTAGAGTGTTGTACAGTATGTAGTGCTAACTCTTTGGTTGCAGGTCCAGGTTCAGGTATGTTTTAGTCTACCTATTATTGTTCACTTTAGATGCTTATCGCTCATACCAGGCTTTATGTCTGACCCAGAGTTTTATGTCTCCTCTTATTACTCTGGGTGCTCACACGAGCAGACTAGAGACAGGTTAGCTGGTGATGCGCGAGTAGCTGATTCGGAGGCGGGCAGGAGGCTTCCACGTATTATATATATTCACATTCTCCCTGTGTCGTTGGTGGTCGCTACTTGGGCATTAGTAGTGTACCTCATTTACCTTACTTTTGTTTTGAGACAGTTTGAAAGTTGTAATAAGCTGTATTCTGAATTTCCGCTGCTACGATGTTTAGTACTGATTTTCAGCTTATGCACTGTCTCTCCTGTTTTATGTCAAGTATGTTACTACTATATTTTATTCTATGCGCTGTGAGACATTCTACAGGTTCTTTGTATGTTCATTTTCTCCTTCCTTTTTCCCTTCTGGCGACCCGTTCCGTGCTAACTGGACACATGTACAGCGCACCTTTGGAATAGATGTCGGTTGGTGCGGGGCGGGCCGTCACAATATATGAATATTTTAAGTCCAGAAGGTTCAAAACATGTCTAAAATTCGAAATCAACCAAAGGGAAGTGGGCGGGAAAATTCCCGCTCAACAGGTGCCGACGCCCCTAAGGGGAGTCGACATAGGTGTCGACCCCCCTTAAGGGGAGTAGACATAGGAGTCGACCCCCCTATAGGGGAGTCGATATTGGTGCCGCCTCCCCCTATAGGGTGTCGACCCCTTTTCCAGATCTAGAGAAATCTCTGGACGACGTGTTTTGGCTGATGTGCCGCTCCCCGATTCGCTCTGTGATGTATTTTTCTGCCTTGGACGATTCTGATGACTTCTAGACTGATCTGAAGGCTCTAAATTTCCCTTTACACCTGTAAAAAGACCCTTAAACCTATTGGTTTCTACACACGAATTCATAAGTGCTTATATGCTTCTAAAACCTGAAGTGACCTAGCCTCCACCTTAGTCAATCAAATTAGAATTTTGAAGTTAACAATCAAAGTCTACATCAACGGAATAGCTAATCAAATTCAGAAAAATCAGATCCTAGAATTTAAGACCATTCTGTAATTTGTAAGTTCATGTTACTTTCAGAAATAAAAGTTAATTGTGATTCAGACATTATAATAAATCTAAATCTGAGATTATGCCTTTTTCTATCTGTCTTTCTATATCCATTGGATCTATCTCATTACTACTATTATGTCCATTCTTTGTCTCTTCTTTCCTTCTTCCCTTTTTGTTTTTATAGCCAGGCTACTGCGAGCCTGAGCAAAATCTCATAAGGGATGAACATACATTGAGAAAAATTGGGGATAATATATGATTTGGACATGAATTAGAAAAGTATTAAATTATGTATAATTGGGCATAACGGATTTATAACTGATTTGAGGACATAAAACGTGTTATATTTAAAACCTAAAGTGTATCAAACATATGACTTGAGATTTGAGGCACAAAGTATACTGGGCATATGACTTGGGATTTGGGACGTAAATTGAGCTGTAAACATGTAAGGCATAGTACATATCGTGGTTTAAGAATTAAAAATTGGGGCATATTATATATAGTAGTTTATGACTTGGAAGAAGGAGATTATGCATGAAAACCTATAGTAAGATAGGGATAACTGTTAAATGTGAACACGCCTAAATTGGGATTTTTGGGTAAATTGGAATGCACTGTGATTAAAGGCTATAATTTGGCATAGTTTATACTATGAATCATGATTGGGTGTTTTTGGAGAATATTTTATATGGTGCAATATGACTTAACCTTAGGGCATGTGTTGTATCGTGAATTATAACCATGATTTTGGGCATGTAAATTTATAGGCTTAATTTATGGTTAGGCGAGATATATAAATGGAAATTTAAGTGAGGTCTAATTTGTTAAACGGATTAATGTGCTGAAATCTGTTGAAAGTGAATTTGTGAGACATAACTTGAAATTAACTTTGTTAAGGTATAACTTGAGAATTGGAACATGACTAGTTTTGTGAATTTGGGATAATTAGCATATAAATTCTAGACTTTGATATGTATGGTAAATATGCTAAAAGATAAACATGCCTAACCCGAGGTTAGATTGAGTTGCGATGTAAAACTGCCCGGAACCGCCCGACACATCCAGTAACCGCAACAACACCTATCTAATGTGAGAGGTTAGTGCATTATGCCCAAGAAAAACCCGAGGTTAGAATGAGTTGCGGTGTAAAACTTCTCGGATCTACCCGACACATCCAGTAACCGCAACAACATAGATCTAATGTGAGAGGTTGGTGGATTAATAAATCAATTAGTGCTAATGAACAATACATGTTAAGAATGGTAGGGTTAAGTTACCTAAGGCAACACTTAACCGTTATAACATGTTAATTAGACAAGAAGATGGGGTTAAGTAAATTTAGAACACTTAACCGTTATAATATGTTAAGTAGACAAGAAGGTGGGGTTAAGTAAATTTAGAACACTTAAACCGTTATAACATGTTAAGTAGACAAGAATGTGAGGTTAAATAAATTTATAACACTTAACCGTTATTACATGTTAAGTAGACAAAAAGGCGACTTTAAGTAAATTTAGAACACTTAACCGTTACAACATGTTAATTAGACAAGAAGATGGGGTTAAGTAAATTGAGAACACTTAACTGTTATAACGTGTTAATTAGACAAGTGAGCAGGGTTGGGTTCACCAGTACAACATGATGAATGAGAAAGGTTAAGTTAATAAGAAACACTTAACCAATATGACACAATGAATGGGTAGGGTAAAGTTAAAACAAAAGAGCAACACTTAACCAATATAACAGGATGCGTGGAAGGGTTAAGTTAACACAAGAAGGCAACACTTAACCAATGTAACATGACAAGTGGGTGGGTTAAGTTAACTTGAATTGAATGAGAAACACTTAACAAACATGACATGATGAGTGGGAGGGTTAAGTACATATCGGGTTGGTGGGTAATATGAGTAAACATAGGCCCCCAGACTTAACCGTTAAGTAAACATGTTTGAATCAATGGGAGGGTTATGTACATATCGGGTTGGTGGGTAATATTAGTAAATATAGGCCCACAAACTTAACCAGTAAGAAATCCTAGTAACGGGGACTCATTTCAGCAGTAACCCACATAGATGTATCAAGGTACCCTAAAACTAGGCAGGGTAGAGCACGATTACTGGGCTGATTATAAGCAGTCAAAATAGCTGCAGGGGGTACGTCAGTGTAGGTTCCAATGGATTACGGGCGTGCACGTACTCCAGAGTGGGAAAAAAGCAAGCACTGGGTGCTAGTAGTTATACACTATGCATCTTGAATTATGTCGGGTCTCTATCATAGGGATTGATACAGCTTATGGTGGGGCCAGCACTGGGTATCTACACGCAAGAGAGGGCCGATTGACACAGACATATGGAACATTAACACAAGTAGGGATCCGATCGATAGGGTAGTAAGGGTACATCTGACATCTTCTTGGCAACTAGGCTGATTGAGGTAAGATCCTCATACTAGATGTACACTTGAAGGCTACCATAATTGCGGGGATTGGGATCATGTTGTAATATTATCATTTTACATAGATTACTAGTTGAGACACTAGCTAGGGGGTGCAGAGAAATAAAAATCAGAATAACAAGGTAGTAGCGAAGCAGAGAAAGAGTAGAAGCGCATTTAGTTTATCTTGCCTTATCACATCTATGCTAATCGTTTGTTATCTTTTTATCCTTATTATCACGGTATTGTCTTATATGCAGTTTATTCATGTCATAATGCTTTTGCCTATTTATATGCTGAAAGTCACTGGACTTACCGGACTTATGTTTGACCTAGTTTGTTTCGCCTTTTTTCTTCCCCCCACCCCCTAGGTTCACAGGGAGGAAATTGTATCACTTAGCTCGGTTTTCTTTCCAACCTCGAAGATAACGATGTATTGCTTTGGGCCCTCTCTTCCATTGCTATGGCTGGTTCATGCTTTATTGGGGAATAACAATGTTATATTTTTCTGCTTCTTTTATACTTGGAAGTTTTTGAATCAAGACAGAAGTTCTATGTATTGTCTTTAAGTATGATTGAGACCATTGTTGTAAAAACTTGACTAAACCACATTGTTTATAAAATGACTTTATTTCTCATTGCTTTATTTGTCTGTCTTGTAATTTATCTGCATCTTTTACCTAAAATTCTCCACCAAAGTTAAGGCATTCCCTTTGTGAGTGATCTTAACAGAGGGGGGGGGGGGTGTTTCACTTGGTATCAGAGCTGAAGGTTACTAGATCAGATATAAAAGTTTTGAAAAATTATTTTCAAACATTTTTAAAAGAAGCATTTTCTAAAGAAAAGTTTTGTTTTAAAGGCATATTCCCCAAAGCCATATGCATTATCTTCCGATCCTCTGTTTGAATCCTTGTTTCCTTCTTTCCCGTGTCTCCGAGGCTCCTGCCTTTCTGGGAGGTAACCTCATCGCGGCATGGTTCCGTAGGCTTGATGAGACTACGACACCTGTCAAAAGGCGAAGAAATGCCCAACTTCCATATATAGCCGCAGCAGTTTCACCTACTGCTAATTCTCTTCCAAGCTTTGTGGGGATTTCCATGCGATGGAGGCAGCTTTCAAGAGAATTATCAACAAGTTACACAAAGATGAAAATTAGGGGGTTTGGCTAAGGAACATAACCCAAGGATGATAAACTCGTGGATATGGACTTGGTTCACGAAGGAGGAAAGAATAGAAAATTCTAAGACAAGAGGAAGTGTCGTTATTATGGTATAACAGGCAATATAATTAAGGACAAGGGCAAGAACAAAGGGTAGGATTTTCCGGAGGGCAAGTGCATGCTCTCACCGCCAGCGTACCTGAGAGAGAGGTAGTAGAGTTTCTGTTAAAAAAAAAATTCTAGTTTTTCTTTTTGATCATCCTGTTAGTACTCTTTTGATTTTAGCGCTTCACATTCATTTATATCTGCTTCCATAGTTAAGTCTCTGCACACTAGAGCTTGTATTGTAGAGGATCCCAATATTGTCTCAAATCCAATTGGTGGTTTGGGTCATTTGTCTTTGGTTTGTAAGGATTTGAGAATACCTATATTAAGCATTGAGTTTAAGTGTAATGCTTATGTTTTTGGTTCCGTAGGCTATGGTTGATTATAGGCATGGATTTGTTAGCTAGTAATTGTGAATGGAAGGTAGTTAGACTTTTGACATGCAATCTTAAGGGATCAGTTAGGCTTAGCTACTTAGAATCACTTGATGCATCTATCGACGATTTGCAATCCGTTAGAGTTGTCCATGACTATTTAGCTGTTTCTGGTCAAGTTAGGGGCTTATCTCCTAAAGCACGAGCTAGACTTCCGCATATATCTAGTTGACAATCCAAAGCTGGTTGCGTTACCTGTACGACACGTGAATCCAAGGGAAAGGAAGGGCTCATTAAACAAGTAAAAGAGTTACTTGAAAAAGGGTTCATAAGGCGAAATATTTCTTAATAGGGGTGCTCTAGTCGTTTTCGTTAAAAAGGCAGATAGTTCACTTCGCTCTTTCATAGATGATATTTTGGAATGAGGAAGAACATGCTTTGCATCTAAGGAAAGTCTCAAATACCCTCCAAGCGCATCAACTTAAGGCGAAGTTCTCCAAAAATGTCATTTCTGTATAGAAGAAGTAAGGTTCTAGGACATGTGGCGCCCGAAGAAGGGATAGCAGTAGATCCCGCAAAAGTAGTTGCGGTGCAAGACTGGAAGATCCCAATGAATGCAACAAAAGTAAGAAGCTTTCTTGGACTAGCGGGCTAATATAGGATGTTAATTAAGGACTTTGCGAAGGTATTAGCCCCACTTACTAGATTGACGAAGAAGAATCTAATCATCGTAGTATATACACTTAGTAACATGTTAGCATCTGCTTATTTTCAAGAGATAGTTCTGGGTATGTTAGCATGACACGGTAGAAGTTGTAGTGCCAAGCATACTATAAGAAGAAAAGGTGGAACGAGAGGCAACAGTGAAATGAGTTCCAATGCATATTCTGGAAACAGAAATTGAGAAGCTACGCAAATCGTGAAGTTAAGACAGTCAGAGCAATATGGAGTGAAGCTCAAAAAGATGCGACTTAGAAGACTGAAGACTAGATACGCGCATCTTACCTTTTCTGGGGGTGTATCCTTGATCTCTTTTTTTTGTAAAGTTTATTTGCTAGTCTTTATCTTTTAAGTATATCCTGTCGATCCTATCCTCGATCCTTAGGTAGAAGCAGTGGATGTGAACATGTGTTTTAGACTTGTTATGTTTGGTGGATGCAAATGGATGTAAGTGTTTGCTAGTGGTTGCTCGTGGACGCATATACACATATTAGGCACTAGATTGGCTCAGTCACTTTCATATTGCATATGCATGAGTGAATTTTTATGGATTGGAACTTGATGTGTTATCATATGGATGTTGCATTTGTATGAATGATTGTGCACTCATGTAGAAGTTATAAAGTACGATCTGGAATAATTGCATACATAATGGACTCATGGCATCGACATAGTTCGCATTAAGGAGGTCAACTGAATCAGTAGTCCGCCTAATTTTGCCTTAGATAAGGGCATGTGCACACACTATGCCTATGATCACGAAAGCATTAGAAATCTTTTTTTAGGACAATGGACGCCTGTGATTGAATGGTTGAGTAGATAGATGTTGGATGTTAGGATACATTCTCCTTTACTTGGAGATTTCGAGGACGAAATCCTTTAAAGGGGGGAGAATGTAACACCCCGTATTTCCTGTGGTTATTAAAGTAACGAATTAAAGAATAATTATTCTTTAAATGAAGAATTAAGGGAAATGGGTTGCGCCATTGCGTTCGTCTCGGAATTTTGCTTAAGACAGAGTCCGAGTTTGCGTATGTCGGACTCCGTATGAAGAAGTTATAAGCCTAAGAAGTTTGTATATGCACTAGGAAGATTATATATGAATATTTTAAGTCCATAAGGTTCAAATAGGTCTAAAATTCGAAATCAGCCAAAGGAATTTGGGCGGGAAAATTCCCGTGCAACAGGTGTCGACTCCCCGGGAGTCGACATAGGTGTCGACCCCCCTTAAGGGGAGTCAACAAAGGAGTCAACCCCCCTATAGGGGAGTTGACATAGGTGTCGACCCCCCTATAGGGTGTCGACCCCTTTTCCAGATCTGGACAAAATCTCTGGACGACATGTTTTGGCTGATGTGTCGCTCCCTGATTCGCTGTGTGACGTATTTTTCTGCCTTGGACGATTCTGATGACTTCTAGACTGATCTGAAGTCTCTAAATCTCTCTAAATCTCCCTATACACCTATAAAAAGACCCCTAAACCTATTGTTTTCTACAAAAGAATTCATAAGCGCTTATATGCTGCTAAAACCTGAAGTGACCTAGCCACCACCTTAATCAATCAAATTAGAGTTTTCAAGTTAACAATCAAAGTTTACATCAAAGGAATAGCTAATCAAATTCAGAAATCAGATCCTAGATTTCAAGGCTGTTTTGTAATTTGTAAGTTCATGTTACTTTCAGACATAAAAGTCAATTGTGATTCTGACGTTGTAATGAATCAGAATTTGAGATTATGTATTTTTCTATCTATCTTTCTATATCCATCGGATCTATCTCATTGATATTATTATGTACATTCTTTGTCTCTTCTTTCCTTCTTCCCTTTTTGTTTTTATCGCCAGGCTACTGCGAGCCTGAGCAAAATCTCATAAGAGATGAACATATGTTGGGAAAAAATTGGGCATAATATATGATTTGGACAGGACCAGCGCTAAAATTTGGAAAAGTATTAAATTATGTATAATTGGGCATAACGGATTTGTAACTGATTTGAGGACATAACACATGTTGAATTTAAAATCTAAAGTGTATCGAACAATGACTTGAGATTTGAGGCATAAAGTATACTAGACATATGACTTGGGATTTGGGACGTAGATTGAGCTGTAAACGTGTAAGACATAGTACATGTCGTGGTTTAAGAACTAAAAATTGGGGCATATTATGTGTAATATTTTATGACTTGGAAGAATGAGATTATGCATGAAAACTTATAGTAAGATAGGGATAACTGTTAAATGTGAACATGCCTAAATTGGGATTTTCGGGTAAATTGGCATGCACTGTAATTAAAGGCTATAATTTGGCATAGTTTATACCAAGAATCATGATTGAGGGTTTTTGGAGAATATTTTGTACGGTGCAATATGACTAAACCTTAGGGCATGTGTTGTATCGTGAATTATGACCTTGATTTTGGGCATGTAAGTTTATAGGCTTAATTTATGGTTAGGCGAGGTATATAAATGGAACTTTAAGTGAGGTTTAATTTGTTAAACTGACTAATGTGTTGAAATCTGTTGAAAGTGAATTTGTGGGGCATAACTTGAAATTAACTATGTTAAGGTATAACTTGAGAATTGGAACATGACTAGTTTTGTGAGTTTGGGATAATTGGCATATAAAGTCTAGACATGGATATGTATGGTAAATATGCTAAAAGATGAACATGCCTAACCCGAGGTTAGATTGTGTTGCGGTGTAAAACTGCCCGGAACCGCCCGGCACATCCAGTAACTGCAACAACACCTATCTAATGTGAGAGGTTAGTGCATCATGCCCAAGAAAAACCCGTGGTTAGATTGAGTTGCGGTGTAAAACTTCCCGGAACCGCTCGGCACATCCAGTAACCACGACAACATAGATCTAATGTGAGAGGTTAGTGCATTAATAAATAAATTAATGCTAATGAACAAGACATGTTAAGAATGGTAGGGTTAAGTTAACTAAGGCAACACTTAACCGTTATAACATGTTAATTAGACAAGAAGATGGGGTTAAGTAAATTAAGAACACTTAACCGTTATAACATGTTAAGTAGGCAAGAAGGTGGGGTTAAGTAAATTTAGAACACTTAATCGTTATAACATGTTAAGTAGACAAGAAGGTAAGGTTAAGTAAATTTAAAACACCTAACCGTTATAACATGTTAAGTAGACAAGAAGGTGAGGTTAAGTAAATTTAGAATACTTAACCATTATAACATGTTAATTAGACAAGAAGATGGGGTTAAGTAAATTTAGAACACTAACCGTTATAACATGTTAATTAGACAAGTGAGCAGGGTTAAGTTAACCAGTACAACATGATGAATGAGAAGGGTTAAGTAAATAAGAAACACTTAACTAATATGACACGATGAATGGGTAGGGTTAAGTTAAAACAAAAGAGCAACACTTAACCAATATAACAGGATGCGTGGAAGGGTTAAGTTAACACAAGAAGGCAACACTTAACCAATGTAACACGACAAGTGGGTGGGTTAAGTTAACTTGAATTGAATGAGAAACACTTAACCAACATGACATGATGAGTGGGTGGATTAAGTACATATCGGGTTAGTGGGTAGTAAACATAGGCCCACAGACTTAACTATTAAGTAAACATGTTTGAATCAGTGGGAGGGTTAAGTACATATTGGGTTGGTGGGTGATATTAGTAAATGTAGGCCCACAAACTTAACCAGTAAGAAACCCTAGTAACGTGGACCCATTTCAGCAGTATCCCACATAGATGTATCACGGTACCCTGGAACTAGGCAGGGTGGGGCACGATTACTGGGCTGATTATAAGCAGTCAAAATAGCGGTGGGGGGTACGTCAGTGTAGGTTCCGACGGATTACGGGTGTGCTCGTACTCCGGAGTGGGAAAAAAGAAGGCACTAGGTACCAGTAGTTTTACACTGTGCATCTTGAATCGTGTCCGGTCGTTATCATAGGGATTGATATACCTTATGGTGGGGCCAGCATCGGGTATCTACACGCAAGAGAGGGCCGATTGACATAGACACATGGAACATAACAGAAGTTGGGGTCCAATCGATAGGGTAGCAAGGGTACATCTAACATCTTCATGGCAATTAGGCTGATAGAGGTAGGATCCTCATACTAGATGCACCTAAAGGCTACCATAATTGCGGGGATTGGGATCACATTGTAATATTATCATTTTACACAGATTACTAGTTGGGACACTAGTTAGGGGGGTGCAGAGATATAAAAATAAAAATAACAAGGTAGTAGCGAAGCAGAGATAGAGTAGAAGCGCATTCAGTTTATCTTGCCTTACCATATCTATGCTAATCGTATGTTATCTTGTTATCCTTGTTATCATGGTATTGTCTTATATTCAGTTTATTCATGTTATGATGCTTTTGCATGTTTATACGATGGAAGTAACCGGACTTGCTAGACTTATGTCTGACTTAGTTTGTTTCGCCTCTTTTCTTCCGTCTCCTCCCTCCCCCCCCCCCCAGGTTCACAGGGAGGAAATGTTATCACTTAGCTCAGTTTTATTTCCAAGCTCGAAGATAATCGATATATTGCTTTGGACCCTCTCTTCCATTGCTATGGCTGGTTCATGCTTTATTAAGGAATATCATTGTTATATTTTTATGCTTCTTTTATACTTGGAAGTTTTTGAATCAAGACAGAAGTTCTACGTATTGTTTTTAAGTATGATTAAGACCATTATTGTAAAAACTTGACTAAACCACATTGTTTATAAAATGACTTTATTTCCAACTGCTTTATTTGTCTATCTTGTAATTTATCTGCATCTTTTACCTAAAACGCTCCATCAAAGTTAATGCATTCCCTTTGTGAGTGACCTTAACAGAGGTGGGGTGTTTCACTTGGTATCAAAGCTGAAGGTTACTAGATCAGATAAAAGATTTGAAAAATTATTTTCAAAACGGTTTTAAAAGAAGCATTTTCTAAAGAAAAGTTTTTTTTTAAAGGCATATTCCCCAAAGCCATATGCATTAGCTTTTGATCCTCTGTTTGAATCCTTATTTCCTTCTTTCCTGAGTCTCCGGGGCTCCTGGCTTTCTGGGAGTTAACCTCATCGCGGCATGGTTCCGTAGGCTTGATGAGACTACGACACTTGTCAAAGGGCGAAGAAATGACTGACTTCCAAATATAGCCGCAGCAGTTTCACCTGCGGCTAATTCTCTTCCAAGCTTTGTAGGGATTTCCGTGCGATGGAGGCAGCTTTCAAGAGACTTGTCAACAAGTTACACAAAGATGAAAATAAGGGGGTTTGGTTAAGGAACACAACCCAAGGATGAGAAACTCATGGATATGTACTTGGTTCACGAAGGAGGAAAGAATAGAAAAATCTAAGACAAGAGGAAGTGTCGTTGTTATGGTATAACGGGCCATATAATTAAGGACAATGGCAAGAACAAAGGGCAGGAATTTCCGGAGGGCAAGTGCATGCTCTCACCGCCAGCGTACCTGAGAGAGAGGTAGTAGAGTTCTATTGAAAAAAAAATCTAGTTTTTCTTTTTGATCATCCTGTTAGTACTCTTTTGATTTTAGCGCTTCACATTCGTTTATATCTGCTTCCATATTTGAGTCTCTGCACCCTAGAGCTTGTATAGCAGAGGATCCCATTATTGTCTCAAATCCAATTGGTGGTTCGGCTCATTTGTCTTTTGTTTTTGAGGATTTGAGAATAGCTATATTAAGTATTGAGTTTAAGTGTAATGCTTATGTTTTTGGTTTCGTGGGCTTTGGTTTGATTCTAAGCATGGATTGGTTAGCCAGTAATTGTGAAAGGAGGGTAGTTAGACCATTGACTTGCTTCGGGAATACCCTCAATATTTCGTGCGATCTTAAGGGATCAGTTAGGCTTAGCTACCTAGAATCACTTGATGCATCTATCGATGATTTGCAATCCGTTAGAGTAGTCCATGATTACGCAGATGTTTTTGGTCAGGTTAGGGGCTTATTCCCTAAAGCGCGAGATAGACTTCCGCATATATCTAGTTGACAATGCAAAGCCAGTTGTGTTACCTGTACGACCCATGAATCCAAGGGAAAGGAAGGGCTCAGTAAACAAGTAAAAGAGTTACTTGAAAAAGGGTTCATAAGGCCAAGTATTTCTGAATAGGGGTGCTCCAATCGTTTTCGTTACAAATGCGGATAGTTCACTTCGCTTGTGCATAGATGATATTTTGGAATGAAGAAGAACATGCTTTGCATCTAAGGGAAGTCTCCGATACCCTCCAAGCACATCAACATAAGGCAAAGTTCTCCAAAAATGTCATTTTTGGAGAGAAGAAGTACGGTTTCTAGGACATGTGGCGCCCAAAGAAGGGATAGCAATAGATCCCACAAAAGTAGTTGTGGTGAAAGACGGGAAGGTCCCAAGGAATGCAACAGAAGTAAGAAGCTTTCTTGAACTAGCGGGCTAATATAGGAAGTTAATTAAGGACTTTGCGAAGGTATTAACCCCACTTACTAGATTGACGAAGAAGAATCTAATCATCTTAGTATATACACTTGGTAACATGGTTAGCATCTGTTTATTTTCAAGAGATAGTTCTGGGTATGTTAGCATGATACGGCAAAAGTTGTAGTGCGATGCATACTATAAGAAGAAAAGGTAGAACGAGAGGCGACAATGAAATGAGTTCCAATGCATATTCTGGAAACAGAAATTAAGAAGCTACGCAAATCGTGAAGTTAAGACAGTCAGAGCAATATGGAGTGAAGCTCAAAAAGATGGGACTTAGAAGACTGAAGACTAGATATGCGCATCATACCCTTTCTGGGCGTATATCCTTGATCTCTTTTTTTTTGTAAAGTTTATTTGCTAGTCTTTATCTTTTAAGTATGTCCTCTCGATCCTATCCTCGATCCTTAGGTATAAGCCAATGGCTGTAAACATGTGTTTGAGACATGTTATGTTTGTTGGATGCAAATGGATGTAAGTGTTTGCTAGTGGTTGCTCGTGGACGCATATACACATATTTGGCGCTAGATCAGCTCAGTCACTTTGATATTGCATATGCATGAGTGCATTTTTATGGATTGGAACTTGATGTGTTATCGTATGGATGTTGCATTTGTATGAATGATTGTGCACTCATGTAGAAGTTATAAAGTACGATTAGGAATAATTGCATGCATGATGGACTTATGGCACCAACATAGTTCGCATTAAGGAGGTCAACTGAATTAGTAGACCGCCTAATTTTTCATTAGATAATGACATGTACACACTATGCATATGATCATGAAATCATTAGAAATCTTTTTTTTAGGAAAATGGACGCCTGTGATTGAATGGTTGAGTAGATGGATGTTGGATGTTAGGATACATTCTCCTTTACTTGGAGATTTCGGGGACAAAATCCTTTAAAGGAAAGGAGAATGTAACACCCCGTATTTCCTATGGATATTAAAGTAACGAATTAAAGAATAATTAATCTTTAAAAGAAGAATTAAGGGAAACGGGTTGTACCGTTGCATTTGTCTCGGAATTCTGCTTAAGATAGACTTCGAGTTTGCATAAATTGGACTTTGTATAAAGAATCTATAAGCCTAAGAAGTTTGTATACGAACCAGGTAGATTATATATGAATATTTTAAGTCCAGAAGGTTCAAAATAGGTCTAAAATTCGAAATCAGCCAAAGGGAAGTGGGTGGGAAAATTCCTGCTCAACAGGTGTCGACCCCCCTATGGGGAGTTGACATAGGTGTTGACCCCCTTAAGGGGAGTCAACATAGGAGTCGAACCCCCAATAGGGGAGTCAACATAGGTCTCGACCCCCCCATAGGGTGTCGACCCCTTTTCCAGATCTGGACGAAATCTCTGGATGACGTGTTTTGGCTGATGAGTTGCTCCCTAATTCGTCATGTGACGTATTTTTCTGCATTGGACGATTCTGATGACTTCTAGACTTATCTAAAGGCTCTAAATCTCCCTATACACCTATAAAAAGACCCCTAAACCTATTATTTTCTACACAAGAATTCATAAGCGCTTATATGCTGCTAAAACCTGAAGGGACCTAACCTCCACCTTAATCAATCAAATTATTGTTTTCAAGTTAACAATCAAAGTCTACATCAAAGGAGTAGCTAATCAAAATCAGAAATCAGATCCTAGAATTCAAGACCGTTCTGTAATTTGTAAGTTCATGTTAATTTCAGAAATGAAAGTTAATTATGATTCTGATATTGTAATAAATCTGAATCTGAGATTATGCCTTTTTCTATCTGTCTTTCTATATCCATTGGATCTATCTCATTGATATTATCATGTCCATTCTTTGTCTCTTCTTTCCTTTTTCCCTTTTTGTTTTTATAGCCCGGCTACTGCGAGCCTGAGCAAAATCTCATAAGAGATGAACATACATTGGGAAAAAATTGGCCATAGTATATGATTTGGACATGACTAGCGCTAAAATTCGGAAAAGTATTAAATTATGTATAATTGGGCATAACGAATTTGTAACTGATTTGAGGACATAACACATGTTGAATTTAAAATCTAAATTGTATTGAACATATGACTTGAGATTTGAGTCATAAAGTACACTGGACATATGACTTGGGATTTGGGACATAAATTGAGCTGTAAACATGTAAGGCATAGTACATGTCGTGGTTTATGACCTAAAAATTGGGGCGTATTATATATAATAGTTTATGACTTGGAAGAACGAGATTACGCATGAAAACCTATAGTAAGATAGGGATAAATGTTAAATGTGAACACACCTAAATTGGGATTTTTAGGTAAATTGGCATGCACTATTATTATAGGCTATAATTTGGCATAGTTTATAGTATGAATCATGATTGGGGTTTTTTGGAGAATAGTTTGTACGGTGCAATATGACTAAACCTTAGAGCATGTGTTGTATCGTGAATTATGACCATGATTTTAGGCATGTAAGTTTATAGGCTTAATATATGGTTAGGCGAGATATATAAATGGAACTTTAAGTGAGGTTTAATTTGTTAAACTGACTAATGTGCTGAAATTTGTTGAAAGTGAAATTGTGGGGCATAACTTGAAATTAATTTTGTTAAGGTACAACTTGAGCATTGGAACATGACTAGTTTTGTGAATTTGAGATAATTAGCATATAAAGTCTAGACTTGGTTATGTATGTTAAATATGCTAAAAGATAAACATGCTTAACCCGAGGTTAGATTACTTGCGGTGTAAAACTACCCGGAACCGCCTGGCACATTCTATAACCACAACAACACCTATCTAATGTGAGAGGTTAGTGCATCATACCCAAGAAAAACCCGAGGTTAGACTGAGTTGTGGTGTAAAATTGCACGGAACCCCCGGCACATCTAGTAACCGCAACAACATAGATCTAATGTGAGAGGTTGGCGCAATAATAAATCAATTAATGCTAATGAACAAGACATGTTAAGAATGGTAGGGTTAAGTTAACTAAGGCAACACTTAACCGTTATAACATGTTAATTAGACAAGAAGATGGGGTTAAGTAAATTTACAACACTTAACCGTTAAACATGTTAAGTAGACAAGAAGGTGGGGTTAAGTAAATTTAGAACACTTAACCGTTAT
This sequence comes from Allium sativum, assembly GCA_030737875.1. Classification (NCBI taxonomy): domain Eukaryota; kingdom Viridiplantae; phylum Streptophyta; class Magnoliopsida; order Asparagales; family Amaryllidaceae; genus Allium; species Allium sativum. Next base: position 49,873,582 of record CM060924.1, on the reverse strand, counting down.
AACATGTTAAGTAGACAAGAAGGTGAGGTTAAGTAAATTTAGAACACTTAACCGTTATAACATGTTAAGTAGACAAGAAGGTAAGGTCAAGTAAATTTAGAACACTTAACCGTTGTAACATGTTAATTAGACAAGAAGACGGGGTTAAGTAAATTTAGAACACTTAACCATTATAACATGTTAATTAGACAAGTGAGAAGGGTTAAGTTAACCAGTACAACATGACGAATGAGAAGGGTTATGTTAATAAGAAACACTTAACCAATATGACACGATGAATGGGTAGGATTAAGTTAAAACAAAAGAGCAACACTTAACCAAAATAACAGGATGCACGGAAGGGTTAAGTTAACACAAGAAGGCAACACTTAACCAATGTAATACGAAAAGTGGGTGGGTTAAGTTAACTTGAATTGAATGAGAAACACTTAACCAACATGACATGATGAGTGGGTGGGTTAAGTACATATCGGGTTGGTGGGTAATATTAGTAAACATAGGCCCACAGACTTAACCATTAAGTAAACATGTTTGAATCAGTGGGAGGGTTAAGTACATATCGGGTTGGTGGGTAATATTAGTAAATATAGGCCCACAAACTTAACCACTAAGAAACCTTAGTAACGTGGACCCATTTCAGTAGTAACCCATATAGGTGTATCAAGGAACCCTGAAACTAGGCAGGGTGGGGCACGATTACTGGGCAGATTATAAGCAGTCAAAATAGTGGCAGGGGGTACGTCAATGTAGGTTCCGATGGATTACGGGCGTGCACGTACTCTGGAGTGGGAAAAAAGCAGACACTGGGTACCAGTAGTTATACACTGTGCATCTTGAATCGTGGCGGGTCGCTATCATAGGGATTGATACACCTTATGGTGGGGCCAGCACTGGGTATCTACATGCAAGAGAGGGCCGATTGACACAGACACATGGAATATTAACACAAGCAAGGAGCCGATCAATAGGGTGTAAGGGTACATCTAACATCTTCATGGAAATTAGGCTAATTGAGGTAAGATCCTCATACTAGATGTACACCTGAAGGCTACCATAATTGCTGGGATTGGGATCACATTGTAATATTATCACTTTACACAGATTAATTACTAGTTGGGACACTAGTTAGGGGGGTGCAGAGATATAAAAATCAGAATAACAAGGTAGTAGCGAAGCAGAGAAAGAGTAGAAGCGCATTCAGTTGATCTTGCCTTATTATATCTATGCTAATCATATGTTATCTTGTTATCCTTGTTATCACGGTATTGGCTTATATTCAGTTTATTCATGTCATAATGCTTTTGCCTATTTATATGCTGAAAGTCACTGGCCTTACCAGACTTATGTCTAACCTAGTTTGTTTCGCTCTTTTCTTCCGTTTCCCCCCTTGGTTCATAGGGAGGAAATGTTATCACTTAGCTCAGTTTTCTTTTCAAGCTCGAAGATAATCGATGTATTGCTTTGGATCCTCTCTTCCATTGCTATGGCTGGTTCATGCTTTATTGGGGAATATCATTGTTATATTTTTATGCTTCTTTTAATACTTGGAAGTTTTGAATCAAGACAGAAGTTCTATGTATTGTTTTTAAGTATATTGAGACCATTGTTGTAAAAACTTGACTAAACCACATTGTTTATAAAATGACTTGATTTCCCACTGCTTTATTTATCTATCTTGTAATTTATCTGCATCTTTTACCTAAAACGCTCCACCAAAGTTAAGGCGTTCCCTTTGTGAGTTACCTTAACAAAGATGGTGTGTTTCACTCGTCCCCAGCTCGACCGACCCATATGGCTCAGCTCGACCGACCTGGAAGTGACCGACTCCCATGCTCGAATAGATCTGGTACTTGTCCTTGGCATGTTCGACCCTTAAGTTTGGGCCCGACCTGACCCTCCAGAACACGACCGACCAACCTTATCACCTTCTTCATCGCCCGCTCCAATCCCAATCATAACCCATTCTGGTGACCGACCTAACCGGATGAGAACTGACTCGGTCCAGCAGTAGCCAACCATCCCTTCTACTCAGGAGCGATCGACCCACCACACTAGGACCGACCTAATAGCCCTACACATAGAACCGACCGACCCTTTAATAGCCGAACGACCCACTTCATACTAGGAGCAACCGACCCTCTCATATAGGCTCGCTCGTCCGCTTGCATTACACCCAACTCGCTCGACCGATCGACTCCATGGCTCCTTCGAGCCTCCTTTCTGTCTTGTTTCCCAAGAAATCACGCCATGGTACGAGCGACCCCTCTTACGTGCCCCCCAAAACCTACACCACTCCAATGCAACTCGAATTTCAACCAAAACTTCCCCAATGATACAACTGACGATACCAACTCATATGTTTCATTGAATACAACCACAAGCATGTTATGAAACAATAACATCACTAATTTGGCAATTTCATCAATAATTATGTGAAATTCACCAAAAATCACCATAAATGCAAATGTAAACAAAATTATAGATCTAACTTGCATAATCATATGGAATAGCATAAAAATTACTGGTTTAAAGCTTACTAAATTGGATCCTAGGTTAATTCATATGAAAATGGACTCACCAAGGTGTAGATCTAAGAAATCGACATGAATTTGATGAAAAACATGAACAAACACTTACATACTTCATTGAATCCATGTGAAAGATGCAAATCACTCACCAATTCTCCCAAACAAGCAAAAATCAATGCAATAAGATTCCGGACAGCAAGTAATACAAACCAAACCCCTTGATCCGATGAACTCCCTCTTCAATTGATGTAGATCTAGCCTCCAATGGTGTAGATCTTCAATTTCCCTCCTTAGATTTTGATTTTTAATGGTGGAAAGGTGTCAGAGGAAGGAGGAGCCCAAGGCCACCTATTAAGAGAATGGGGAAGTAAACTATTTCCCTTACCTTTGACCCCTTATTTATAGTTTCCACCAGCCCACTAATGGGCCTCCCCAAATCAGCCCGTTAAGGCTCCAAAACCTGAACAGCCAATTGTAAAACCTTAAAATAGCGATCTCCCCAAACTGCTGAGCCAACTCTTTAATGTAACCACTCTATGGAAAGACAATCATCATTTCCTTTCCAATGGCACAGCTCTCACCCTCTTATTTGACCTGAGTCAAAAGTTATTCCATATAAAAGATTGATAGGGGAAAAATGGTCACAAACAAAATCAGTAAAAAATATGGACATATCTCACATCCCCATAAGCAACATACCAAAACATGAGAATGATCCAATCCTCAGGGAATAAAATAAAAATATTTTAAAATCTTCCGATACGTAAAATGCGGGCTGTTACATTATCCTCTCCCTTTAGAATTTTGTCCCCAAAATTCCAAGCAAACACAAGCAACCACAACAATTCCGCATACCTATTATCCATGAGAAGCCAATTCTATCACCCAAACTAGTAACCATCAAGCCATGCATCCATAGCCTTATCCTAGCATGCGAAATTCTATCAAACAACTACTAAATACAACGATATAGCAACGATACAATATCATAGGGCCCTACCTACAAAGAATTCTGGATGAGTCGTTCTCATGCTCTCTTCCGTCTCCCATGTACAATCATCGCCATCTTCACTCCATTGTACCTTGACTAGCTTAACCATCTACCTCCTAATTTGTTTCGTGTTATTCCCCACAACACGAAGTGGCTTACAAGGTTTCGCAATTGCAGTCTCTACTTCTAGGTATTCGTACTGCTCTGGGGGTACCACCACATTCGAATCATGCACAAACTTCCGTAGAAATGAAACATGTAACACATTATGCACACTTGACATCTTCTTGGGTAACTCCAATCTATATGCGAGCGTTCCAATTCGCTTGGCTGTCGGAAACAGTCCAACAAACCTTGGAGCTAACTTTCCTTTACTTCTGAATCGAACCACATGCTTCAACGGCGAAATCTTCACGAAAATCATATCACCAACATTGAATTCCAAATCTTTTCGACATTTATCAGCATAGCTCTTCTGGCGATCTCGGGCCGCCTTCATTCTTTGCCGAACGGTCCCGATACAATACGAGGTCTCTCTAATCATCTCTGGCCCAAGTACCAACTTATCTCCAGCTTCTAACCAACAAGCTGGACAATTACACGGTCTCCGATACAATGCCTCGTATGGTGCCATCCCAATGCTAGAGTGGTAGCTATTGTCATATGCAAACTCAACTAAATGTAGGTGGTCTTCCCATGATCCCCCAAAATCCAACACGTAAGCTCTTAGGAGGTATTCAAAACTCAGTTGACCCTCTCGGTTTGACCATCAGTTTCGGGATGGTAAGCCGTACTTAAACACAACTCGGTTCTCAAAGCTTCTTACAAAATCTTCCAAAATCCACTTGTAAATAATGGATCTCGGTCACTTACTATGCTCTTTGGGATACCATGAAATCAAACTACCCATTTCACATAAAGTTCATCCAATATCGATGCCGTCCTAGTCGACTTGAGAGGAATGAACCTTGCACTTGTGGTCAAGCGATCCACAATGACCCAAATTCCTTCATTTCTGCCTTGGTTCTAGGTAGTCCATCGATAAAATTCATCAATACTTGCTCCTACTTCCGTGTAGGAACTTCCAATGGATGAAGCAAACCACTCGGCTTCTCTTGTTCAGCTTTCACCAACTGAAAGTTCGTACACTTAGAAATGAACTTTCCAATATCCCGCTTCATCGTCTCCCAGTAGTAGACTCGCTTCATGTCATGATACATCTTATTGCCACTGGGATGAATCATCAACTTCGAGTGATGACATTCTCTCAGAACCTCATCTCCTAGTCCATCGATATCAGGAACAACTAATCGTCTTTGCTTTCAAAGCCAACCTTCACGATCGACTTCGAACTCTTTATCCTTTGGTTCCAACATCTGGATAAACTCGACAAGCTTTGCATTACCTTTGCTTTCAAAGCCAACTAATCGTCTCGACAAGAGTAGGTCTTATCGATAGCTTGCCAACATTTCAGGTTCTAACTCAAACCTTGGCCTAAAATCGAATCTTGCCAAATACTCAAGGCTCTTCCATTCCGAAAACATCGCTTCCAAACTTGCGTGTCTTGGACTCAATGCATCTTCCACTGCGTTACCTTTGCCCAGAGTATAGACTATATCAAAATCATATGACGCTAGAAACTCTAGCCATCTTTGTTGCCGAAGATTCAAACCCTTTTGGGAGAAAAGATACATCAATGACTTGTGATCCGTAAACAACTCGAATCGAACTCCCAATAAATAATGTCTCCACATCGTCAGAGCAAACATAATCGCCGCCAACTCCAAATCATGAGTTGTTTAATTCCTTTCATGCGGCTTTAGCTGTTGACTCGCGTAGGCCACAACCATAGCCTTCTGCATCAACACCGCTCCAAGCCCAGTGCCACATGCATCGTTATATACCACCATCTCTTCATTCCCACTCGGAATGGTCAACACAGGAGCACTCGTTAATCTCTCCTTCATGATTACAAAAGCTTGACTACACTTTGCATCCTATGTGAACACTTTGTTCTTCTTTGTCAATCCTGTCAACAGTGCAGCTATCTTTGAGAAATCCTTGATAAACCATCGGTAATACTAGGCAACCCAAGGAAACTTGTCACATCCATCGCATTTTTAGGTCTACCCCAGTCCTGGATTGTTGCTACTTTAGCGGGGTCAAACGCTCTCCCCTTTCCAGAAACTACATGGCCTAAAAACCTCACTTCACTCTTCCGGAAGTGTCTGAAAACTTAGCTCTAAGTTGATGCTCTCGCAATATTTCCATCACAACTTTCAAGTGTGTCTTATGCTCTTCATCATTCCGCGAATAAACTAGAATATCATCCACGAACACAAGCATGAACTTGTTCAACTGATCTTTGAAAACTCTATTCACAAGATCTACGAAATATGCTGGCGCGTTAGTCAACCTAAATGGCATCACCAACCATTCGAAAAAACCAGATGGGGTTCTAAAAGCAGTCTTTGGCACACTATCCTTCGCCACCCTCAACTAGTGAAATCTCGTTGCTAAATCCATTTGAGAAAACACTTTGGCTTTGTGAAGCTGATCGAACAAGTCATCAATCTTTAGTATGGGAACTTGTTCTTCTTGGTCACCTTGTTCAGCTCCCGATTGTCCACACAGAATCTTAACGAGCCATCAGCCTTGGTTGCAAACACGGCCGGTGCACCCCATTCGGAAACACTTCTCTGAATGAACACTTTTCCCGAAAGGTCACGAACTTGCACCTCCAACTTTCACTGTTCCTTGGGCTCCATCGTCCTAAGAGACATAACGATTTGTCTAACACCCTCGTCCAAATCGATCCTAAACTCGATCTCATGATGCGGCGGCAAACCTTTGACCCCGTCAAAGACATCCTCATACTCATTAGCGATCATCACATATGATGAGTCTTCATATTCAATCCCAAGCGAATAAAGATAGCTCACGAAGACACCCTCTTCGCGCTTGCATCTAATCAACACCTTTCGCCCTTCCACATCCCCCAATCTCACCTCTAGCTTCTCGCAATTCACCTTTGTCTCATACCTCTTAAGCCAATCCATATCCAAGATGATCCCAAACCCAGCGAAGTTAAGAGCAAAGTAATCACTTACAAAAGAGCAACCATGAAAAGACAACACTAGACCACGACAAAACATGCACAAACTGGACGAACCCCCAAGTGGATTAGTCACGATCAATTGTTTATCACCAATCTCGGGTTCCAAATCCTAGCGGCACATAAGCTCATTGCAAATGAAATAATGCAATGCTCCAGTGTCGAACAACATACGAACTGAAACACCATTAACTGAAAGAGTACCTTACACAATGACACCCTTTCCCTTCTCCTCTACAGTAAGAGCTCTTGAAGAAGTTGACACGGCTCCCAAAGCATATGCCTTCACAACCTGCTTTCCCTTAGTTGATTCTGGATAGTCTTTCTTCTCATGCCCAGGCTTCCCACACTTGAAGCACTTCTTCTCAGCTTTGGGATTCTTGCACTCATTAGCAAAATGGCCTTTCTGCTAGCAGTTAAAGCAAACCACCACACTCTTTGGCTTCTTTTGGCCATCTTTTCCTTTTGTTGTTGTTGCTTCCTCTTCTTATTATTACCACCCAGATGTGGTTTATGAACCTCTTTGGTTGCAATGACAACATTTACTTCCTTAGGAAACAAGCTCTCATGGTGAATAGCTTTTTCCACAATCTTCTCGAATGAATCATCAAGATGATCCACCAACAGCCTTCCAATATAGGTATCCAGACCCATAATGAACTTCTCGTTCTTCTGATAAGGTGTATCAATGTATGAACGAGCGTATTTGGACAAGGCCTCGAAATTAGAACCTTAATCAGGCATAGAACGACCATTCTGTTTCAGCTCCACGAACTTCTTGAACAATGCAGATTTCTGAGCTATGGAGATAAACTTTGCTTCAAACTTAGCCTGGAATTGCTCCCATGAAATTTCTTCCTCTGCAGTCTCAAGTGTAACATAATTCCACCATTTCATGGCCTTGCTTTGCGGTTGCCTTGATGCAAACTTTCTCTTGGTTGCACTATCCAAACTCAGGTCTCCAAAGATATGAACACAATAATACATCCACCTCTAAACCTCTTCAGCTGGCTTAGATCCTTTGAATGGTTTTCCCTTTAGAGATGTATAATCCTTGCATAGTTTCGCAAAGTCCACAACTCTAGGCAACTGAACACCTACGTCTACCGTAGCTACCACTGGAGCGGGGACCCTTCGCATGAATGCCTCCATCATGGCTTCAAACATGGTAGGGTAATCTAGTTCACCGCCATTTCCCCTCCAGTATTAGCTCCCCTAGCAGCGTGTCTTGATGGTCGTCACTCATTCTAAATCTGCAATTCAGAATAATTAGTCACTACCAAGAAAAACTGCTAAAGAGGTACAACCACTACTACTACATATGCTATTATATATAGTAAGCATCCAACTGAAATATAAAAGTACATCTCTCATACGTGATTACATCTTAGAACTTTGGCTAAAGTCGTTAACCAAAGCTCTGATACCAAATGTGACGACCGCCCATAGCCCCTGCACTAAATAAGAGGAACAATGCGCTGAAAGGTGTGCCAGGCAGCTGTGGACGATGATTATAGGTAGGTAAACTCAAGCGGAAATAGAAATACTAAATAGTAGTAAAAGTAATAAGCCAATCTTCTGCTCGCCTTCGCACAACAGCATCGTCCTCACTAACCCCCTGTCGCCTGCTACTTAGTCTGCCCATCCACAACCGGATGAGCATCCCAAGGTAATATGAGGAAACATAAAACATTGAGTCAGACAACAGTCTTAACGAGCGATAAAACAGCTAACAAACTTCAATAATAAAGTATATGAGAATGGATAGATGAACAAACTAATCTACCCACAACACCAGAGAAGAACTTAACCCTATCTTCCCTACATCGGACAATGATAGCCTTTAAGATAAATAATTCAACCATTCATCCATGGAAACCAGAACACCCATTCAACCATGGTAATTATTCATAACATCCAGACTACATGTATCTCTTGTAAACCATCCTAATCGAACTCAATATCCCTCAAGCACAAGCCCCAGAGGGATAAACCAATATCAGATAAACACTCAAGAAACATCTCCTTCGATGTTGGACAATCTACATGAGATGGTACAAACAGAACAACCAATCATCCACGACTGACTCTGGCTATCACTGCCAATCCTGCTTTGAAACCATCGTTAATCGCATGACGACCAACCTAGCCATACGTCAAGGGCTAATGGTAACCCCAGTTCTAGCATAAACTCCATACTCCTTTCAACGATACGTATGTCCAACATTGACAAGTAAGCCTTTTAACGATACCCAGGGTACTCTACCTACAACCGGTCTTTTGGTGCCCCCATTATACCCCTCTTTGAGCCTGCTAGAACTTATGACAACGATAATCTCTCGGCCTTTGCATCTCTAATCATCCAACCCGATGACTCTTCGTAGCTCAAGCAACCATTATCCACCAATTCACGACCTTTGAATTGCCACCTTCTTCGTTGTTCTACACTGACCAATGAACTCATTCAACACTTCGAATATTCCCACTTGAATTCTCCTCGAAGCAATCACCCACCACCTTGATTCAAAGAAACATCAATCATAAGGTCTAAAACAATCTATAACATAACATCAACTTACTAGTGAAAACGTACCACAACATTATACCATCCACCACAGCGTTTAAAAGTGCTGCTGAAACAATCACGTCCAACCCTCGTCCCCAACTCGACCGACCTGAAAGTGACCGACCCTCATGCTCGAATAGATCTGGTACTTGTCCATGGCTTGTTCAACCCTTAAGTTTGGGACCGACCCTCCAGAATACGGCTGACCGACCCAATCACCCTCTCCATCGCCCGCTCCAATCCCAATTATTACCCATTCTGGTGACTGACTTGACCAGATGAGAACCGACCCGGTCCATCAGTAGCCAACCGTCCCTTCTACTCAGGTGCGACTAACCCGCCTCACTAGGACCGACCCAATAGCCCCACGCATTGGATCAACCAACCCACTTCATACTAGGAGCGACCGACCCTCTCCAACAGGCTCGCTTGTCCGCTTGCATTATGATAAACTTGCTAGCTCGATCGACTCCCTGGCTTGCTCGAGCCTGCTTTCTGTCTTGTTTCCCAAGAAATCACGCCATGGTACGAGCGACCCTCTTACGTGCAACCCAAAACCTACACCACTCAAATGCAACTCCAATTTTGACCAAAACTTCGCCAATCGATACAATCGACGATACCAACTCATCTGATTCATTCAATACAACCACAAGCATGTTATGAAACCAATAACATCACCAATTTGGCAACTTCATAAATAATTATTTGAAATTCACCAAAATCACCATAAGTGCAAATACAAGCAAAACTATAGATCAAACTTGCATAATCATATGGAATAGCACAGAAATTACCGGTTTAAACTTACTAAATAGGATCCTGTGTGATTCATATGAAAATGGACTTACCAAGGTGTAGATCTAAGAAATCGACTTGAATTTGATGAAAAACATGAACAAACACTCATATACTTCATTGAATCCATGTGAGAGATGTAAATCACTCACCGATTCTCCTAAACAAGCAAGAATCAATGCAATAAGATTCCGGACTACAAGCAATTCAAACCAAGTCCCTTGATCCGATGAACTCCCTCTTCAATTGATGTAGATCTAGCCTCCAATGGTGTAGATCTTCAATTTCTCTCCTTAGATTTTGATTTTTAATGAGGGAAAGGTGTTAGAGGAAGGAGGAGCACAAGGCCACCTATTGAAAGAATGGGGAAGTAAACTATTTCCCATACCTCTCACCCCTTATTTATAGTTTCCAACAGCCTACTAATGGGACTCCCCAAATCATCCCATTAAGGCTCCAAAACCTGAACAGCCAAATGTAAAACCTTAAAACAACGATTTCTCTCAAACTACTAAACCAAATCTTTAATGTAACCACTCTACAGAAAGGCAATCATCATTTCCTTTCCAGTGGCACAGGTGTCACCCTCGGATTCGACCTAAGTCAAAAATTATGCCCTATACAAGACTGACAAGGGAAAAATGGTGTGACGATCCCAAAACCCCACGACATGGTGTTAAGGATAATCATTGGAATATAACACATTAATCATCATTAGCAGATCACAGATTATAGCATAAACAGAAAATAGAATAATTTACACACATATGACAGCGGAATCATATAGAATAATCACATAAGAGAAGCACAGTACAGGATACAACTTAGTGCATAATGATACATAGTCAGTCACCATCGCCTGAGGCGGAATCATACATAAAGAGTACACAAAATAAATATCAGTCTACATCGCCAATGGCGGAATCATAATATAGATACAATAATGGTGGAGAAAATCTAAGTCAGCACGGTGTAGTCAAGCCTCGCCATGAGCCAAAGGTGCGTCAAAAACCTGTAACTAGGCTGCCCGTGTGAAAATGAGGGCACCCGAGTTTGCAAGGTGAAACAAACTACGAGTCAGTCATGGGACTGTTATGGGAAATCTACATAACTTATTAACAACAATAATAAGGCAAATCAAAGGACCATGCCACTTTCGCGGAACGGGTTTACTCCAATGAGTGCTAGTGCATGAAATAAAGTAAATGATTAAATCATCGCAATGCTTTTTATAAAATGAAGCCATTATAAGACTCAGGTCCCATCACACAATGCAACGCAAGCCGGAGGATATAGTTTTTACCTTATAATAGCCAAAAATGCTTCATACGAATTAAACAAAAGTGTTTGATATTATTACTAGTGCATATATGTTTCAAAAGCGATTCAATCATAAATATCAATCCTAGGCAGCATAGCTACCATCTACTATGTCGCCATACTAGTAATACAATCACGTCCGCATATTTCGTATCGGAAATTGGATTCCTTCATGAGTCGAGGCAAGGGGCAAGCTCCTCTCCGTTCGAGACACTCTAGCAAATGTCCTAGGACCCCACTATGATCCTTGGAATCGGCTGGGCCGATCCTCTCTTACTTTTGAGGATTAGTTATTCCTGAACACACGTTTCCCGGTCCTTACAGACCTATAATCGAGGCGCCTCGCATTCCAACAACCACACAGGTGAAAAGTATATATAATGTCAGGGCTGGTAGGTCACTGACACCACCATTGCTAGAAAGAAACGCCATGCTCTTCCAGCGGTCCGTCTCCCGTTTTTGACTCATACCGGGGTGTGAGGCTCGCGAATTCACGTTATACACAAAGCTACGTCACACAGACCATGCTTTGATCATCAACCACAAGACTTTGCTTTGCAACAGAAGCCTTGATCATATGCCACTTAGGCGTGCCACACAGACAATCCACTCCATGCGACTGATTTCTATCAATACATAACCTCTGAGCTCATACGTCTCAGAGAAGGGCATTAAGCAAGAGAATAAATTCTCCTCCGCCAAACAGATATATATTTAACAGAGATCAATCAGCACAGAACAAAATCCAATGTCAGGCACACAGTCCATTTACAAGTCCGTTCCGGGTCTGAACGAAACCGGAGGCACCAATTCCTCGCATATCCGTACAATCAACAGTATGTTTGGATGGCTACTACTTCAGTTCCTTCATGGTAGCTACTCCAATCACGAGCATCAGTAGCGCCCATCCATCCAATGTGAAGATCGTCGGTCTTCAACCGTCTTCGACTCTTCGACTTCTCAACGTCGATCGATTATTTGAAATGAGATGAACTCGGCCTTTTCAAATAACCCACGTATATTTAGATCTTCAAAACAATTTATCACATGGTTGGACTATTCAACATTCACATTTCAGTTCTTTAGTTATAATTCTCATGTTAAATACATTCAACCATCACATATCAAGTAAACACAACAAAATTGGTTTATTTCCACTCTATATCGTCTATAGTATTTTATAACGATATATCGCCATTTTTATTTAATTTAAAACGACCCTATTTAATTAAACGACGTTTCAGGTCGTGTCGATGCACTGGCGCTGCTTTTCACTAATTTTGTTTTACACATATCTGAAAATCTAACCGTTGTATCTTCACAAATTTTATATCATTAGGAAGGTCATTTCAAAACGAATCCAACGATTTCAGTTTTGGGAAAATCCGACGGTCGGATCCTCCACACTAGTCATTTGAAGTTACGATTTCAATTTACGAACTGCAGCGTCGTTATTTGATTTAATTTAATTATATTTATATATATATAAAAATATAATCGTTTTTGGCGCTGTTTTTCTTCAGATTTGAATTAAACATTCCAGACAATCCAACCGTCGGATCTTCACAAAGTTGGTGCCGTTGGAAAGATATTTCCAAGGCGAACCCCACGGTTGCAGTTTCGGGAAAATCCAATGGTCGGATTTCCCCAACTAGTCATTTGAAATCACGGTTTCAAAACACGAATTGCACGACCGCGTTTCGTTTTAATTTTATTTATATTTATATATTTATATAAATATAGTTCATTCAAAAATTCCTATATCGTTTTCACTTCAATTATTTCACTAACCCCTTTAAATTTTGGAAAATTTCGCTATAACCTCCTTTGTACGGGAGGGGCTGGGAAAATTTCCAAATAGTCACATGGGTGTCTCATATCAAAAAGGAAAAGAAAAAGCGAAGCGGCTAGCCAACAGGCTCATAAAATCATCACCCAAACAAAACAGTAAATGTGTACCTATTTGTCGGGTACAAAATTTTATTCCTCTTCTCTAGCCCCTTTTGCTATCACCTGTTCAATAAATATGCATATACATATATACAATTTTTACCACTTATCATTTTCCATTCAACTTCATATTTGATTTACTTTGGTTTAAAAACACCATTCATTCTAATGTTGCATGCATAGGCTAAAATCATATCATTAGCTAATTAATGTATATTTCAACTCATGCACATTTATTTGAACAAGTGGCTATTTTTAACACTTCACAGTTCAAAGATGATAAATTTGGCGAACTAAAATAGATTTCAACTCATGACTATTTTATTTAGTTCCTATGCATGTTAAAAATAATATTTCATTCACAAATATTTATTTCAACGTCCGCATATCTTTAGCATATCACATATATGATAAAAATGATATTTTTATCATTTAAAATATTTATTCGACAAATGGATGTTTTCAACACTTCATAGTTTCAATGAAAATGCAATTTTTTATTGTTCGATCTTTTTATTCAACACATGAACTTTTCCACTACACACACTTCTCAACACATGAGCATTTCCACACATGGATATTTTATTTATATTGTTCATATAAGAAAGATAGAATTTTTATTGTTGAAACTATTTATATAAGGCGAATATTTTACATACTTCATATATATTATAAAAATGTGATTTTTATTGTTTATACACTTCGTTCATTCACAAATGAATTAAATTTTCACACATCACTTTTCAACATATGAACATTTCCACACATGGATATAGTTTCAACATATGGCTTTAATTTCAACGCATGAAGATAATTTCAACATATGAAAATAATTCTAACACATGAATATTATTCAAAATTTCGGCAGCATAACGACAGGGTAGTTAAAACCGGCACCGTCCCTAGTACAGCTCCTCGCTCTACCTTAAAACCTCGCGGTTTTTGACAATGGGGATTCATGCATCTAATTCGCACGCAGGCGGCATGTTTTATTTTTATTTCCACAAATATTTCCAATTCATTCCAATCACCAATGGGTATTTTTCAACCACAACCAAACAATATCAACCACAAACAATTATTCAACCATTCGTATTTTTCATCCAATATTTCACACCAATTCACAACAATAAATATCGTCCATGGTTTGTGTACGAGGGGAGTGTATATATATATATATATATATATATATATATATATATATATTATAATTGTTATATTTCACTTGCATTTCAACACATATATCAATTATTCTATGCATGTATAATTCATACTTCGCTTATATAGCTTACACTACGCATGTACATGAGGTATACAACACGTGTATAATTTATATTTCGCTTATATAATTTATACACGACATTTTCCATTCAAATTCTATTAATTTAGATTTCTCACATTGGTTTGCGGAGTGCTAAAAATCGTAGATGACTCAGAAAAATCCGCGGCTTCTTCTATGTGGTAGAGAGCATCCTTGCGGTCCCGATGTTTCCTGTTTCATCGAATTTCGTCAACACACCAAAAAGATATGATTTTTCAAAGTGCAGACATCAAAAAGGACTCACCTTTCACGATGGTTCGAAACTAGGTTTGAGGTTTTCGCGGAATCCGTGGCACGTGGGGACGATTGGGGAGTTGGACGTGGAAGAGCTTCGTGAGGGGGTCCTGTCGGTGGTGGTTTGGTGGCGCTCGGTGGTAGATCGGAGCGGCGGCGGCGATGGGAAGTGGCCGACTTTCTGGCCTCGATTCAGGCAGAGGAGGCGTCGATAGAGGTCGTGGGTGGGTCGGATCTGACGAGGGGACGGAGACGCGTCGGCGGAGGTAGGTGGCGTTGGCTGGAAGTGCCTGTAGCGGCGGAGGAGAGAAGGGAGGAACGGGTTTTCGCCGTTGGTTCGAGGGTTTCGCGTTTTTTTTTGTGAAAGAAAAAATCCTATTGGCCGAGGATTTATATTATATTTTTAAATAGTGTTTTTTCCAAAGAACTCCTTTTCAAGTCCAACGACTATCGTCCCTAGCTAAATACCCCCATCCCAGACACAATGGGATATGTTTCGTCAGCCAATTCGACTGTTACAGTCAGTTATTTTTCAAATTAAAGTATAAAACATTTAATTTTTAACTTTGAACGTACATTTCAATTTGCCAGGGCCACAAACTGATTCGAAAAATTCCAAAAAAATAAATCTAGCCATGTTTTGACGCTACGGTCCCAACAAAACTAGTTTCGTCGAATTCTGGGATCGTTTGAAAAATGGCCATTTTCTGGTCGATCCAATTTAACAGAAATTGACCAAACACATTTTCTTTTGCCACGCTCACATACTAGCTTCAAAAATTATGAAATTTGAAACCTAGCAATAGTTTGACATCCCGGACCCAACAAAAGTGGTTTTGTCGAATTCCGAGGTCGTATGCAAAATATCAATTTTCCAGGGCTATATATTCTATATAGCGACCTTTCTGAAAATTCATTCGGTCATAACTTTTGATTCCCGTTATGAAACTTCGATTTTTCAGATTCGTTAGAAAGGTATTGATAAACAAATTTAGATATTTTTGGTTTGACTAAAATCTGTTATATTCTCTACCCTGCATAGTCAGTCAAAATTTGAATTCAAATTTTCAAACTGACTCACTATTTCTAATTCACTATTTTATTGAAATATTCTATTTCAATTGTTCAAATTCCTTTGAAATCACCAATTTAAAATTTTTAAATTGCTCATATTTTCCGGGTTATTACAAATGGTCACAAACAAAATCGGTAAAAATTATGGACATGTCTCACATCCCTATAAGAAATATACCAAAACATGAGAATGATCCAACCCTTAGGGAATAAAATAAAAATATATTACAATCTTTCGATATGCAAATTGCGGGTCGTTACGTGATAAGGCTTTGTTCTGATTTTGATTTCTAGAAATAATAGTAGTTAATGGTTTAGGTAAAGATTGCCCTTCTTTGAAGATTACATATGATTGGAAACCAAGAATTTGTTCAATTTGTAAATATTTTGGCCATGATACAGATAAATGTGAACACAATTCTAAGATTGAGGTGGCTTATGAGGATCATTTAGAGGGTTTTGTTGATGATACACATGCTAGATTTAATAACAAGGCCTTTTCATATGCTAACCAAAATAATGGTCGTTCAATTATAAGACTGAGATGGTTTATAATGGTCAGTATATTAATCATAGCAATTGGGCCACTATTAATTCAAAATCAAAGATAATTTGGAGAAAAATTGGTGTGAATTATAACAAGGTTAGTGAAGGTGGCACTTCCAAAGTGGTAAATGTTAATGAGAATCCTTTTGATGTATTAGCTGTTGAGACTAATGAAAACCCTATTGTGGCTGATGATACTTTAAACCTTCATATTTGTAAAGAGGCTGATCATAGAAAAGGACCTAATATTATTAATCATTCTGGTGTATTTGATATAGTAGTTGGTGTTAGGAAGCTGTTGTTCAAGGTAATGGAGCTTCTAAAGGAGATCACTCTGGTGGAGACATAGTAAATGATGATGATAATTTTTTTGGAAACCTATATGATGAAAGTTTGGATAACGTGAATGTTGATTTGCCGGTCTTAGTTCCACATCTTCTACGATTTCAAATTCATCTTATTTGAAATCATTAGGTAAGGGTACTTAGGCTCAGTCTGCTAACAAGGTAGCTTCTGCAACTTTCTCTAATATGGCTACTATGTCGTGTGCTTCGTCTTCAAGCTCAATTATGCCAAAGTCCTTTTATTCTCTGCATTTATACTCAGTTTCTAATCAACAATCACCTTATCCTGATTTAAAACCACTACCTCATATTCAGATGCCCCCACCTGCTATGGTTTCTGGAGCAGGCATGACTTCCCATAAAGTGAACACTTCTTTGGCAATGCCTACAGGTTCTGTCCCATCAACTAATTCTAAGAGCATTTAACTAAAAGGAAAATTTTGGGATTATTTAGATGAGGGTCATGATTATGTTCTTCCTTTAAACAGTAGTATAAAATCTGGTAAGCGACGTACGAGAAGGAATCCTATTTAATTGTAATTCAGTTTTTCACTCTTGAGGGGTTTATTGCTGCATTCTATCTTCTTCTTTAAATGTTGAGTTTTGGCTCGGCATTTGGTGGCATACAGTGATTTTTGTTGCACTTAGGTGATTTGAATTCTGGTTTAACTTAACAGCTTTGATAGCTAATGCTTTTTGTGGTATATTTGTGAGGTTTTGTGTGAGCTACAACATTGTTTGGTGTCATCTGAGCTTTGATTGGTTATTACCTTAGATTTTGAGCACTGTTTTGAGTTAGTTTTGATATGAAGTGATTCTACATTAATGAAGTGAGATTTTGTTTGCAATTGGATATTGCACTCTTGATTCAGGACTTAATTTTGTTTCCAGTTCTGCCATGCCGCTTATGGTCATCCTGGTATTTTTGTTGAAATTGTTGGAGAATGGAGTTTTGATGACAACAACCTTATTTCAATGATAATTGATTATAAAATATATCCTAACACTTTTATCTAGAATATACATATATATATACATATGCAAGATTTATATATAGGAATTATTACTGAACAATGTATAGTTTAAAGATATTAGAGATTCAGAATTCAGAGATGATTCAAGACTCATGAGTATTCAAGATTTCAAGAGTTCAAGACAAGTATAGTGATAGAGTCTAGTTTATGTAAGACTCTGAATATCACTCCAGGTTCAAATTCAAATTCTATTTTTCAATTCCTGATTTCAAACTCTATTTTCAAATTCTATCTTTAATCTCTATCTTTTCTACTTTACCTTCTCCATTTTACTTTTAATTTTAAACTAAAATTTTATAGCTTATAAGTTTTATATATTATATATACTTTATATTTATATAGTAGTAAATTCTATAATTTTATAAATATGTTCATATATCTTATATTTATGTTTTTATATGTTTTCCACTTTATAATACTTATTTATAACATTATGTTTTAATTCAAGAATTTCCAGAATTATATATCTATATATATCAAAACACTTTAAAATTGCTCAAAATTCAAATTTACAATAGGGATATGTCAACATACATACATGTATATGTTGACATATAACTGTCACTTTTCAGAATTGAAAGGAAGTGTCTTTTCACTATTTGTAATGTTCCAGAAGCATTGCAACGTTTCAAATCGTATAAATAAGAGCTAATTTCGAATTTTTTTAATAATTCTTCTTCTCCATCTTCATCTCCTTTCTTTATACCATTATTGTAGCGACCCAGATTTCTGGTCACTTAATTTTAAATAGTTAATATGGTTTAAATATCATGTTGATAATATAAATGGATTTTTAAATTAAGCTATCTATTTTTTTAATCGATTTAGATTTAATGTTGAATATATTAAATTAACGTAATACGAAAGCAAAGTGTAATTTAATTCAAAGTTAAAACTGAATTTAAAATAATTCAAATAATCGATATAAATTCTGTTTGAATTAAAAAACGATTTTTATAATAATTTATTTTCGAGAAATTAATTGTTTTGAATTTAAGTCATATCGATTTAAATTTATATCTTCTCAGATGTTCGAATAAGGCATTGAAACCTGTCCCGGTGGATTCAGAATGGTGGTTTAACCTTAGGAAGGACTGTTGTGGGGCTCAAATAGGAGTTTGAAATCAACGGATAATTTAAATTAAAGGATGCCGGTTCAAAAACAAATTAAAATAAATAAAATATAATAGCTTCCTTCCTAAGCTAGATACATTAAAGACCTACCTCTAATAAACCTTGCCTAGGAAAACACCTTTCTTCCTTTCCTTAACATGGAAGTATTTCTCTTTGTAAAACGCAACCACTTCCTTCTGTTTTCACAAAAAAAATCAAAAGGGCTTCAGGAAAATAAAACCAAACCAAAGTTGCTTCTTTTTCCATCTCCACAAATCGATTATCCCAAACCTCTAATTGTTTTCTTCAGCGTTCGTAAATCGATCCGCAAATACATTTAAAAATATACGAGATCGCGAGTGGGAGAAGTCGCGTAGACTATGCTCGATAGTTGGAGGCGCATGCGATCTTGCGTTCAAGTAGAAATCGCGGTTTCATGAGTTATCGTGACTAGGAAGGTTTCGAGTTAGGCCAGGTGAGTTTCCAAGGAGAAGGCATAGCGGGCGGAGCGATTTAGGGGAGGCTTGGTGGTGTTGGGACAACGTGATTTGGGGCAGTGAGGTAAATACTGGTTAAAGCGACTGTCGATGTCACGATGAAGGACACTCATGAGTTGATTTTTGGGATTAGTTTCGAATACGATGCCATTCTAGCACACGAGAGTTCACTACCACGAACAACCTTTTACCGGCGAGAAGCGATTGGAGAGGCGCAGTAGTGTTCGGGAAGGGGGCGACGAGTTTGGAGATCTGGTGAAGTTTTAGTGCGAATATGATTTGTGAAGGGAAATGGGGTTTCCGAGGAGCGTCCAAGTCAAAAAGCAGTTCATCGTTTTGTTAGGGTGTATTTCATACCGAGATGATAATTGTGAAGGCCAAGAATTTGAAGCAGTGAAAAAGGATGTCAGTACTGGTGAATAAGGTAAAATTTATTTAATTTAATTTAAGTAATTTTTTATAATTAAATTAAAGTAAGAAAATATATGTATACTGTTAGGATAGAAAATTTATTTAGCAAACCATTTGATAAAATATAAATTAGATGAATGGAAAAAAATATAATCTAAACTTGAAATTGTTAAGTGATTCAAAGCTAGGAAGTTTAAAAAGAAAAAATATATATAAGAAATTTATTTATTTGTTAATTTAATTTAATAAGTGTTAATCAGTAAATTTAAATCAAATTATCGTAGGTGCGAATTCACTCAAGAAGATTCGTAGCCGGTGATTTGGAAATAAACAGGATATTCGACAACTGTAATTTTTGTGAGTAATTCTCACTCAATAATTTTATTTAAATTATTTTTATCATTAAAAATAATTTAGTTATTTGGTTGCATTTAAATATTTTTGTGGCTATCATTTAAATATATTAGTTATATAGGATGGGTGTTTGTGGCTATTATATATATATATATATATATATATATATATATATTGGTTTGGTGGTTGGATTGCCGCAGTATCATTAGCGGATGACCCTATACTCCCCACGCTATGATAGTGGATGACCTTCAAACCGCGATTTCCTGCCTCGAAGCAAGATGGGTATTATTTATGTTGGCTAACGTCTGTGGATGTAGGAAAACAGGTTGGAGGGATCCAACTGGATTCCTCAAAAATATTATTATTTGTTTGTTCTCATATATATTATTATATATGATGTGTTAGAAAATCCATGGTTGATAATTGGAATTTTTGATTGGTTAAAATATCCCTGGACCAGAAATGCTGATATATATAAATATCAGGGAAAAGGATACTTTGAAATTTAAAGGGAAAGATCTATTTATCTAAAATAGAATTTGAATTTCAATTTGGCTATAAATATTTTAACTTGTTTTGAATATATAAAACAAGTAGTTAATTTATAAATGTTGTTTATAAATTAATAATGCGGGATTTGAAGTGAAATTATAAACATTGCTTATAAATTAAATAATGCAGGGAATTGAAATGAATTTATAAACAGTGTTTATAAATAATGTGGAAAAATTATCATTTGATAATTCGAATATTTAAATTTAAATGTGAATTTAAAAATAGAAATGTCGAATTATTTTAAAGAAGTGAGCAATGAAATTTATTCTGATGTTCAAAATGTAAATTGAACTGAAAATAAATCCGTATGGATTTATGATTTGAATTCGATTTGATCGAGTTTATTTAGATAAAATTTTGTTCTAAATATATTAGGATTATATTAAATATAAGTTAAAAAATAAAATAGGAAAATATATTCAATATTTATATTGATAAGTTATAATAAATAGAATATTCCAAAATAAGATTTTGGTTTTAAATAGATTTGAAATTGAAACTTGTTTAATATGTAAAACAAGGAAGTTAAATTTATAAACAAAGTTTATAAATTTAGTGAGATAATTATCATTTGGAGAATTTAATTATTTAAATTCAAATATGAACTTAAAAGGAAACTGGGAAGTGTTTGAAACAAAACAATTTATTATATTTCGAAATTCAGAATATAAGCTGAATTGAGATAAATCCAACGGATTATAATTAGAATTTGATTTCATCGAATTTTATATAATAATTTATTTCTAATGGAATTAGAAAATAATAATAGAAATGGAGTTGTAATGGAATTGATAACCGAGTAATGAAAAAATCGACGATTATAGATAATCAGAAATACTAAGTTGAATTAGGAAAATTGGATTTAATATATATAAATATATTAGAATGGATTTGAAATTATTATAAACGAAGTTTAAACATTTATATATTTAAATATAATTAAAACGAACTCACCGCAGCTCGATAGTTCGTAAATTGGCGTTTCGAACTTCAATTGAGCATATAGAACTCAATTTAAGTCGGAATTCTTTGAAACAACAATCTTCAGGACCGATTTGGCAATAGTTTTTTAATGGAAGAGAAAAATATGGATTTCATCTTATAGTTTTGAGTTATGTCAAAATCAAATTTTCAGACAAATAGCGCCAGAACCATTATAAAGCCATAACGGTTTATTTAAATAAATAAAAGTATTTTAAGGAAATAAAATCCGAATTGCCATTAGAAAAATCCAGGCTAGAGATATAAAATAAATATGATCTCCAGTGAAGTAAGTGAAATGATTTTTGAAACAAAAATTAGATTTTTAGTTATTGAATAGAACTAACTAATTTGAATAATAATTTGTTAATCGAAATTTGATATGAAATTGCACTTTGAATAAGTAAAGGTGATTTGAAAAATTATATTCGAATTCGAAAAGGGAACTTGAATTGAAAATGGAATTCAATTTGTTTATAAGCAAGTTAATATTTTATTTGAACATGTTATGTTCAAATAAAGAGGTAAAATAGGCAAAATAGCTAATTAGAAAATAGATTAGCAAATTGGGTTAAGACGAATGGATTGAGTTGAAACCAAATAGGAATATTTGGATATGTGTTAAGCAGGTTTGGAATGAAGTATATGAAGAGATATAAATTGAAATGCCCGACCAAAGGTACATATTTAATTTAATATGAGATTTTATGCGCCGAATTGGCAAGCCATTTGGCTTTTTGATTTTCTTTTTGAATGGAAAGGGCCTAAAGAGGCGAGTTAAGGTTTGAACTATTGACTGGTACAAAGGAGGTTATGGCGTAATTTTCTAGAAATTTAAGGAGTTAGAATATTTTAAAGAAAATTGGATGACTAGAAAAATCGATATATCAATATATATTGAATTCGATAAGGAAACGAATTTAAAATAATATTATAAACATAAAGGAAAACGATAGTCTGGTAATAGAATGAGAAAAGTATATATGTTTTAAAAATGAATTATTGCCTTTATATGATGTGGATTATTGGAGGTAAGTGGTTTTGTCTGTTTTGAAGTTAATGATGTTTTCAGCCAAGGTTTAAGAGGTAGTTATACCCTAACTTGATTGATTTCCTTTTTGACTGATAAATAGCAAGATCCAGTCTCGAAGAGAAACGTTTGAATAAGAGTTAGTCGAATGCGGTATTTTGGGTTGTTGTAACGGTGTTTTACACAACAGTCGTTTTAACCCAAGGAAGTGAAAATTTTGGAAATATGTTAATAAATATTTCCTTAGCACAGAAATAAATTGTCGTGAAAGAGATAAGTAATTGGAATGTTTTCCAATTGCAAATAAAGGATATTTTCTAAATATAGAAATTAAAAGAAGTTGATAATTGGAAATGTCTTCCATATTGCGTAAGAGGCCAAGATGATTATCGAAAATATCGTGTTAACGAATATGGATAAGGAAATGGAGAAGTGTTTTAATTAATGAAATATTAATTAAAAGGACCAGTGATTTGTTTGATGCTTTGAAAGAATGTTTGTTTTTCTTCGATAGTTAAATAACCGACTATCGAAGTGTTTGCTAATATCGTTGTCAATATGGAGAGACCGGGTTGATTATTGTCCGAGATCCACTCCATATTGGCCGTAGCATTGCGAATCAGATTATATGAAGATAATCGAAGACGGAGTAAAGTGCAAGGACTTTTTCTATTAATAGAAATTGTGCACTCGGTTTCGTTCAGTCCTAGAACGAACGTATATGGATGAGTGTCTGACAGAGTATTTCCAATGATCATATATGTTGGTCTATTTAAATATATATGGTGGCAGAGAATTTATTCTTTTAACATAATATCCAGAATATATTTGTGCAAATCAATTAATGATTAACGGATCTGACAATGTGGCATTAAAAGTGATTGTGTTATCAATGAATGATAAGTAATCGTAGCCTTAGGCCTCAACAACCGGGAAATGACAAAAATCGGGCAGGCAACATGGCTATGTGGTTAGCTTCCATTAGGGTGTATTATCACCTATCTTGAGATATTCATTTCATTATTTAATTTATTCGATGTTGTCCCATTTGGGAAACGGTTGCTGATCCCAACCGTTGGTGATATACATTCGACACACTCAAGCGAAATGAGTGGTCAGTCATGTGTGGCCGGGTTACAAGATGTTCTTGTTGAACCCAGTGTATTCTCCTCTGGAGATACACTATCGGAAGGTGGTTCCGTACCTTGTCATAGTTGGAAAGTCATTACCCAGTAAGTGCCCGCGATTTTGATTGAATATTATGTATGTGGAGTGTGAGATGAATGTGTTCCACTAGATTTCTATTTATTTGATTTGACACTATTATATTATCAAAAGAGTTTTGATATAAAGATTATCCTTTCTTTCAAACGGATTTGAAATTAAATCAAGTATTTTGGATTCTCAAAAGGGAAAAACCCGTTCCGCATTATACGGCGTGGTCTTATGAGATATCTTTTATTTTTTCAAACTTTTTCAAATTGTTTACTCATACCAGTTCTATGACTGACCTGGAATTTATTTTGTTTTGTTTTAACTAAACTCTTGGGTGCCCAAATTTGTACGGGCAGTCAAGTAGTTCAGGATTTTGCAGATTTACTTGGAGGAGCTGGAAGCAGGAGGCTTCAGCGTTATCTAGTTATTGTTTTTTCCGCTGTGTTGCAAGTGTTATACTCTGATAGTGATACTCTGATAATAGAATGTATATGTATATAGAAAATTTTGTATTCCAAAAGCTATTATATATTATACTTGGTTCCGTTGTGATAAGAGATTCTGTGTTGTTATTTATGTTCTTCTTCTAAAAAAATGATGAGTATTTCTGTGACATTTGGGTTGGACGTGTGATGTATGTAGTCAACTCAGATAGTACGGATTTGCGGGCCGTTACAGTTGGTATCAGAGCTTAGGTTGAGCGAATACCAAGGCTTTGGTGGAATGTGCTCGTTAGAGATAGGGTCAGTAGTACCCTAGAATGAGTTGAGTGTATATATACGAGAGAGCGTATTTGTTAATTGATATAAAAATTATTTTATATTGTGTTTGCTAGTCTATTGAGTGGTTTATGAATTCTGACCGAATATTGGGACACCACGAAGTCGATAAGAATTTCTAAACACTTATACAGAGAAATTTGACACAATAATGTTTTAAAGTGGGTGGATGAAATAATTTTACCCAAAAATTCTATTTTGATATAGAAAGAATAATTTTTAGAAATTATTATAATATACGGATGTGTTGGATGTTAATATTATAATCAAATTAGATTATAAAAATTGGAATGGTAATATATAACCAAAACAGAATTTGTATACGAACTAAATATGCAAATGAGATGAACTGCAATTGGATTTAAATCATAATTTTAAATTTAAAATCCTTGGTGTTTAGGAAAATATTTTTTGAAGTATATTAAAATGATATAGCTTTGAAAAGGATTTTTGGAATGGAAAACCATTTTTAAATGGATCTTTCAAAGTGATAAGGCACTAAACTCACTTTAGTAGCTGGGAAATAATTCTGATGATGATCGTGACATCATCATTGTTCATTTTCGAGTTCTAAGTTATGGATTGCTACCTTAGAATAGTTTTGATAGACATTTGTTTGAAAGAAAACAAGTTGGGTTTGAAAATTCAAATGTTTTGAATTTGTGATGAGTTATAAATGTAGGTATATGTTTATATGATTTCAAAGGGATTTGAAATAAAATCCCGGGAATTTGAATTTCTGAAATTTAAATTATATTAAGCAAGTTAAATGGATTGAAGTGAATTAATTGACTAAAATCAATTTGAATGGGTTTAATGGAATACAGGTTAGATATAAATGTATTGATTATAGATCATTCGAATTAAATGAAGGAAAATCAAAAGTTTTGGTGGAATTAAATTTGTTGAAATGTAAAGAGCTGAGTTTCAACATAAGTGCAATTTTGAAAAGTAATGGATTTGTACCATTTTTCCTACCTTAGAAATTTTGGGGACGAAATTCTTTTAAAGGGGGAAGAATGTAACAACCCGGATTTCTGGTCAATTAATTTTAAACATTTAATATGGTTTAAATATCAAGTTGATAATATAAATGAATTTTTATATTAAGTTATCGATTTTTTTTTAATCGATTTCGATTTAATATCGAATATATTAAATTAACATAATATGAAAGCAAAGTGTAATTTAATTCCGAGTTAAATCTGAATTTAAAATAATTCGGATAATCGATATCAATTCTGTTTGAATTAAAAAACGATTTTTATAATAATTTATTTTCGAGAAATTAATTGTTTTGAATTTAAGTTATATCGATTTAAATTTATATCTTCTCCATATGATCGAATAAGGCTTTGAAACCTGTCCCAATGGGTTCAGAATGGTGGTTTAACCCTAGGAAGGACTGCTGTTGGGCTCAGATAGGAGTTTGAAGTCAACGGATAATTTTAATTAAAGGATACCGGTTCAAAAACAAATTAAAATAAATAAAATATAATAGCTTCCTTCCTAAGCTAGATACATTAAAGACCTACCTCTGATAAACCTTACCTAGGAAAATACCTTTCTTCCTTTCTTTAGCAAGGAAGTAATTCTCTTTATAAAACGCAACCACTTCCTTCTGTTTTCACAAAAAAATCAAAAGGGCTTCAGGAAAATAAAATCAAAGCTGCTTCTTTTTCCATCTCCTCAAATCAATTATTACAATCCTCTACTCGTATTCTTCAGCGTTTTTAAATCGATCGGCAACTACATTTAAAAATAGAAGAGATCGTGAGTGGGAGAAGTCGTGTAGACCATGCTCGATAGTTGGAAGTGCATGAGATCTAGGGTTCAAGAAGAAATCGTGGTTTCACGAGTTATCGCGACTAGGAAGGTTTCGAGTTAGGCGAGGTAAGTTTCCAAGGATGAGGCATAGTGGGCGGAGCGGTTTAGGGTAGGTTTGGTGCTGTTGAGACAACGTGCTTTGGGGCAGCGAGGTAAACACTGGTTAAAGCGACTTTCGATGTCGCAATGGAGGACACTCACGAGTTGATTTCTAGGATTAGTTTCGAATGCGATGCAATTCTAGCACACGAGAGTTCACTACCGCGAATAACCTTTTACCAGCGAGAAGCGAATGGAGAGGCGCAGTAGTGTTCAGGAAGGGGGCGACAAGTTTGGAGATCTGGTGAAGTTTTAGTGCGAATGGGATTTGTGAAGGGAAATGGGGTTTCTGAGGAGCGTCCAAGTCAAAAAGCAGTTCATCGTTTTGTTGGGGTGTATTTCATATCGAGATGATCATTGTGAAGGCCAAGGATTTGAAGCAGTGAAAAAGGATGCTAGTACTGGTGACTAAGGTAAAATTTATTTTTAATTTAAGTAATTTGTGATAATTAAATTAAAGCAAGAAAATATATGTATATTGTTAGGATAGAAAATTTATTTAGCAAACCATTTGATAAAATATAAATTAGATGAATGGAAAAAAAATATAATCTAAACTTGAAATTGTTAAGCGATTCAAAACTAGGAAGTTTAAAAGGAGAAAAATACATATATAAGAAATTAATTTAATAAGTGTTAATTAGTAAATTTAAATCAAATTATCGTAGGTGCGAATTCATTCAATAAGATTCGTAGCCGGTGATTTGGAAATAAACAGGATATTCGAAAACTACAATTCCGGTGAGTAATTCTCACTCAAGAATTTTATTTAAATTATTTTTATGGTTAAAAATAATTTAGTTATTTGGTTGTATTTAAATATTTTTGTGGCTATCATTTAAATATATTAGTTATATAGGATGGATGTATGTGGCTATTATATATATATATATATATATATATATATATTGGTTTGGTTGTTGGATTCCCGCAGTATCATTAGCGGATGAACCTATACGCCCTACGCTATGATAGTGGATGACCTTCATACCGCGATATCCTACCTCGAAGCTGGATGGGTATTATTTATGTTGGCTAACATCCGTGGATGCAGGAAAACAGGTTGGAGGGATCCAATTGGATTCCTCAAAAATATTATTATTTGTTTGTTCTCATATATATTATCATATATGATGTGTTAGAAAATCTGTGGTTGATAATTGGTATTTTTAATTGGTTAAAATATCACTGGACCTGAAATGCTGATATATATAAATATCAGGGAAAATGATAATTTGAAATTTAATGGGATAGATCTATTTATCTAAAATAGATTTTGAATTTCAATTCGGTTATAAATATATTAACTTGTTTTGAATATATAAAACAAGTAGTTAATTTATAAATATTTTTTATAAATTAATAATGCGGGATTTGAAGTGAAATTATAAATGTTGTTTATAAATTAATTAATGCAGTGAATTGAAATGAATTTACAAACAGTATTTATAAATAAAGCAGAAAAATTATCATTTGATAATTCGAATATTTAAATTAAAATGTGCATTTAAAAATAGAAATGGGGAATTATTTTAAAGAAGTGAACGATGAAATTATTCTGATGTTCATTATGTAAATTGAACTGAAAATAAATCCGTATGGATTTATGATTTGAATTTGATTTGATCGAGTTTATTTAGATAAAATATTGTTCGAAATATATTATGATTATATTAAATATAAGTTTAAAAATAAAATAGGAAAATAGATTTTATATTTATATTGATAAGTTATAATAAATAGAATATTCCAAAATAAGATTTTGTTTTTAAATAGATTTGAAATGGAAACTTGTTTAATATATAAAACAAGGAAGTTAAATTTATAGACAACGTTTATAAATTTGGTGAGATAATTATCGTTTTGAGAATTTAAATATTTAAATTCAAATATGAACTTAAAAGGGAACTGGGAAGTGTTTGAAACAAAACGATTGATTATATTTTGAAATTCGGCATATAAGCTGAATTGAGGAAAATCCAACAAATTATAATTAGAATTTGATTTCATCGAATTTTATATAATAATTTATTTCTAATGGAATTAGAAAATAATAACAGAAATGGAGTTGTAATTGAATTGATAACTGAGTAATGAAAAAATCGACGATTATGGATAATTAGAAATATTAAGTTGAATTGGGAAAATTGGATTTAATATATATATAAATATATTATAATGGAGTTAAAATTATTATAAACGAAGTTTAAACGTTTATATATTTAAATACAATTAAAACGAACTCGCCGCAGCGCGGCAGTTCGTAAATTGGCATTTCGAACATCAATTGAGCATATAGAACTCTATTTAAGTCCGAATTCTTTGAAACAACAATCGTCAGGACCGATTTGATAATAGATTTCTAATGGAAGAGAAAAATCTGGATTTCATCTTATAGAATTTGATTTATGTCAAAATCAAATTTTCAGAAAAACAGCGCCAGAACCATTATAAAGTCATAACGGTTTATTTAAATAAATAAATGTATTTTAAGGAAATAAAATCCCAATTGCCATTAGAAAAATCCAGACTGGAGATATAAAATAAATATGAACTCCAATGAAGTAAGTGAAATGATTTTTGAAACAAAAATCAGATTATTAGTTATCGAATATAACTAACTAATTTGAATAATAATTTGTTAATCGAAATTTGATATGAAATTGGACTTTGAATAAGTAAAGGTGATTTGAAAATTATATTCGAATTCAAAAAGTGAACTTGAATCGAAAATGGAATTCAATTTGTTTATAAGCAAGTTAATATTTTATTTGAACATGTTATGTTCAAACAAAGAAGTAAAATAGGAAAAACAGCTAATTAGAAAATAAATTAGCAAATTGGGTTAAGACGAATGGATTGAGTTGAAACCAAATAGGAATATTTGGACATGTGTTAAGCAGGTTTGGAATGAAGTATATGAAGAGATATAAATTGAAATGCCCGACCAAAGGTACATATTTAATTTAATATGAGATTTTATGTGCCGAATCGGCAAGCCACTTGGCTTTTAGATTATTATTTTTTTTGAATGGAAAGGGCCTAGAGAGGAGAGTTGAAGTTTGAACTATTGACTGGTACAAAGGAGGTTATGGCGAAATTTTCCGAAAAGAAAATTGGATGACTAGAAAATCAATATATCAATATATATTGAATTCGATAAGGAAATGAATTTAAAATAGAATATTATAAACAAAAAGGAAATCAATAGTGTGGTGATAGAAAGAGAAAAGTATATAAGTTTTAAAAATGAATTATTGGCTTTATATGCTGTGGATTATTCGAGGTAAGTAGTTTTGTCTTTTTTGAAGTTAATGATGTTTTCAGTCAAGGTCTGAGAGGTAGCTATACCCCAACTTGATTGATTTCATTTTTGACCAATAAATAACAAGATCCAGTCTCGAAGAGAAACGTTTGAATAAGAGTTAGTCAAATGCGGTATTTTGGGTTATTGTAACGGTGTTTTACACAACAGTCGTTTTAACCCAAGTAAGTGTAAATTTTGGAAATATATTAACAAATATTTCCTCAGTATAGAAATAAATGGTCATGAAAGAGATAAGTAATTGGAATGTTTTCCGACTGCAAATAAAGGATATTTTCAAAATATAGAAATTAAAAGAAGTTGATATTTGGAAATGTCTTCCAAACAGCGTAAGAGACCAAGATGATTATCGAAAATATCATGTTAACGAATATGGATAAGGAAATGGAGAAGTGTTCTAATCAATGAAATATTAATTAAAAGGCCCAGTGATTTGTTTGATGCTTTGAATGAATGTTTGTTTTTCTTCGATAGTTAAATAACCGACTATCGAAGTGTTTGCCAATATCGTTGTCAATATGGAGAGAACGGTTGGATTATTATCCGAGAACCACTCTGTATTGGAAGTAGCGTTGCAAATTAGATTTTATAAAGATAATCGAAGATGGAGTAAAGTGCAAGGACTTTTTCAATTAATAGAAATTGTGCCTTCGGTTTCGTTTAGTCCTAGAACAAACGTATATGGACGAGTAACTAACAGAGTATTTCCAATGATCGAATATGTTGGTCTCTATAAATATATATGGTGGGGAAGAATTTATTCTTTTAGCATAATATCAATAATATATTTGTGCAAATCAATTAATTATTAACGTTTCTGACAATGTGGTATTCAAAGTGATTGTGTTATCAATGAATGATAAGTAATCGTAGCCTCAGGCCTCAACAACCGAGAAATGACAAAAATTGGGCAGGCAGCATGGCTATGTGGGTATCTTCCATTAGGGTGTATTATCACCTATCTAGAGATATTCATTTCATTTTTTAATCTATTCGATGCTGTTCCATTCGGGAAACGGTTGCTGATCCCAACCGTTGGTGATATACATTCGATATACTCAAGCGAAATGAGTGGTCGGTCATGTGTGGCCGGGTTACAAGATGTTCTTGTTGAACCTAGTGTATTCTCCTCTAGAGATACACTCTCGGAAGGTGGTTCCATACCTTTTCATAGTTGGAAAGTCATTACCCAATAAGTGCTCGCGGATTTGATTGTATATTATGTATGTGGAGCGTGAGATGAAAGCGTTCCAGTAGATTTCTATTTATTTGATTTAGACACTATTATAATATCAAAAGAGTTTTAATATAAAGATTATCGTTTCTTTCAAAAGGATTTTGAAAGTTAAACTAAGTATTTTGGATTCTCATAAGGGAAAAACCCGTTCTGTGTTATACGGCGTGGTCTTATGAGATATCGTTTATTTTCTCAAACTGTTTAAATTGTTTACTCATACCAGTCCCATGACTGACCCGGAGTTTGTTTTGTTTTACCTAAACCTTGGGTGCCCAAATTTGATCGGGAAGTCAAGTAGTTCAGGATTTTACAGATTTACCTGGAGGAGCTGGAAGTAGGAGGCTTCAGCGTTATCTAGTTTTTGTTATTTCCACTGTGTTGTAAGTGTTATAATCTGATAGTGATACTCAAATAATAGTATGTATATAGAAAATTTTTATTCCAAAAGCTGTTATATATTATATTTGGTTCCGCTGCGATGTGAGATTCTGTGTTTTTATTTCGATTCTTCTTGTACCTTTTCTTCTAAAAAAAATGATTCGTATTTCTGTCATATTTGGGTTGGACGTGTGATGTATGTAGTCAACTCAGATAGTACGGATTTGCGGGCCGTTACAATTATTTTTCTTATTTTTATGATTTCTATACTTATACTCTGCGAATTCAATTCTATTTACATGAAATTTCTTCTTTTCTCACTCTCTACTCATTACTCTTTGAATCGAAGTGCTATTGAAGAGTTATAGGGCTGTTGTAATCATTTGGGAAGTGTTTGGGTAATCGGTGTTTTCCTTGTAGCCGTGAAATCAAGGAACGGCAGCGGTGTTACCCTTGTAGCCGTGAAATCAAGGAGAGTATACTTGATCAAGTGTGTGGAATCGGTGTTACCCCTTGTAGCCGTGAAATCAAGGAGGTTGTACTTGGATATTGATATAGTAATAAAACTCTGCGCAATCCAGCATTGCGTGGGACTGGACATAGGAGCAATTCCGAATCAGTATAAAATCCGGTGTGTTCTTTCATTTTCTGCTTTTTTTTGTTTATCTTTGTGTTTGTGTTTTTGTTTGTTTTTGTTTGTGTGATTGTTTCTGTGGTGTTTGATTCATATAGTAGATCATATAAGTTTTAGATTTTGTTTAAATTCTCAAAAACACTATTTACCCCCCCTCCCCTCTAGTGTTAGTTTTTTCCTTAACGATCCATTCCGCAATCCCTAACAATTGGTATCAGAGCAAGGCCTTTCAAAAATTTTATAATATGATTTTTGAAAATAGTTATAATGGAAACCAACATTGATAACAACAATAGTTCTTTTGTAGAGGGTCGGTCCACTATTGGACCACCACTGTTTATTGGTAGTAATTATTCTTATTGGGCATGTAGAATGAAAATATATTTACAATCAGTAGGATTAGACACATGGAATAGTACACAGAATGATTTTGATGAACCCGTAACTGCTTTTGCATAATGGACAAATGAACAAAAGGTTTCTGCACAAAGAAATTATAAAGCCACGAATATGTTATTTTGTTCATTAGATAGGAATGAGTTTAATAGAATGTCAGTATGAAAAACTACTTATGAAATTTGGAAAACTTTACAAGTTACTCATGAAGGAACTAGTAGTAAAACAAACTAAGATATCAACGTTAGTTAATCAATTTGAGTTATTTAAAATGAATGAGAATGAGTCTATCTCCGATATGTAATGCAGATTTCAAGAGATAGTGAATTCATTAATGGCACTTGGAAAAACTTATTCTAAAGAAGATCAAGTCAGAAAAATATTGCATTCACTGACCTCAGAAAGGGATCAGAAAACTTCGGCAATTGAATAAGCCAATAATGTCACTGAAATTAAGATTGAGGAGTTAATCGGAAATCTGATGTTGAAGTCCAATTATAGAAAAGAAAGGAAAACAGGTCAACTGAGAAGAAATCCATTGCATTTAAAGTAACAACAAATGATTCGAACTCGAGTACTGAAGATAATGAAGAAACAACCCTTATGACAAGACATTTTAGAAAATTTCTGAAATATAGAAGAAAAAATTATTTTTAAAATCATAACCAAGGAAATTCAAGAAGAAATGATGATCAATGTTATAACTACAACAAACCAGGCCATATGAGGAGAATATGTCCATACTCGGATAAATCAACTCAACAAACGGACAACAGCAGTTCGTCAAGGAAGAGAAAGAAAGCATATGTAGCAACATTAGATGATTCAGATTCATCAACAAGTGATGAAGAGTCAGAAACTGGAAATTCAAATATGTGCTTCACGGAAATTTAGAATTCCGAAACTTTTGAAGAAAAGGATCTAAAAACCGGGTAAGCCTTAATTAATTTTTAAATTTTCTTTTGTTGAATGGTTGCTTTGTTTGTTTGCTTTATTTTGGATTCAAAATTAAAATTTTAAAATTCATGGTTGTTCAAAATCAAATTTTAGAAAGATTCATCAACAAGTACCTATAGAAGTCGAAGAAGAAGAAGAAACTTTTTTAGAAAGTGTTGAGTGTCCAACCAACACTAGACACATTTCCAAAGAGATTATTGTTCAAAATCAAGTGAAAATTGTCAACAATCAAAAGAAGCTTAAGAAGAAATTTTCCAAAATGACCAAGTTCATGGTCAAGATAGAAAGAAAGCTTGGAATTTCATCTTCCTCACCATCATCCGCTGAAAACTAGCCTATCTAGTTTTATTTATCTTAAATATTTGCATGTATTTTCTTTCGAATCTCGTATTTAGTGTTGCTTAATTAGTTGGATGTATTTGCTTTTTATGAGCTAATGAATCGAGTTTTATTAATGTTGAAATTATCTTTAGGTTACTACAAAATATTTAGAGTTAAATATACTATAATATAAGATCAAAAGATTCAAAATTTGAAAATTTTCAAAAAATATTGAATGGGCATGTTAACGTTATTTTCCATCAACACCCGGAGTAAGTTATATAAGACATGTGTTCTAGAAATTTAATGCAGTCATGATCCAGGGTTACTAAAGGATATTCATAGGCTAGTATTACTTAGCTAAATCTACCTTTCCTTAAGCATCAGAATCCCAATTCTGAAGATTAGTTATTCTGCCCTCAAGGGGTGAATATAATGCTTATAGTACAATGGAATTCCGAAATGACCTGAAGAAGTTTTACTTAGCATGACACAACTAAGGTGTTATGAAATTAGTTTCTCCCTAGATCACAAATGTGATGATGTATATTGTGATAAGAAGAAAACATGTTAATGCTTCTCCATATTTAGGAGAAAAGAGGCTTCACGATGCTTATTAACTCGGATGATCCTTCCGCATCGCACCAGCCCGAAGGGCACCAATTGCATCAGAGATCAAGTTATAAGCATGCAGGCAACCTCCTTTCAGAGGTTAGGAAGCATTAGGCTCATTATGAGAGCATTGATCAGCGTTGCAAACCCTCAAGATAGAAAGAGGAGGACTTCAGATTTCTATGAAGCCCTTCTTTTTCCACAAAGGTGCCATGATCAACTTTCTCATACGAAAGGTTAGTGCTAACTCTCTGTTTCATCATAATGTCACAATAAGATTATCAAATCGCAAGATGTTTAAATCTCAGAATTCTTTCCTTCATAAATTGTAGATGTATTACAAGAGTTAAAGAAATCCCCAGTCCGGTTTGGAATATAGGGTTTGCTCCTTAGAGAAGAAAGAACAAGATTGAGAAAAATGGAAAAATTCCCCTAAAATGTGACCCCTAGGTTATTATTTATAGAGAAATCGAGGACTCTTTTGATATTGGACCATTGGGCCTGCGAATACCTTGGTCGGTTGCCTTTTTCCTTGATTTCGATTATTCTAGCTCCTAGCCGCTTTGTGGTGTGGATTACAACTTCTGGAAGGAAGGTCCTAGTCAGTTGGGGCTTCTGTGAGAGTGACATGAGTTTGTTGATATAGTAGCTTTTTCTGGAAGGTCTTTGAACCTTTTGTTGTATACTCTCGGTTTTAAGCTTCCGGATGCAGGCTTCTGGTTTTCTTATAAATACTTAGAGGAGCTTGTCCTCAAGATATATGTAGATAGATGCTGATTCGGAACCGATGTTGGTTTCAGTACTAGGTAGTTTAGTATGGATAGCATGTATCCTTCTTAGGGTTCCGGTTTGCCTTTCGGTGGGGTCTCCGAGTATCGTCTAGTCTTTTGGAAGGTAGCCCCGAGTGAGCTTTCTGTTGTCTTTCAGTGCGGTCTTTTGGTGTTTATGCAGTAGATGTTTCTAAAGCTGGTTTCGGATAATCTTAATGCACTTTCGGCTTGATACTCTTGATGCCTTTATCTCCTGCTGTATCGGTATTAATAAGGCTGATACTGACAACCCTTCCGCCCTTCCGGATTTTCGTTGCCTAGACTCTTGCCTCTTTCTTTCTTAGCTTCCGACTTAAGTGACCTTTCGCTATATGATCCCCCTATCTGAGGGACCCTGCCAGATAAACTTCGTTGGCACTCTATAGACTTTGAACTCCTTTCTTCCTGGGAGGTGCCGGTTTATGCTGGTCTCAGATCATTCTTTCCTGCTTTCGGTTCTTTCTATTATTCAGCGTTCTGCTTTCGGAAGATTCTTCTGTGCTTGTCCTCCGATACCCCTTCACTACCAGCCTATGTTAGAGGTTAATTTTGGTTGTAACAACATACATAATTATGTATGTCGACATATAACTGCCAGATTTTCAAAACTTTTCAAATTTTAAAATTAAATAACTAACTCATGTCTATTTAAAATCCAACTAATTCCTGACCTTATTTAAGCCTGTTTCTTCCAGAAAAATTCATTATTCCATTTCTTCTTCTACTCTATTCATTTCTTATCAAATCCATGGAAAATCCAATCCATAACTTAAGCCAAAATCTTGAAGAAATGTTGAATTCCTTCAAGAACATTCTCTCTATAATTCTACGAAACTAGCATCATCTTGAATTAAGCCAAATAAAGATGTTTGAACAGAAAGAGAAGCATTTTGATGCAATTTGGTGGCAAATATCCTCTCTTTTCACAGATGAAGATAACAATCTCGCTAAGGCACTAGAAACCAAGAAGATAAAGATTGGGAAGTCATCAAGAAGGATCCAATCTTTGGAGAATACGGTTGGGTAGAAGTCCCAAGAAACATTTAAATTGCTTGGTATGATTGATATGTTTGATTTGTTTGAATTCGTTTGATTTAAAATCTATGACTTAAAACTTGTATATACATTAAACATATGGTGTGGTGTGCTTGATTTGATTTGTATATATAATATATGTAATTATATTACTTGATTGGTTTGTTTGTATAATTAGTATTGATTATTGTATAATCATAAATTTTGTTGGAGTATTCTTCTTTAGCATAAGCATTAGATACATATAGAATTAAGGAGAGTACCTTACTTTAGTATAGAATATATATAGATTTAGGACTCGGGGGAGTAATTTACTTTGGTATATGAATTATTTAGGTAATTAGGGGCAGTAGTTTTAGAATTTCTTTTTGATAATGCCAAAGGGAGAAAATTATAAAATATAGAATTAGTTTATAGGATTCATATAGACAGGAGGAGCATTAGAAGGATCGTCATCAACAGGTATGAACAGGTATGAATATATATTTTATAAACTAAAGTTGTCATCATCAATAAGGGGGAGATTGTTGGAGAATGGAGTTTTGATGACAACAACCTTATTTCATTGATAATTAATTATAAAATATATCCTAACACTTTTACCTAGAATATATATATGTACATATGCATGATTTATATACAGGAATTATTAGTAAAGACTGTACAGTTTAAAAGATATTAGAGATTCAGAATTCAGAGATGATTCAAGAGTCGTGAGTATTCAAGATTTCAAGAGTTCAAGAGTTCAAGACAAGTATAGTTATAGAGTTTAGTTTATGTAAGACTCTGAATAACACTCCAGGTTAAATTTCAAATTCTGTTTTCCCATTTCAGATTTCAAACTCTATTTTCAAATTCTATCTTTAATCTCTATCTTTTCTACTTTACCTTCTCCATTTTACTTTTGATTTTAAACTAAAATTTTATAGTTTATAAGTTTTATATATTATATATACTTTATATTTACATAGTTTTAAACTCTATAATTTTATAAATATGTTCATATATCTTATATTTATATTTTTATATGTTTTTCCGCTTTATAATACTTATTTATAACACTATGTTTTGATTGAAGAATTTCCAGAGTTATATGTATATATATATATCAAAACACTTTAAAATTGCTCAAAATTCCAACTTACAATAGTGATATGTCAACATACATCTATGTATATGTCGACATATAACCGTCACTTTTTCAGAATCGAAAGAAGTGTCTTTTCACTATTTGTAACGTTCCAGAAGCATTGCAACCTTTCAAATCTTATAAATAAGAGTTGATTTCGATTTTTTTAATTCTTCTTCTCCATCTTCATCTCCTTTTTTTACACCATTATGTTTTCTTATTTTTATGATTTCTACACTTATACTCTGCCGAATTCAATTCTATTTACACAAAACTTCTTCTTTTCTCACTCTCGACACATTAGCTCCTGAATTGAAGTGTTATTGAAGAGTTATAGGGCTGTTGCAATCATTTGAGAAGTGTTTGGGTAACCAGTGTTTTCCTTGTAGCCGTGACATCCAGGAACGGGAGCAGTGTTACCCTTGTAGCTGTGAAATCAAGGTCAGTATACTTGATCAAGTGTGTGGAATCGGTGTTACCCTTGTAGTCGTGAAATCAAGGAGGTTGTACTTGGATATTGATGTAGTAAAAAATCTCTGCGCAATCCAACGTTGCATGGGACTAGACGTAGGAGGAATTCCGAACCAGTATAAAATCCGGTGTGTTCTTTCCTGTTCTGCATTTTATTTTTGTTCATCTTCGTGTTTGTGTTTGATTCTGTGTATATGATTGCTTATGTGGTGTTTGATTCATATAGTAGATCATATAAGTTTTATATTTTGTTTAAATTCTCAAAGCTCTATTCACCCCCCTCTAGTGTTAGTTTGTGCCTTAACGATCCATTCCGCAATCCCTAACAGAAATTGTGGAAGTACTGGTTCGAAGTAAAGTTGGTTTTTGTGATGCATTTTAAGTAGTTGTTCTTACGTATGATGTATTGGAGAAATGCAGTGTTGAGTATTTTTTCTGAACACAGTAATGTTGTGTGTTTTGCACGTGTTGTAAAGCTATTGTGTTGTTTGGGTTGTAATCTTGTAAGTATTGTAATTGATTACTATGTGAATAAAAGTTAAATTGCCTTTCAAAAAAAATATTAACTCTATTGATAAGTAGTTTTGCATTTTATTTATTTTTAAGCAAGGTCTTCCCGATCCATTCATATATCAACTGCACGCAAGTGCATTTTCCCCAAAGGAAATGTATATTTAAGTATCTATATAGAAGCTTTAATTGATTACCTAATAACGCAATTTTTTTCAAATCCTAGAACCCCTTCTAATATATCCCAACAAACATTAGACCAACATTCTTTATGTGATTTTTTTTTCCAGAAAAGAATTGAGCAAATCTGTTATATATTGCATGAAAGCTCAATGTTCATCTAAAGACCTTTCAGGTTTAATTTCCTTAAAAATCCCACATGTTTCCATGTGTCACTGTTGTTTAATTGTCTTAGATTTGTTAAAAAAATCTAATCGTAGTTATTGCTTAAATGAATTCTAATGGAATTATTAGCATTTGTAGATTATCTTCCTATTCTTCATTTTTTTTTTAAATCAATGTGCACATTTGTCATCTTCTAGTTCTTTAACTTCCACTTCATTTTCCCATAATATCATTCCTTTTCTTTTCTAGATTTCTATGCATGCTACGATTAAAAATCTATTTATCCATTATAATGTATGAAAGATCAATTATATTGTATGAAAGCTCAATATTCAACTGAAGTCCCTTTAGTTCCAATTTTATCAAAAGTCTCACGTGTTGTTATGTGTTGTTGTAGTTTAACTTTTTTTAATATGTAACTACTTATGCTAACATGTAGTTATTTATAAAGGATCTAATAGACTCATTAATATTTTATAGATTATCTTGCTACCGTAAACTTAAATGAAATATCAATGCGCACATTTGACATTTTCTAATTCTTTCACTCCCATTAAATTTTCTCACAATATCGTCTTTTTCCTTTCTAGAAATTCTATGTGTGCTACAGTTAAAAATTTATCTGTCTATTATCTATTATACTACTAGTGCGAACCCGTGCTATGCAGTGGGTATGCAACTATATAGGTGAGTATTATCTTTATTTATCTTCTTGTGTTGTTTTTACGGAAACAATAGCTAATTGGAGATTTTCATTTAAATTATGTATGTAGGAAATATATTTCAGAGTTACAATCAATAATCTTTTAGCCATATTTATGTATTATGTTTTAGCATTTTATTCTAAAAATTTGAAATTGAATAACTTTGTGGTTATGTAATTTCAAAATCTATGGTTTATGATGATCGCTTCTTTTGTGTCATTACTGGAATACAAATAAATGATCAAAAATTGATTTTTTTTAAATGCATTCATTTTGAATAATGAAAACGAATACTCCATTTGTTGTGGCATAAATTTAATTCAAGTATACATTTTAACATACAAAATAAATAAATAGATTTTGAGAATAGAATGATGTTAATGCATGCAAAGGAGATCATACTTAAGCATGAATTAAACGTCTAACACATAGAAGTAAAATAAATATGTTGGAGAATTATTTTTGTATTTGAACTTGAGACAAGATATATAATATTTATGCTCGTGAAAAAATGAACTTTTAAATCAAGGTTAGAGGATAAAAAACGCCAACGGCGGTGGTAGTGCTATAATTTTATCTTTTGGTTGAGTTGATGCCAAAAAGCGTTAGTATACTACATACTGTAAAAATCTTGGAATAAAATGGGTAGGTAATATAGATATATAAAAGAATAAAAAAGAACTAACAGTAAAATTTTGAAAGACCGTGTATTAGCATTGAGTTTGCATAGCCTTAGAGAAACTAAATAAAGTACTCGAGTTTTAGAAAACAAATGCAAAAACTATAGGACTACAATCAATATTTCACACACAATTGTATCAGGTTCCAAGCAATTCGATATAGTTATATGCTCAATATATCACGAATAGCCATAAACAACATCATCAAATCATTATCCAGTGCGAACATCAAAAAATAATATGGTATAATAGTATATTTTAGTACAATGTAACAAAGGCTTGTATAGATCTTAATGCCATCCATTATCCATTGCAGTAGGCTTTCATTTAAGTTCAAACTGTTCTTTATCCACATCTCTAAATGATGACCCATATTCAACATGTTCCACATTTTGGCTTTAGCAATAGATCCAATTGTAGTCTTTCATGTGAAGTATATATAACGATAAATTTTGGAGCACTATCTTATTAAAGATACTTATTACGGTCCCTGTAAATAAGGAAAGAAACTATAAGAAAACGGTCTAGTTATAACATAATTGTGGTATTAAAATCAAGTATGTTTTCCAATGTTTACAGATGTTGCAACATAAAGCCCAAACTCCAAAACTTTAAACACACGACCTTGGTATAATTCTTTCATAACGATAGCATATGTTTGGAATACATCATTATAAGGCAATTTAGATGAAATAAATTTTCTAAAAGCGGCCTTGCAAAACATGTTGAAATATCCACATATGTTTAAAGTATATCAATCATTTGATTATGTTACCATTAATTTAAGTTATGCCTTAGGAAATCAACCCGGATTATATAAAGGTTTGAACCCTGGACCATTATTTGAACTGAAGATATTAACGCTATACTACTGGCTAAGCAGAAGCATGGTGCAAGAGTTGGGTTACTATTACAAATATTGATGTCTATCATCATATTCATGTCTTATTAAAGAAAATTAAGGAATGTTTGGCATATATGAATGTCTTTAACTTCTAATTATTTGTCATAACTCGTAAGCCACGATGGTAAAATATAAATATAGCATTGAAATTGGCAAAACTATAGGGCAACCTCCCGACCTCATCAATAATCACTAATTTGACATTGGTTTAAATGTTTAACAACTTGGTCTGTGCAAAAAAAAAAAAAAAGTTAACAAGAGTTTATCTACTACTAAGAGATGATAAGAAAGTGCAATATTCAAATAATGTGCCATATTATTACGTATGAAGTTTGTTTTTGACATAATTGGTAGTTAATGCAGATTTATTAATTCTTAATTTGAAGTTCTATTCCATTTTACCTAATATGCTATATTATATGAGGTTCCAATGATATTCTATCTTGAAAATATAATAGAGAAATTAAACTAAATATCAATCTCTTGGTTTTCTACAGTAATGTGCATACCACCAACTTTTAGACATTCACTATTTCAAGAATCCCCGATTATTTTATATAGTTTACATTTCCAAAATCCTTTTCACATACTTGCTATAATTGTTATCAATTGAATGCTTCTTTATCACTCTTATTATTAGTTTTATTATATACATAAAGTTGAATAGAATTAATTTATTTTTTAGTAATTAGGCATTTTCTCTTTGCAGTATGACTCCGCATTTTCCCTTCTTAACGCAACTACATTCGAATATAAATTCAACTATTAATATTCATAAGGTTTCATTTCTATATCTGGGCATATACATATATATATATATTATATATATATATATATATATATATATATATATGTGTGTGTGTGTGTGTGTATGTGCGTGCGTTTGTGTAGGTAGACACACACACACACACACACATATATATATATATATATACATATACATATTGTAATAGTATTCTCTACTTGTCAGTTAATCTTAGATTATATATTCACAACTTATTAGTTCTAGAAAAATCATTATCTTTACTACTTCTAAAATAAATAATAAAACTATTATTAATTTTGGAAAATCGCAAAGCCGTGATCATAAAATATAAATATAGCATTGAAATTGGAAAAACTATAGGGAAACCTCTCGACCTTGTCAATATTCACTCATTTGACATCGGTTTAAATGTTTACCAACTTGGTTTGTGCAAAAAATATGTTAACAGGAGTTTATCTACTACTAAGAGCTGATAAGAAAGTGCAATATTCAAATTACGTGTCGTATTATTACATATGAAGTTTGTCTTTTGACATAATTGGTACTTAATGCAGATTTATTAATTCTTGATTTGAAGTTATATTCCATTTTACCTAATATGCTATAATATATGTGGTTCCAGTGACATTCTATCTTAAAAATATAATAGAGAAATAAAATTAAATATCAATGAATAGAACATTCCTAAATATCCAAACCTGACTGTAAGAAATCGATTTGTTAGATAATATAATTACTTAAACTTAACTAATGTTTCTCAAGACATATTGGAAGCAAATGTGGATTTTGTTTACGTTCAATATACCCTTATTTGCTGCTTTTAATGGCAATGAGAAAAACCACAATGATCCACTCTAGCCATCGTTCGGCACTAAAAGGAGATGCATGCATAATTTTTATATTAATTGTAATGATCTGAAATCCATTCAATTTTTGTGGTATATACATACATACATATGTATACACACACATACATACTCTATCTCTCTCTCTCTCTCACACACACAAATACAAATACGTATTAAGGAACAAAAATAAAAAGGTATATTATAAAGGAAAATTTTATGTGGTTGTGATGATTATAACCATAATGTTCTAGCGACCCTAACATGCTAACTTCAATATGATCTACCAGTTATAGGGACATCAAAATGCTCATATACACATTTTACTTGGCATCAATTATCTCAAGAATGAGAGTTTGATACCTTTTGTGGTAGAAATTTGTTGAAATGAGCCATAATTCTTCAAAATGAAATAAATTGGCATACATAATTTCCATCGACTATGGTAGTAAAACAATAAATCTAGAGTTAATTACTAATATATTGGTATTCATAGACAAATGGTAGAAGAGTATCAGTATTTTTGAGGAAAAAAGCAACAATAATTCGAGTTCAAATTCATTTTTGAAATTAGTGTTTCCTTTGGTAGTGCTGGCAATATATGATGTTGGATATAAAATATTTTTTTACCCAAACGATTAAAGGATCATTTGGAAAATAGAATTCTTGTTCAAATTTAGTTTTGAAATTATTTCTTTTTTTTTTTTTTTTTGGCAGCACTATACCACATTGCATACAGATCATTCCTTACCATTCATCCAATAATCAAGAGAATATCTGAAAGCTTTCCATTTAGTAAAAAGATATTTCATATAATACCATGTAAGGTTCCTGTAGCATACACTTCAGTATTCATGACTTTCATGGTTATTATGTTATTTGGGCATTAAAATAATAACAAATCCTTTCTCAAGTAGCATTCATAAATAAAAGATAAGGAAAAAGTAATCATACTATGTATGGGTTCTAAATATTTCTTACCATCTTTTAGATAGTAAAAGAGCGTTACTTGTTATTTTTATAACATATCAATTTTTTTACAATAAAAAATTATAATTTTAACGTAGTACAACTCAACTGTTAGTTAATTTCATAATTTCAAAATTTCCGCTAACTATTAAAATATTAATTAAATTCACAATCTTTGTTATGACAGCTCATGAATTAAAAATCTATTTGGGTTGTTAAATTATGTCTATAACATGTTTAATTCGCTGACATCAGTTTATAACACAAAAATAAAGGAACCAAACTAGGGCTGTTATGGTAATGGTTACCATTACTGTTTGGCCAATACCGTTACCGTACCGTTTTTACTGGTAAGCCAGAATTGTTTACTGTTACCGTTACCGATCGACTGGTATACCGATAATCCGGTAACCTTTACACTGGTAATGGTAAATTACCGTTTGTCGATCAAAGTTTACATCTAAACATATTTTTTGTACACCATGCATTTTTATTATACTAAATGTGGTGTTAGTTTGTAAAAAACATAAATGAAAAAGAAAATAAGTGTATCTGTAATTATTTCATCTGATTATTGAACTAAATATAATCATTTATTTGGTTCTGCGTGCATGTAATAAAGCATATCAGATGAGTATACTTATGTTCTGAATTAACTGGTAAAATTACCGTTACCGCTGGTATTGACGAAACATTACCGATAATTTACCGTCAAAAATGGTAAATTTACCGTTACTATACCGTTTTAACTGGTATACCGTTTTCAACCAAAAATGGTTACCGATCGACTGGTA
The DNA here is from genome assembly GCA_030737875.1 of Allium sativum. Taxonomy (NCBI): domain Eukaryota; kingdom Viridiplantae; phylum Streptophyta; class Magnoliopsida; order Asparagales; family Amaryllidaceae; genus Allium; species Allium sativum. Next base: position 49,829,076 of record CM060924.1, on the reverse strand, counting down.
ATGGTATGATAATGGTAAATTTACCGTTATTGTAACAGCCCTAAACCAAACTATGTTCATACACTTAAAATTTTCAAAATTACTATGGTTATCGCTGCTGCTTAGGGATTAAAACGGTAATAATATTCGATGGTAGCTTATTTATCTACTTATTCAAAATAATTTCTTAATATGGGCCAAATGAAGAGAGATTAAGGTTTTACTTTTGTAGCACAATGCTTTGACTATGTATCCAGATCAGATTTATTTCCAAAATAAATAGAATAGTTGAGTTTAAATGCTTAAATATTTATCAACAAAAGACTATGAAGTAATTATGAAGCATATGTGCATATGCTGAGCGAATTACTTGGAAAAGTAGCTAACACCTTTAGAATGATGAGCGAAATTTCACCAAAGTAAACTTCTTTGCTTGGAAATAATTGAAGCTAGAATAGTGAAGATGTCCTAGTTGCTTTAACATGACATAAAGGTTGCCAACATGTAAGATTTTGCCACTGCAATATTAATTATCCATAAGGTCTTAGAAGTAAAATTGACATAAATTTTAGTTCCATCAACAACATAATACTACCAACTTTACCAAATATGATGGGGGTAAATTTTTAATCTTGTAATTTTTTCATGCTTGATGCATTTGCCAAGGCTAGTATGTGAAAAGAAACCATAACATATGTAGTGTTAGAGAAAACATGCCATAAATACGGTACTTACCACGGTAGTTTTTTTATGTACAATAAATTGTAAAGAAGAAATATTGGCATGTGTGATATTAACATAATTTTTTATTCATCACATATTTTTGTTATAAAATATTTTATGCGTTTTAAAAATGTCCAAAGTCCGTAAATTGATCTTTAAAGGAAATATTGTGGTTGCTAACTAATAATATTAGATTTTATTACATGAACATACCCTCTTATTCAGTGCGTTATTAAAAATAAAATTAGAAGGGAATATGCGTGGAAACCAGTTGCACAACTAATTTGTTTTTGACTTGTTAGAGTAGGTAATTAAAAAAAGCAGTATTTCAAACAGTGTGAATTACAATATGATAAAAAGTGTGTAAATCAATAGAAATTTCAGTCTCTCATTTTATTCAAGTAAAAGCAAATAATTAAAGGTAATTTTTATTCTAATCCACAATATTTGTAAGTAATCCACCCTATTTTATAGGATCTTTGACTTTTACTAAAATTTAAATTTTAATCAGTACATCCACAAAAAAAAAACCTACGTATTCTCTTCTTCTCAATCTTCTTCCGTGCATTTTCTTCTTCCATGCATTTTTTTCTTCCGTGCGTTTTCCGTCGTGCTTCTCGGTTCTGGAATCCTAGCATCTAAATTCAAGCTTAAGCGGAGTAATTCAACATATACGTAACTAGTCTTTTTTTTTTTTTTGATTAACCTATTGATGTTTGCTCGATGATTTGTTTATTTATAGCAATGATATCTTGTTTGTCCCTCACCACGTCTTTTCGATTTTTATGCATATTTACTAGCATGTATGAATGACTAGTATGAGTGGCTGCACAAGTTAACATATACAACAAGGGAAGTTGATTACCAAATGAAAATCTTATAAATTGACATGTCGGTATAATTTATATAAGAAACATGTTGCATACAACAGATTTATATGTTATCTATGTCACAATATGATATAATGTGTAATTTTTTCACATAATTAATCTGGTATGATATCTTGATTTTAGGCTAGTTGGATTAATATTACTAATCTGATATGAGAATTGTGAAATAACGCAGAATTGTGAAACAAGAAGCACAAAATCGATTGTTAGATATATAATAGGGTGAAATCTTTAAGTTAATCCACTCGTGGATTAACTTACAAAATAGTTGTGAATTAACTTATTAAAGTAAAATGGTGGATTAACTTATTAAAACCGCGTCTTATGAGACATCTAGTAGGGAAATTACACTTACCTATTTCCCTTAAAATTGTTAAACCCAAAACTTTGAAGTTCATCCCAAATAATTGGAGAAAATCATATTCAATATTAACAAAAAAATTAGGAATAAGAAATTCACGCACGTTACAAAACATGTTCTTATATTTTAGACATCTTTCAGTCAAAAAACAATACAGTTTGACCTGATTATGCACGTATGCAATTAAACCTTTTTAACAACAAATGTAAAATAATTGAACACTATTCAAACCACATATGGAACTATAACGGCTTTTAACTAACATGGAAAAACTCAACGATGTTCAAGAATTAAGTATCACAGCCCTTTTTGCAATTCTCTATTGCATTACATCCAGTGTATAGAAAGTTAAAAAGGAATAAACCATTGCATATTCAATATAAAGGTTCTAAAACTCAAAATATAAAATAACAGTGTTAAGATAAATCGGTAATAGCCTTAACCTCTAGGTGACTTTTACCTTAATTTTGAACAAAGCTTTTCCACTACCGCTATATGTCATAGTCTCCCTTGAAATCTCATGGCCTATCATAATGTCATCAACTATAGAGAAAAATCAAATCTTCTAATCATATTCGAGTGATTTTTACCATCGTGGTCTACTTTTAGAAATCAAATTTTAATAGGTGAAAATTACTGAATTTGTAACTGTAAATGAAGTAAATATTTGTTTGCAGATTAGAAACCTACCCAATGAAAATAGTTCTTCATGAATATTGGTTTCTTTTAAACGTATGAACAATCAATCGAAGTGATTAAACTGCAAATTCATCTGATTCAATTTGTGCGTTAAAACCAAAACTGGAGTTCTTGAGCTTCAGATGTGCTATATTTAGATGAGTTCAATTGAAGATGAAGAATAGAAGAGTTCAATCGAAGAAGAAGAATATAATAGACTTGTTGATAAGAAAATGGAAGGAGAAATTTAAATTATTTGTTTACCTCAATTCTAAAGTCGATTCAATTCAATGACATAGGAGAAAATCGAAACTGAAAAAATGGAAGAATATGATGAAGGTAAAAGACAAAAGAAAGGCATGGAAAGAAACGAGATAACACACGAAAGGGAAAAGACAAATGAAAGGTAGCTGTAGATTTTGAGTGATGAATAGGTGGCAACATCCTTATTTTTTGAGAGAAATGGAACTGAAAGGTCTCAAAGAAAAGATTGATCTTTCATATAATATAATAGAATAGATATGAAAGCTCAATGTTCCTCTAAAGACCTTTCAGTTCTGTTTTTACTACAAAATTAGTGCATTAACGTGTGTCTAGACAAATAAATATACAGTGGAAAAAAGTTTAAACATGTGCGTGTCTTAGTTTTCTGCGGTAACGTGCATTCCACCAACTTTTAGATATTCACAATTTGAAGAATCCCTCGTTAATGTTAATAACTTACATTCCCCAAATCATTTTCACATTCTTGCTACAATTATTATTAACTGAATACTTCTTTATCATTCTTATTATTAATTTTATCATATACATAAAGTTAAATAGAATTAAATTTAATTATTTTATACTAAACCACTTTCTCTTCATAGTTTGACTCCTTATTTTTCCCTTTATAACACTACTCCATTCAAATATAAGTTCAACATATATTATTCAACGTCCTCATTTCGATATTCAAACACATGTGTCTATTACACATACACACACACGAGGCAATTATAAATATAAGGCAACTAGTATTTTCCACTTCTCAATTAATCTTAGATTATATACGAATGTCTTATTATTTCTAGAAAAATCATTATCTCCACTACTTCTAAAATAAATGTTAACATTATTAATTTAGGGGATTGTTAAAGGGACACCACATTTAGTTAAGGTGGGATAATTTTAAGGGGACTCCAACATAATTTTTTTTGTTAAAGGGGGTCTAGATTATTTTAAAAAAAGAAACATAAATGCCCATGGCCCATCACTTGTGTTAAAGCCTAACATACCAAATTCAGCACAAATAATAGATGTGCACTTCTAGAAATAGAAAACAATTGCAACCCTAAACCCTGAATCGACAACATAGTTCGAATGAAGACAACAAAAAGGATTTGAATCCCAATCTGATGTCGCAAGTGTTGAAAAGGTTAGTTATATGAATAAGTTGTATAATTTATTTTTATTTTTATGTGCAGCATTAAATTGTAAGTATCAATTAGGGTTTAGGTTTTATGGTTTTTATTAATGAGGATTATAGGGGGTTAATATCAGAATTTTAATTTATATGTTTAAGGGGATGCTAATTCATTTCGTACCGCTACATAACATTATACACTAAATTAAAATTGATCCTCCCTTTATCCAGATGTGGATTCCCTTAATAATCTTCTTACTTTATTTTGGAAAATCGAAAGGTCGCATATGCGTTTCAGTTATTTGGATTGATTTATTACTCTACTTTCTCTCAAATTTACTACTCTTGTAATGACCTAGATTTTTAACTGTTAATCTTGAACATTTAAAATTTGTTTTAAATGTGGATTTGGAATTATATATGGATTTTTATCTAGTAATTAAACAACGTTTGAATGTTCAATTTGTAATTTAATTAAAAAATGAGCTGCAGCAGCGCGGTAGTTCATAGTATTACGTCTTGAACTTTAAATAGATGTATAGGAGCCAATATAAGTCAGATTTCTTTGAAACAAGAAACGTACAATTTTGTAAAAGTGTTTTGAATTGTAAAGTTTAAGTTTTGGCTAAGATAAACTATATTTTGATCGAAGTAGTTGAGATAACTGTTTTGTAACGCTTTTGAAACGTTGTTGTAATGCTTTCATTGAAAACAATCTACTTTGAAGTTTTTAACCCGCGAAATGTTTTCCGAACTATTAGAAATCTCATAATGGATATACCGGGTAGAATATTCTAACTCACATATTTATAGACAACCATATCTACATGTCCTCCAATGATAACTTCCAATTACCCGTTATATTTGATTCATCGTTTACTGGTCCAATTACTTATACTCAACAATTTACCGCTTTCAAGAAAATTCAGAGTTATAAATTTATTATCTTGGATCTTAATCTATTGATAATATTTTACTAATTGAAGAGGAAAATAGAGTTTTCATCTTGTAGATTTTGTTTTATGTCCAAATCAAATTTTCAAAAGGTCGCTATGGAATTCGTTTACAAATTATAACGATTTATTTATGTAAATAAAAGGATTTTTACTATACTGAATATCGTTTAACTTGGAATTCAATATTGAGTTTAAAATTAGTTATGATGAAGCTATGTATAATTCTATTTGTATATATGCAATAATAATAATTTATTATTACTATATCGAATTGTTTTGAAATCATTTTAAATCGTCAATCATAAATTTATATCTTTTCCAATCCATTGCATATTTCAGCAACTCGTTCAACCTTGGCGCTACTGTACCAACTTCAAGCTGCTGAAAATCTTAGCACATGTAAACTATCATATTTCGAATCCTGGTGGAAATCTCACCAATGTTGTTTGTAAATCTCAACATATGCAAAACTTGTATTTATCAAAATCAAAGCGGAACGAACATTTTCAAAACTCAAAACAGAATACCAAATAAATCAAAATGGGTCATTCAAAATTTCAAGATATTATCGATGCTCTAGATTTGAGAAATAAGCCAACTTACGATCATTGTAAAGAAATTACGAGTGCACTTGAATTTCAAAGAGAAAGGAACAAGCAATCTAGTTTTAGGACAGTATGTGGCATTCTAGTTTTCAGGACTAAATGAAAATATGATGGTATCGGCTCATGATTTAATAAATCAAATTCTGAACATGTGTCTCATATCCTAGTCACCACAAGAATATCTAGTACTAGCTATGAAGGTTAGATAATCATGAAAATTCCGAATGTTTAATAGATTTTATAACCCTCATGGCATCTATGTGACACCCAAAATTAAGCTTTAAAGAACAAAGGAATTGGTGTCTCCATGTATGTTATTACGAAATCTAAAATATCGTACGTCCACCATATACGGTGGAGGACTGGTAACCCACAAACAAAATCTTAGCTAAATTTATTTACATCTTTTTCATATCTTCCTATACTCAGAAATATGTACCCAAATCTTACAGCATATCTAAAATTTGAATTGCGCAAATCTATAACCTATAAGTGCGCTAAGAAAGAAAAAGCCCTGCTAACCAGTTAAACAAATCTCAGCATATCTTAAGAATTAAACATGGCAAAATCTTTTATAATTTGGACATGCTACTCCACGAAAATATCCGAAGTCAAATATTTTGGCCACGCACATGAGAAAATAATATATATATATATATATATATATATATATATATATATCATTTCACTAAAATGCCTTGATAAAATCTCGATGCAGATTCGCCTTCATTTATGGGCTTGACTTTATAACATATCGCTTTCATCTTGTCTGGAAATAGCACATTATATTTTGAAACTCTTCCTATACCCAAAATCTTCAAAATCTTAGTGTGATCTTTACAAATCTTTTTACAAATTTCCACAGTCGTTTTCAAGCCATTGCATTCAAACATTTCAGCTCGACAAAAATAAATAAATAAAGTATATACCTCATTCTGCCTATATAAACCCATCTCTTCATTCTGAAAACCAACGCATCATGTATACATTCAACACAGTAAAACAACCCATAAACCAATTCTTATTAAAACCCTAGAAAACAAAAAATAGAACGAAATAGAACATGGTTCGATCCACGGAACTCACGCAATCTCCCTCTCTTCACGACAGTAGGTATTACGATGGGTTCAGGTAGATTTTTCTTCCTTTTGCACCAATGTGTGGACATCCAAGGCTGTGATCGATGGGTAGTGCTATGATGGAAGTTAAGGGCGTCTGGGTAGTTCGGAAATGAAGAGATGGTGTACTGTAGGGCACGTGTAGCATGAATGCATACAAGGTTAGTGTTTGGTGAGTAGTGTGAAGCCTGCTGCGTATTACAAGTGAGACGATTACGTGGTAGGTGTGACATTGCGGAGGAGAAGCGTGTGTAATGGGTAGGAGCTTTGATAAACTTTAGGGAATTAGAAAATATGGGGACGAATTTACCTTGGATAGAAGGAAGCAACATGGGAATACTGGGAAGCTCTCGTGGGCCATGAAGGAGCAGGAAAATTTATGTAGGGAAGAAGAATTATGCTATGGAAGGATACAGGGAGGTAGCTGATGTAACGATTCGGATTTTGCCCAGACATAATTGATCTCTCAATCGGCCAAGACCATTCAAAACCCGCATACATTAACTTTGGGAATACAACACATCAGAAAAATAATAGAAGACTTTTATTACATCATAATAATGTTACATCAGAGTACAGAATATCAAAGTACATCGATAAATAATAACATAGCGGAAGACAATTTACAATCAATTTAATATAGTGCAGTGGAAATGAATAAACTAGCACAGCGGAAGACTGTCAATGCTCTGGACACAGCTTTAAGCTTCGACCCAGAATCTTGCGCAATATATCTACAAAATAAACTACTCGACTGCCCATGTGGGAAAGAGGGCACCCAAATTTGCAAAGTGAAACAAACTATGGGTCAGTCATGGGAATGGTATGAGAAATCTTTCCTAACTTATCTAACAATATGGCTAATCACAGGACCACGCCGCTAACGCAGAACGAGTTTACTCCATTGGATTTACAGTGCATGAAATAAAGTAAATCGTTAAACAACGCAATGCTTTTTTTAGAGAGATGAAACCATTATAAGACTCAAGCCTCATCACACAATGCAACGCCAACCAGAGAATATAGTTTTACCTTATAACGGTCAAAAATGCTTGATACAATAAAACGGAATTGATATTATTACTAGTGTATATATGTTTCAAAACAATTTCAATCATAATGTATTAATCATAGACGACATAGCTACCATATACTATGTCACCATACCAGTTATACAATCAAAACCGTAATGTCATATTGGCAATTGGGTTTCCATCACGAGCCACGGCTAGGAACGATCTCCTTACCGATTCGAGACACTCTAGCAATGTCTCGGGATTCGGATGCTGACGAACCCTTGGATCCTGCAGGGCCAATCCACAAATACTTTAGTGGATTTGTTATGCCTGAAAACACGCTTCCCGGTCCTATTGAACCTATAATTTGGCCATTGGCGACCAATAAATCCGAGCCCTCGAAAATTCCATCATCCACATAAGTAAAAATGTCAGGGCTTGTATGTCGCTGACACCACTTTTAGCTAGAAAGAAACGTGTGCACTCCGTGCGTTCCCTTGCTCCATTTCTGAGTCTTACCGGGGTATGAGGATCGCTAGGTATCGCTATACACAAAGCTATGCCGCAATAGGCTATGCTTTGATCATCAACCACAAGGCTCTGCTTTTCAACAAAAGCCTTGATCATTTGCATCTTGGCATGCCACATTGACAATTCATGTCATACAATCGATAACTACCAATATATAACCTCTAAGCTCGTGCATCTCAGAGAAGGGTGTTAAGCAAGAGAATAAATTCTCCGCCACCGCAGATATATATTAAATAGAAATCAGTTTAATTTAAAAGAAATGAAATTCAATGCTAGACACACATCCATTTACAAGTCCGTTCTGGGTCTGAACGAAACCGAAGACACCTTATTCCTCATCCTGTATGTCCAATACGGAAGTGAGAGGCTCGCATATCCAGACAATCAAAAAGTACGTACGAACAACTACCACTTTAACCCTTTCCTAGGAGCGACCCAGTTCAGGGCATCAGTAGTCGGCTATTTGATGTGAAGATCGCCGGTCTTCAATCACCGTCTTCAATGTCTTCGACTGTAATCGTCGTAGTAATTATTCAGAATGGGTTAAACCGGGTCTTTCCGAATAACTCGTGTATTGATATAATTGAAAATCAAGTGCTATAGTGATACATCATACGCCTCATTCCAATTCAGAATATTCTTTAAATAAAATATTCATATTATTAGGGAAAGATTCCCATCAATTTTATCAAAAATAAATTCTTTAGATTTATTCTTAAATCTTCTTTTTTAAAGATTCCTTAAAACTCTAATTTGATTTTAATATCAAAAATCATTACTTTATGATTATTCAATTTTAAGAAATTAATCTTATCTTAAACTGAGTTAAAGAACCATTGTCTTTTAAAACACAGTTCACGATAAACCCAAAATCAACTTCCATTAAATATGGAATTTTCATAGAAATCAAATCAATATATAATATATATAAATTCCCGTATCAGACCGATAATATAAATGGAATAATGGCAAAGCCCTTTAAATTCCATATATAGTAACAGCCTTCTTTTACAGAAGTCTATCTCGATTATTATCAAATCGAACTTTCACTCAATTCCAATGTAATATATTAAATTGGAAAACTTAACTTTGGAAATTTTCTTTTTTAAATGTTAATAAAAAGATATATAAATTCTAAATCATATTTTCACTGTAAATTGGGTTAAAGAACAAATGTCATTTAAAGAACAAATGTCATTTAAAAACACAGTTCACGGTACACTCAATTAACATATCATTTTATTCCATTACTAAATATAATTTGAAACTCTAGAAATCTTAAATTAAAAATTTATTCTTTAATACGGGGTTTAAGAACAGTGTTATTTAAGACACCATCCATGACAAACCAAAATCTAATTCTTTAATTTAATTTCAATTAAATATTAATTAATTGGGAGACTTGATTAAATCTTAATCTAAAAGATTTATCCTAGTTAATAACTAGTTCATTTCTATAAAAAAATATTTATCTTTTGTCCATCCAAAAACGGACATAGAAATCATCATTTTATTCTTCGTTGAATATTATTTTAAAATATTCGTTATTTAAAAATATTCTTTATGGATAAAAAAGATTCTTTATGTTAAAATATTCTTTATATTACAATATTCTATGTTTTAAAATATTCTTTATTAAAAGATATTCTTTATTTTAAAAGATTCTTTATTTTAAAAGATATTCTTTGTTTTAAAAGAATCCTGAATCGGAATGCGACTCAATCAGTTACCATATAATTTCGATTATATGGATTTCATACATCACATGAACACGACTATAATGATCAGTAATCATTAAACAATTAATTCACATCTAGAGTGAAATTTACAACTATGTGAGCATTAAAATGAAATAATAACGCTCATCGCAGCCTGTCATCTATCGATCGACAGACAACTAAATATTGGGACTAGTGTATGTCAAATATCATCCCAATACCCGTGTGGGGTTTTCAGCCAACTACATTTCATATAAATAAATAATTGGTTAATGAATTTAACCAATTTTAATTCTGCTAATCATGTTGACGATAATGAACAACATGTTATTATATTCCTAATGCCGAATAAAAATGTATTTTTCTCGTATCATTTTCCCTATACATTTCTAATGTCTAATAAAATGTAATTTATTTATATGACATTATTGCTGATGACAAATGAAAATATAATTTTCGTTTTCTTTATTGTATGTAATTTCTATTTTTGATTTTAACAAATAAAAAGAAATTATTTTATTTACGTGTATAGTCTCAAATCATAACATATGAAATGCCTCTTTATTCTGTACACAAATCATAATGTATAGTTGGACAATACAAATGTCGCTTGTATTTGCATACAACTTCTATGGTATGATTTAACAATAAAATTCCACTTTAATTCACATTCAATTCTAATGTTTGTTTTTGACAATGAAAATGATTCTTAAATTTACATACAAATTCTAATGTATATTATGCAAATAAAAATGATTCTTATATTTGCATATAACTTCTAATGTATGTTATGCAAATAAAAGGGATTCTTATATTTGCATATAAATTATATTTCAACAAAATGTATATAATGTGATACATCCATTTTGCTGACAATTCTATTTTATCAAAATGAATATTTCTGTTGTAACACAAACCTATTTAACAAAAATGATATTTGTGCTTAACTCTTTTATTTAACCAAAAATATAATTTTTGTTTTCAATCATCTTATTTTGGCAAAATGTACATTTTTTATTTCAACTAATATATTTTGACAAAAATGTTCTTTTCATCTCAGCTATTTGGTTTCAACAAATATGATGTATTTGTTTCAACCAATCTTTTTGGCTAAAATGTATATTTTGATAAAAATGTATATTTCTAATTCAACTATTTTAATTTGTCAAAAATGTTTATTTTTATTTCAACAATTATATTTTGACAAAAGGGTCATTTCTGTTTCAACCATTACATTTGACAAAAGTGACAAATTTGGTTTCAACTATTAAAATTTGATAAAAGTGACAAATTATGTTTCAACTTTTATGTCTTGATAAAAATGACAATTTCTGGTTTCAACTTTTAGAACTTGATAAAAGTGATATTTTGGTTTCGACTTTAATAACTTGACAAAAGTGATATTTTGGTTTATCTTTTATAACTTGACAAAAGTGATAATTTGGTTTATCTTTTATAACTTGACAAAAGTGATAATTTGGTTAAACCCAAGCCTATTTAAACAAAAATTCATTTTTGGTTATAACTCAAATCTATTTAACAAAAATGTAATTTTAGTTATACTCAATCTTTTTATTGAAAATTATGAACAATAAAAATATAATCTTTCATATTAATTCTTTTTATTTAAACAAAGTGAAAGTAAAAACATGATCTTTAATACTTATCTTTTCATTACAACAAAATTGACAATAAAAATATTTCTTTCTATTTTACTCCTTTTATTGTAACTAAAATAACAATAAAAATATATCTTTCATTATATCCTTTTATTATAATCTAAAATGACCATAAAATGTGTCTTTTTAATCTATTTTTTTTATTTAAACAAAGTGAAAGTAAAAATATGATCATTAATACTTATCTTTTCATTGCAAAAAAATTGACAATAAAAAAATATATCTTTCTATTTTACTCTTTTTATTGTAACTAAAATAACAATAAAAATATATCTTTCATTCTATCCTTTTATTATAATCTAAAATGACCATAAAATGTGTCTTTTAAATCTATTCTTTTTATTGTAACTAAAATGCCAATAAAAACATTTCTTTTGAATCTATTCTTTTTTATTGTAATCAATATGACAATAAAAACATTTCTTTTGAATCTATTCTTTTTGTTCACAAAGAAAATGACACCGAATTTGTTCTTTTTATTCAAAAAGAAAATGACACCAAAATACGTTCTTTTTATTCAACAAGAAAATGACACCAAAATATGATCTTTTTATTCAACAAGAAAACGACACCAAAATACGTTCTTTTTATTCAACAAGAAAATGACACCAAAATATGTTCTTTTTATTCAACAAGAAAACGACACCAAAATATGATCTTTTTGTTCAAAAAGAAAATGACACCAAAATATGTTCTTTTTATTCAAAAAGAAAATGACACCAAAATATGTTCTTTTTATTCAACAATAAGATGACACAAAAATATGTTCTTTTTATTCAAAAAGAAAATGACACCAAAATATGTTCTTTTTATTCAAAACGAAAATGACACCAAAATATGTTCTTTTCATTCAAAAAGAAAATGACACCAAAATATGTTCTTTTCATTCAAAAAGAAAATGACATAAAAATATGAAAAACCCATATTTTATGTAATCAATAAAATGATATTTTATTGGAAATCTAACCTTGATAAAAATCCATTTTCATGTAATTCAAGAAAATGAGATTTTTATTCCAAATCTAGATTTGATAACAATCCATGTTTCATGTGATTCATGAAAATGTGATTTTTATTACGAATCCCAATTCTGATAAAACTCATGTCCATGAAAACAATAAAAATTGTAATTTTTTATCTTTAATCAAATTTCATGTTCATAAATCAAAACAAAAATGAAATCTTTAATCTACAACAATTACATGTTTCATGAATTAAAATAAAGAAGGAATCTTTAATCTAACTCTAAATCCCAAGTTTATTTATTCAATAAAAACTATATTTTTATGAATAAATCACATCAATATTAATGGACTTAAAAATAAAAGTTGGAATTTTTATTTCAATCAAATCTGTACGCATGGATCTAAAATGAAAGATATAGATCAGAATGACAGGAAGTAAATCTATAAAAATAGAAGAATGTTTTTACTGTAAACTACAACCGTATCCATAGATCTAAAATAAAATATTATTTTAACCGCAACTAGAGATTCAACCGATAGACCTAGCAAATTATGAACATCACAATACACCACAAACAACAATCAATAAATTCTAAATCACAAACATTGCAGATCTGAATTATCAACATACATACAATGATTTTAAAAGCGAGAAAAATAATTAAAATTTAATTTAATTATTAAATCAAAATTCTCACATTGATTTTGGTCTGAATTTCCAACGTTCTCTGTTTCAGCTCTAAACTGTTCCAAGTTGTAGATCTCGTTTCTGCGATTCCAACGGTTCGAAAATCGCTGAATTCTGATCACGTTTGAATAAGATATAATATTAATAGCTTAATCACTTTTATTAATTAATTAATGATTAAAACTCTAATTACATTACATAACCCTTCCTCCTTCATTGTTTTCCATAGGAGAAGGAATCCAAATCACGCACCCACAATCCCACCTGCGCATGCCTATTCAAGCCACTAGCCATCGATCAAAACCCGCCACTCCGACCGCCCTACCAAGCTCCTCCATCGCACCAATTCCAGCCCAGCTCAATCACTCCCTGGTGTCGCAAAGCGTCCTTAAACCTGCTTCCTTCTCGTGCAAATTCCGATCACTACGGTGCCCAGAAATCGATCATAACCGTTGGTTGTATTGATCTCTCCTAGATCTAGGTTTTTTCCTTTGGAAGTATTGAAATTTGTTGAACCGATCCGAAGAAAAGTAAGGAAGAAAATAGGAGCTTTCTGTGCGTCCATTCCTGATAACAGTGGCGGCTGGTCTTTTAGGGTATTAGGGTTTTCTAATTAACCTAGCCTATTTATAATATTTTAATATTTAATTCTCTAGTTTTGCAAATAAAACCGTTAAGTCCTTTCAGATCCAATTTCAGCCCAACGAAAGTCGTCCCCAGGCAAATATCCCCGTCCGGGATCCAACGGGCTAGGTACCGTCAGCCCAATCGATCATCTTCAACCAGTTTTCTTAAAATTAAAATATAATTCATTTATTTATTTAATTTGATCATACATTTAAATTCACCGAGGCCATATACTAACTATAAAAATTCCGGAAAATTTATTTCTAGTTATGTTTTGATGATACAGTACTAACAAAACTAATTTCATTGAATTCTGAGACTGTTTGAAAAATGGCCATTTTCCGGTCGATCCAATTTGACTAAAATTGACAAAACACATTTTTTTTTGCCCTCACATATTAATTCTAAAAATTATGAAAATTTAAACCTAGCAATAATTTGACATTCCGGTTCCAACAAAAGTGGTTTCGTCAAAAATGGGGATCGTTTGCAAAATGGCTATTTTTAAGGGGCATATATTATATTACAAAATATATAACTTCTACAGCTACTTTTATAAATTTTAAACTGGACATAACTTACAATTTTTAAAGTTAAGTCTCAATTTCTTACATTATTTATAAATATATTATTAAACAGATTGAAATATTTCTTGTTTCGTCCAATTCTGATTTAAAATGAATTATGTATATTAAACTGAAATTGGAAATCAATTTTAAAACTACCGTGCCATTTCAAACTGCCGTTCCATTTCAAACTCCTTTTATAATTAAAATAAATATATTCATTCTAACTTTGATTTAAATAAAATTTTAGTCGTTATTATTTAAAATAAATCATTTTAAATATTAAAAATCCATTAAAATTTATAAAATAAAAATTTTAAATTAGTTCAGAATTTCCGGGTTGTTGCAGCAGTTTGGAATAATTTATGTGGGGAAGAAGATTATGGAAGTGGTGGGCTGTGACATTTCATCGTGGGATTGGGCCTAACTAATTTAAAGGGAAAAAAATAGAGAAAGAAAATATGAAGGGAGTGTGGACGTCCTGTATGCATAAAGTGCATGCACAAGAAGAAATAAGAGTCGTATGGCACTGTTGGCATGGGTGCACGATAGAAAATAGGAAAATAGAAGGAAGGGAATAGAAGTTATAAATAAGAGATGAAGGGTTAGTCGTAATCATGGTAATTATTATAAGTTAATTTGTTGGTTTAATTGATCAAGTGGATAATGATCGTTTAATTCATTCAGATTTATAATATCGATAATATGTTCGTTTGTTTACAGATTTCAATGAAACCAGCTTCTTTGGAATTGTTTCCTGCTTTGATAGTAGCTTTAAACCAACATTTACTTGGATAACCTGAAGATCGAAGACCAGTAATCCCCTTCCAGTATTATTGAGGACCTCAATCAACCCAGATTCAGGTATTAATATAGATAGAAGACCGGGAATTCCTTCCGGTATTCGTGAAAAGCCAAATCAACCCAGATTCGGGTATTTAGAGATTGAAGACCGGAAACCCCCTTCCAGCATTTGTGAAGAACCGAATCAACCCGTATTTGGATATTAATATAAATAGAGGACTGGGAACCCCTTCTGGTATTTGTGAAGATTTGAATTAACCTAGATTAGGGTTTTTAAAGATTGAAGACCGGAAACCCCCTTTTGACATTTATGAAGACCCGAATCAACCCAGATTCGGGTATTCATATAGATAGAGGACTGTAAACCTCTTTCAATATTTTTGAAGAGCCAAATCAACACATACTCGGGTCTTTAAAGATTAAAGGCCGGAAACACCCCTTCTGGCATTTATGATGAACCGAATCAGCCCAGATTCGGGTATTAGTATAGATAGAGGACCGAAAACCCCTTTCGGTATTCGTGAAGAGCCGAATCAAGCCAGATTCGGGTATTTAAAGATTGAAGATCGGAAACCCTCTTCCGGCATTTACAAAGAACTGAATCAACCCATATTCGAATATTTAAATAGCAGGCCTGAACCAACACTTGTTTAGGCAATTAGATATTGAGTACTAGAAATCCACTTCCGGTATTAGTGTTTTGGAATCACCTTTGGATTTGATTTGTGAAGCAGAGTTTGTACGTGCTTCTTGAGCCACTCTACGGGTTTATGATGTCAAAGAAGAGAATGTATGTGCTTTGTTGGCCACTCTCTGGACCTATGCGTCTGCTGCGCTTGGCAATCTTATCCACAAGCAGGGCCCAAGGACTTACCCGACCTCCCTCCAGGAGGTGCCTTATCTTGACCATCGTAGGTGATGATAAGGTCTTATAAACTTAGACGGGGCCATCGTAGGCGCAGAACTAAGGTTTGCTCCTTTGATGCTCTATACTAACCATTATAGGTACTGATAGAGGCTTACACGCCAGCCCTCTCCTAGGGATGCCCTATCCTGACCATCGTAGGCAATTATAGGGGTTTGCGTTCCCTTCTACGGGTAATGCGGAACATAAAAAGAGGTAGGACGTGCTCTTCTACGAGCAGAGGTAGGACATGCTTAATTCTAGCAGAGGCATGGCATACTCTTCTATGAGCAGAGGCTGGGTGTGCTAATTTTAGATGCACCATCACAACCATTTATGGTGTGAAACGGAGGCTTACGCTTTTGATGCTTTAACCTAGCCCTTTGATTTGGACATAGAGAAAGACTAACACTTCATCCCCCTCCGGGGGATGCCCCGTCCTGACCAATTTTGGTGATGACGAGGGATTTGATACTTTTTTCCAACTTCACCCCTTTTGGTTCTCTTTAAAGCTATTGAAAGGGTTTCCGTGCCCTTGGTTACGTGATCATCTTGGGAGGAAAGTCCTTTTCCTTATTCCTTTATTGTTGAGAAGTATGGTCTTAAATGTTCCGAGTTCCATGTTCTCGGAACGAGACCACCATTGGGTCTGCACAGTCGATATGTTCCGGGCATAACTTCTTGATGGATGATCAAGGGTCCTTCCCAATTTAGTCTGAGAGGGCTATCCGCTGGGTTCTTTGTGTTAGCCATAACCCTAACTCTTCATAACACCAACTCTCCTTTAGCGAAGGTTCTAGTCCCGACCTTTGTGTTGTAGTATTTTGTAAAATATTCAGCTGTTCTGATTGCAGCCTCATCTCTTAATCACTGTATTAAGTCTAGGGACTCCTTTCTTAACTTCTGATTGGGATTAAACGCATATGCTATCCTTCTATGAGATGGGATTTTGACCTAATGAGGTGCATAGCTTCACATCCATAAGTCAAGGAAGAAGGGGTGTGTCCCGTTGCTATTTTAGCAGGGGTTCTATACGCTCAAAGAACTAAAGGCAACTCTTCGGCCCAATTTAATTTGGCTTGCTTTAAGTGTTTTTTAAGAATTGTCCTTATGGTTTTGTTGGCAGCTTCCACAGTTCCGTTAGCCTTTGTATGGGCTACCAAGGAAAAACTTTTGTTGATTCCATTTTTCTCATAAAAACGAGTGAATACTTCGCTCTCGAATTATGTTCCATCATCTGATATGATTTTATGAGGGATTCTGAAACAGGCACAATATTCTTTATTACGAATCTTAACACCTTTTTAGATGTGATTGTTGGAAGGTATTCTGCCTCCACCCATTTGGTGAAGTACTCGATGGCTACTACGGCATACTTAGCTCCAACCTTGGAGATTGGTAAGGGTCCGATTAAATCTACTCCCCATACGTCGAATGGCCAGGGGCTTGAGATAGTGGTCAACTCGCTAGAAGGAAGCTGGGGCACCTTAGAGTACCTTTTGCACCTTTCACATATTTTGATATACTCAGCTGCTTGATTAACCATTTGTGGCCAATAATAACCTTGTCATATGACCCTTTTGGTCGGCTCAATTCCACTGGAATGGTCTTCACACCATCCTTCATGAGCTTCTTTCAACAGGTTAAGCCCATCTTCGGAGCTTACAAATCTTAAGTT
Organism: Allium sativum; assembly: GCA_030737875.1. Classification (NCBI taxonomy): domain Eukaryota; kingdom Viridiplantae; phylum Streptophyta; class Magnoliopsida; order Asparagales; family Amaryllidaceae; genus Allium; species Allium sativum. The sequence continues at coordinate 49,811,185 of CM060924.1, read as the reverse complement.
AGGATGCGAATGTCCCTTTTTATAGAGTATATTATCCATAATCATAAATGTAGGAGCTTGGTGTTTTATCCTTCTTGCATCTTGCTTACTAAGGGGAAAAATTCTGTTTAGGAGGTAATCCATCATGGGAGTCATCCAGGTACTTTTATGGTGGTGATTTGTCTTCGTTAAAGGAGGTTCCATATTGGATTTTCTCTCTTCGACTATTTCATCCCCCTTCTCAAGGCTTGGGATCTAGTTAGGAATAATAATTCTATTCCCGTTTCTGATTCTTTATGCTCGATACTAGGTCTTTCTTGATAACCCATGGGAATTACTCGAGTTTTGGGAACCCCCCAGGAACTGGCTAATTTGGCTAGTGAATCTGCTTGAGTGTTCTCTCCTCTGCGTATTTGATGAATTGAAAAATCCTCAAACAGGGAGAGCATATTTAATATCCTTTTCACATATAGGGTTAGCTGTGCATCCTTGGTCTGATAGGTTTGCTTTATTTGGTTTACCGTTAATTGTGAATCACATTGTTAGTTGCTTTATTTGGTTTACCGTTAATTGACTCATAGTCGGCCACATTGTTATTTGATGGGAATCCTAACTTCATGGCCTAGTGCAAGCGGTGTCTGTCAAAGGTAATTATAATATAACCTACCCTTTCTCCCTTTCGTTAGAAGCTCCATCTACAAAAAGTTGCCACTTTGTCTTTAAGTCATTCTCCTTAACCGATTGTTCTGTAATAAAGCTTGTGCACTCGTTCATGAAGTCTGCAAGAGCTTGCCCTTTAATTGCCGCTCTAGGATGAAACTCAATCTCGTAATGGCTAAGATCAATACCCCATTTGACTAATCTCCATGAGGTTTATAGCTTACTGAACACTTGCTTGAGCGAAAAAATAGTTAAAACCTTAACGGGGTGAGCTTAGAAGTATCCTCTGAGCTTTTGTGCGGTAAGCATTAGATAATATGCTAGTTTCTCCATTACAAGGTATCGGGTTTCTACGTCCTTTAACCTTCGGATAACGTAGTAAATGGGGGTGTTGAGTCCCATTACTTTCTCTTATAAGGACCGAGCTTACCGTGTAGTCTGAAATGGCCTTATACATGTACAGATCTTCTCCTTTCTTGGGACTGGCACTACACCATATATGCTAATTAGGCTGTGTTTTTAGCCATATCTAAAGCAGTTAGGCACGGTAAAAAGCCGTATCAAAAAATGGCGTGTTAGATTATTAAATACGGCTATAAACTATATCTCATTTCAAATTACATATAGATCTTAGCCGTATCTAAAGTGTAATCAGACACGGCCTTTGACCGTTTCTAATTATATGTGTGTGTATACACATATATATATACAGGTATATATATATATCATTTATGTGTGTATATATATTTTTCGTAACACAGAGCATATATACCACAAAATATACACAGGAATAACACAATATGTATACATATTCTCAAAGCATTACAAGTTTTGTCATAACACGATAATGTACATACAAACATATACAATAAAAGGAAACTGCCAAAGATTTTCATCACATTATGAACTAACAAAAAAAAGGTAAAAACATACCAGCCTGATAAAACTCCAGTCGAGGCCGAGAAGATTGAGCGTGATAGCCAGCCAGAGTTCAAGTTTCATTTGGCAGCAAAGCTGAATCATGATATATAGCCTGCAGCCTGAGTTCCAGCAGCACAAAAGCACCAAAATCTCCAACAGAACTGCCTATAAATACGAAAAACAAGTTGCAAATGCTTCACTAGACAGGATATTGACATTATAACTCATTGTGACTGAGATGGAAACATGAATGCAGAGTTAAGTGTATATCAGTCAGTGTGTTTGTGTACACCGGTAGTTGATCACTGTAAGGGGTTCGGATCGACCAGTCGATTAGTGTGTTTGTGTAATTTCACTGGACACTAATAACAGTGAAGGGCATATCGTGTCGATCAGTGTGTTTGTGTAATTTCACAGTAGTCGATCAGCGTATTTTTGTACAAATACTTCACTGGACACCAATAACAACCTAGTCGAATCGACTAGTCGAGTGCCGTACTGATAACAGTGAATTTGTATAGACAATCTAGAAACATACCAACATCTCACATGCTTGTAATGGTTTAACCTGACCTCTAACATCGTATATAGGAGATCGAAATTGTACATATGAATACAGAAAAACTAAAATAACATTTGCTTTGATCAGCATATGTCTTAAAAATGAGTGAATACACATTATAAACTGGTTTTGCTATGGCTTTTAAATGAAATTAACTGTACATAGGAATGGAAAATTGATAGTCATTAAAAATGCAAACCCAAAAGAAGAGTCACCTGAACTTTAGTTGATCTGGAACACTGGTAGTTCATGCCCTAGCATACAGAACATCCTCCTATACACACAAAAAGGAACAAATAAACCAAATGTCGACTTTCTGATTAAAAATTTACTGGGCTTTCTGATTAAGTGTAAAATAATATATACCTGCTCCAACGCGTCTAAAGACACTGAATCATCATCTTTTGATGACACACATACTAGACTTTATGATTAAGAATTTATTGGACGATCCTCTAGGAGGATGCATATTAGCTCACGCGCAGTTGCAGTAATCCATGCTTATTAGCTTTATTCAAATGTCAAATGCTCCTTCACTTAACCTTTGGAAAAAGTTGCTTTCACTTGCAACTTTCAGTTTCTTTAAAGCAGATTGTGTAGTGCAAGTTAACTTACACTACAGTCTGCTACAAAGCAGGGGAAAGTTTCTTGTGAAGGCAGCTTTTTACTAAGGTTAAATGCAGCAGCATCCGACACTTGAATAAACCTAATAAGCATGGATACCCAACCCTACGCGTGAGCTAAAATGAATCCACTTGGTAGATCACCTGTTAAAATATTAACCAGAATGTCCAGTATGTGTGTCATCCATAGACGATGATTCGTTATTAACCAGAAAGTCTAGTAAGCATTCATCTACCATAATTTTCAACAAACCTATTAAAATATTTTCAGTACACTTGTTATCTCTCAAAACAGAGTAAACTTGTTATAAGACAACCCAATTTAAATTTCAAGCATAAGGCAAACAAACAGTCAAATGATGATAAAATCATGGTTAGATATTGAACTATAATTATCCATTTAATCAGTTCCCGCCACATTTCAGATTCAACTGGCAAACGATCTAAATAACATGTCATCAAATGGCTATTGCAAATAGAATCAGTTTATGGACAATTGACATTAAACATCTTAACATTAGTAAAGGTTACTGCATCCTTATGACTAACTCATTGTTATTTCTTTGTTTCATGGATATACCACAATCTAAATTGATACTATACATGTTTCCAATAGCAATTCATATGTTTTTTTACATTATCACAAAACATGATAAAAATTTGATTTCTCTGATTTCAGAGTATAATCACAGATCCGTCCCTAACACAAAGTAGCAATCAGCTAGCACACTTACACAAACCAATTCAATTGAAACAGCTAACACACTAACACAAAGTAGCAATCAACTATCACACAAAGATTTCAATTTTTCCCTACTATCAGGCATTCATGCCAAAATTCAATTGAAACACATACTTGCGTTGTCGAAGGAGGGCTTGGGAGATCAAGGGTTGCTGCTTTCTGCTGAAGGAGAGGGTTGTTCATCTCTGTCGAAGGTGAAGACACAATTTTGTGACCGAAAACCCTAATTTGGGTTTTCGGTCACCATTAAAGTAAAACAAATGGAAAAGAGAGCGGTCAAATTTTTTATTTGGAGTGCCTAATGTTATGCACGTTATGATATGCATTCGATTTGGCCCAAAGCCATATCAAATTAACTAATCCGAGGATTCGTTGATGGACGGTCAGATTTAGGGCATTTGGGGTGGTGTAGATCGCAAAATGTAGTTTGATATGGATCTGAGCTCTATCAAATATGATATGGCATTTACCCGTATTATATCTCTGCATCCATCTGTGCCAAATTGGCTTATGGTGTAGTGTGGACAAAACCAGAGGCATTCCTATATAAACTTTTAATTCTTGGAATGTCTTTCTACACTTTTCGTTCCACTCAAAGTTCTTTTTTTATAACATCGAAGAAATGAATGCACTTGTCAGTGGCTTTGGAAATATGCCTACTAAGGGCTGCTACTTTTCCGTTCAAGCTCATGACTTCGTTGCTGGTTCTAGGTTCTTCCATGTCCTTTATGGCTTGGATTTGGTCAGGACTATCTTCAATCCCTTGCTCACTTACCATATATCCCAGGAACTCTCCAGATTGAACTCCAAAAGAACACTTCTGCGGGTTTAACTTCATTTATTAACTCCTTAAGACATTGAACATTTCTTCTAAGTCCTTTAGAAGGTTCTATGTTTTGATGGACTTCCTAGCATGTCATCCATATATACTTCCTTATTGCACCATATTTGTTCTTGGAACATCCTGCTTACCAGTCTTTGGTATGTTTCTCCCGCATTCTTCAGCCCAAAGGGCATCACTTTATAGAAAAATGTTCCCTAATCAGTGATAAAGCTTGTATGCTCCTCGTCAGGTTTATGTATCGGAATTTGGTTGTACCCTGAGTAAGCATCCATAAGGGACAGTATCTTGTGACCACTCGTGGCATCAACTAATTGGTAAATCCTCGTAAGGGGATAGCAATCCTTTGGGCAAACCTTGTTTAAATCCATGTAATTAATACACGTTCTCCACTTCCCATTGGACTTCTTCACTAGCATGGGATTGGCTAACCATTTTGGGTAAAGGACATCTCGGGTAAACCCGTTCGTTCCTAACCTTGTGACTTCCTCCTTCAAGACTTCTAACCAGTCTCTATTATATTGTCTTTTCATTTGCCGAATTGAGATCACTGAAGGGTAAATTTTAAGGCATGACTCATAATAGAAGGATTGATATCGATCATGTCTGAATGGTTCCAAGCGAAAACATCCTTGTTGAGTTGTAGGAACTGAATAAGGTCACTCTTAAAGTGGTCTTCCAGCCTTTTCCCTATGTTGACGACCTTTGATTTATCCTTTAAATCAACGTTTATCTCTTCCACGTCTTCTATTGGTTTCATTCTTTCGATGTACGCTCTATAATCTAAATATGTGATGATTTCTCCTTCTCCAGCGTAAACTCGGATCTCTTCCTCTTTCTTTTAGAAGAAGTGTACCTACCATTTGCACGCTTGTGGGCATTATTAATTTTTATCTTGGCTTCGAATGTGGGATGTAAGAATCCATTATCCGAAGGTATAAAAATAGTAGAAAATTAAAGTACGAAGAACACTCCTTTTTTTATTTGTCAATTGTTGCGAAGTATAATTCGCGGTAACTATACTATTCTTCCCTGATGGTACCCCATCCCCGCTTGGTTAGGAATTTTAACATAGGATGCTTGGAAGAGACAAAAGCATCCATCTCTTCCAAAGACGGCATTATAATAGGATGGTTGATTGATCACAATGAAGAGAGTTTCGAAGGTCTTATGAAACAGAGATGGTCCAACTTGAACCAGAAGGTTGATTTGCCCCCATTGGAGTTGATCCCTTGTTGTTGAATTCGAAGATTGGTTCATTGCTTAACTCCAACTTCTTCTCAGAAATTTCCATCTGATCGAAAGACATTGACGGCACTCCCAGTATCCACAAGGATTTTGGAAACAACAGAGAGCCCTATTTGTGTTGTCGTCATAAGGGATCATTATGTGGGTGGCGGACCCCTTTCTTCATTTCTTCCGAAGAGACCACTAGGTTGTGCATTTTGAGAGCATAACATGTGTTTTTCAACAATGGTTTTTCTCGAATGGTGAATATTCCTTCCATGGCTTCCTTCACGTATTGAATCCTAGCTCTCGGACAGTTTCGGGCAGGGTGTGGCCCTCCATGGATCAAATTGATTTGATTTATGGGCGGACCCCAGTCTAGGTTGCTCTCTTCCATTGTAGTCTTTATTGCACTCACCGAAACTTTATGTTATCCATTTGTATGTTGAGCTGATGTTGTCTTGTTTAAAACAAATTCTTTCAAATGTCCCTCTCGGATTAGACTCCGAATAATCCCGTCCAATACCTTGCACTTGTCGGTCTTATGTCCATTGGTCTTGTGGAATTCGCAATAATTACCACCGGAATAAGGTTCAGGGCAATTCTTGGCTTTGAATGAGACAAGGAAGTTATTATCCCTTTCTCTTCCGACCACATACACAAACGAGATGAGCTTGTTTAGAGCAACCGAGTTGGTATTAGAATCTTCCCATCTTGGTCTCTTTTGATTTCCCTCCGGGGGATTTCGTCCAAAGTTCGACCTTCCTCCTTCCCCTCGAGGACCGAACTTTCTCTTTGTGAAGTACTATTCGTCCACACAAATGAACTTATCGGCTTGGAAGTGAAAGTCTTGTAAGTCTTTTCAATTAACCCCGAATGTACGGCGATCAACTTGTCATGGTCGTTCATATCCTTGGTCTTTAGTGCCTCGATTTTGAACCTTTTCAGATAATCTCCTAGAGACTCCCCTTGCCGTTGTTTGATTTTAGTGATGACGGTGTAGTCAACTGTTGGATCTTTACAAATGCAGAACTATGCGGAAAATTCGTAGGAGAACTGCTTCTATGAATAAATGGGGTTCTCTCTATACTGACGAAACCACTTTGCTGCTACCACTTGAAAGGTCACTGGGAAAAGACGACCTCTGATGGCTCCTGAAGCATTATAGAGATCCATCTGGCTGTCAAGCCATTAGATGATCATCAAGGTCGGTTTTCCCACGATATTTTATGGTTGGAACTTTCACTCTCTATGGTGTTATGGTGTTCATAATTTCATCGATGAAAGGAGCTACCCTTTCGTTGTCGTTAACCCTGTCATCTTGGGTCCTCTTCCTCTTACTTCCCAGCAAGTATTTGACGGTCTTCTGAGCGATGTCTTAAAGATAAGCCTTTGTGTTGTCATAGTTTTCTCTCTTGGGATCATAACCTTTGGAAGTGGAATTTGCGGACTGTTCTTGCTCGCATTGATTTACTTGATGGTCTATTCCTGTCAAATGGGACTTCTTCTTCTTGGAGGAAGTCACCTTGACTTCTCCTTTGCTTCAAAGTGTTGAATGGGAGCCTTTCTTTTCGGAGACTCATTCATTTCTCTTTGACTAGATTTGGTGAGTCTTGAAGACTTCCGTATTTGAGATGCATTGATCTGAGCTTGCATTTCTTGAAGTTTCTTCTCCAAGGCCATAATTCTTGCGACATTATCTTCCATGGCGTTTGGGTTTGGTGGTTGTGCTGGACTGGATGTAGCCCTCTTTCGTTATCGTTCAGATTAAGCGTTAGATCCATGTTTCCTTCACGGGTTGCATTAGGAGACGGTTCCTTATTTTGTTCTTCAAATTTTTTGACTTCATCATTCTTGCCATGAGGCAATAAATTTATCAAATAAATTTTTGATGGATTAACCGCAAGATTGGAGGTTCAGGGCCCTCCTTCTAGCGCCAAAATGTTAACGTATTTTCCGTTAACTCCTGGAGTAAGTTATATAAGACATGTGTTCAATAAATTTGATGCAGTCATGATCCAGGGTTATTGAAGGATATTCGTAGGCTAGTATTACTTAGCTAAATCTACCTTTTCTTAAGCATCAAAATCCCGATTCTGAAGATTAGTTATTTTCCCCTCAAGGGGTGAATATCATGCTTACAGTACAATGGTGTTTCGAAATGACTTGAAGAAAGTTTACTTAGCTAGACACAACTAAGGTCTTATGAAATCAGTTACTCCCTATATCGCAAATGTGATGATGTATATCGTGATAAGAAGAAAACAGGCTAATGCTTCTCCATATTCAGGAGAAAAGAGGCATCGCGATGCTATAACTCGGATGATCCTTCCGCATCGCACCGGCCTGAAGGGCCTTGGTTTTGTCAGAGATCAAGTTATAAGCCTGTAGACAACCTCCTTTCAGAGGTTAGGAAGCATTAGGCTCATTATGAGAGCATTGATCAGCATTGCAAACCCTCAAGATCGAAAGAGGAGGACTTCGAATTTCTATGAAGCCCTTCCTCTTTCATGAAGGTGCCATGATCGACTTTCTCACACGAAAGGTTAGTGTTAACTCCCTGTTCCATCATAATGGCACAACAAGATTATCAAATTGCAAGATGTTCAAGTCTCGAAATTCTTCATTCATAAATTGTAGATGTATTACAAGAGTTGAAGAAATCCCCAATCCAGTTTGAATTTAGTGTTCACTCCTTAGAGAATAAAGAACAAGATCGAGAAAAATGAAAAAAATCCCCTAAAATGTGACCCCTAGGGTCTTATTTATAGAAAAATCGGGGACCCTTTTGCTGTTAGTCCATTGGGCCTATGGATACCTTGGTCGGTTGCCTTTTTCCTTGGTTTCGATCGTTCTAGCTCCTCGCTTTGTGGTGTGGATTACAGCTTCCGGTTGCCTTTTTCCTTGGTTTCGATCGTTCTAGCTCCTCGCTTTGTGGTGTGGATTACAGCTTCCGGGAGGAAGGTCCCGGTCAGTTGGGGTTTCTGTGAGAGTGAGATGAGCTTATTGATATAGTAGCTTTTTTGGAAGGTGTTTGAACCTTCTGTTATATGCTCTCGGTTATAAGCTTCCGGATGTAGGCTTCTAGTTTTCTTATAAATGCTTATAGGATCTTGTCCTCAAGATGTATGTAGATAGCTGCTGGTTCGGAACCGCTGTTGGTGTCTGTACTAGGTGGTTTAGTATGGATATATTGTATCCTTCCTAGGGTTCCGGTTTTCCTTCGTGTGGGGTCTTCGAGTATAGCCTAGTCTCCGAAGGTAACCCTGGGTGATCTTTCTGTTGTCTGTCAGTGTGGCCTTTTGGTGTTTATGCAGTAGATGTTTTGGAAGCTGGTTTCGGATAACCTTAACGCAATTTTGGCTTGATACTCTTGATGCCTTTATCTCGTGGTGTATCGGTATTAAGCAGGTTGATACCAACAACCCTTCCGCCCTTCCAGATTTCCGTTGCCACGACTCTTGCATTCTTATTTCTTAGCTTCTGGCTTAAGTGACCTTTCGCTATAAGATCCTCCTATCGGAGGGACCCTACCAGATAGACTTTGCCAGATAAACTTCATTGGCATTCTGTACACTTTGAACTCCTTTCTTCCAGGTGGTGCCGGTTTATGCTGCTCACAGATCTTCTTTCCTGCTTTCGGTTCTTTGTATTATTTGGCATTTTACTTTCGGGAGATTATTGTGCTTGTGTTCCCCCGATACCCCTTCACTGTTAGCCTATGTTAGAGGTTAATTTTGGTAGTAACAACAGACATAATTATATATGTCGACATATAAGTGCCAAATTTTCAAAACTTTTCAAATTTTAAAATTAAATAACTAACTCATGTCCATTCAAAATCCAACGAATTCCAGACCCTATTTAAGCCTATTTCTTCCAGAAAAAATCATTATTCCATTTCTCCTTCTTCTCTATTCATTTCTTATCAAATTCATGGAAAGTCCATTCCTTAACTTAAGCGAAAATCTTGAAGAAACATTGTATTCCTTCAAGAACATTCTCTTTATAATTCTACGAAACTAGCGTCATCTTGAATTATGCAAAATAAAGATGTTTGAACAACAAGAGAAGTATTTTGATGCAATTTGGTGGCTAATCTCCTCTCTTTTCAGAGATGAAGATAACAACCTTGCTAAGGCACCACCAAACAAGAAAATGAAGGTTGGGAAGTCATCAAGAAGGATCCAATCTTTGGAGAAGACGATTGGTTAGAAGTCCCAAGAAACATTTAAATTGATTGGTATGATTGGTATGATTGATATGTTTGATTTGTTTGAATTTATTTGATTTAGATTCTTTGATTTAAAACTTGTATATATATTAAACATATGGTGTGGTGTGCTTGATTTGGTTTGTATATATAACATATGTAATTATATTACTTGATTGGTTTGTTAATATAATTAGTATTGATTATTGTATAATCATAAATTTAGGGTGAGTTTTCTTTTTTAGCATAAGGATTATGCACATTTAGATTTAAGGAGAGTACTTTACTTTAGTATATAATATATATAGATTTAGGACTCAGGAGGAGTAATTTACTTTGGTATAGGAATTATTTAGATAATTAGGGGGAGTAGTTTTAGAATTTCTTTTTGATAATGCCAAAGGGGGAGAAATTATAAAATATAGAATTAGTTTATAGGATTCATATTGACAAGGGGAGTATAAGAAGGAACATCATCGACAGATATAAACAGGCATGAATATATATTTTATAAACTAAGGTTGTCATCATCAAAAAGGGGGAGATTGTTGGAGAATGGAGTTTTGAAGACAACAACCTTATTTCAATGATAATTGATTATAAAATATATACTAACACTTTTATCTAGAATATACATATATACACACATATTTGTAGGATTTAAATAGAGGAATTATTACTAAAGACCGTACAGTTTATATATATTAGAGATTCAGAATTAAGGGATGATTCAAGACTCGTGAGTATTCAAGATTTCCAGAGTTCAAGACAAGGATAGTAATGGAGTCTTCTTTATGTAAGACTCTAAATAGCACTCCAGGTTCAAATTCAAATTCAAATTCAAATTCTGTTTTTTCAATTTCTGATTTCAAACTCAATTTTCAAATTATATCTTTAATCTTTATCTTTTCTACTTTACCTTCTCTATTTTACTTTTGATTTTAAACTTAAATTTTATAGTTTATAAGTTTTATATATTATATATACTTTATATTTATATTGTTTTAAACTCTATAATTATGTAAATATGTTCATCTTATATTTATGTTTTTATATGTTTTTCCATTTTATAATACTTATTTAAACACTATATTTTAATTCAAGAATTTCCAGAATTATATATATCAAAACACTTGAAAATTGCTCAAAATTTAAATTTACATAGTGATATGTTGAAATATAACTGTCACTTTTTTAAAATTGAAAGAAAGTGTCTTTTCACTATTTGTAACATTCCAGAATCGTTGCAACCTTTCAAATCTTATAAATAGAGTATGATTTTGATTTTTTTTTTATAATTCTTCTTCTCTATCTTCATCTCCTTTCTTTAGACCATTATATTTTCTTATTTTATAATTTCTGCACTTATACTCTGCCGAATTCAATTCTATTTAAATAAACCTTCTTCTCTTCCTGCTCTCTACTCATTACACTCTAAATCGAAGTGTCATTGAAGAGTTATAGGGCTATTGTAACCATTTGGGAAGTGTTTGGGTAATCAGTGTTTTCCTTGTAGCCGTTAAATCAAGGAACGGGAGCGGTGTTACCCTTGTAGCTGTGAAATCAAGGAGAGTATACTTGATCAAGTGTGGGTGTTACCCTTAATGTAGGTGTGAAATCAAGGAGGTTGTACTTGGATATTGATGTAATAATAAAACTCTATGCAATCCAGCGGTGTGTGGGACAAGACGTAGGAGCAATTCCGAACCATTATAAAATCCGGTGTGTTCTTTCCTTTTCTGCATTTTTATTTATGTTTATCTTTGTGTTTGTATTTTATTATGTGTCTGTGATTATTTCTTTGGTGTTCAATTCATATAGTAGATCATATGAGTTTTAGATTTTGTTTAAATTCTCAAAAATGCTATTTACCCCCCCTTCCCTCTAGTGTTAGTTTGTGCCTTAACGATCCATTCCGCAATCCCTAACAGAAATTGTGGAAATACTGGTTCGAAGTAAAGTTGGTTGCTATGATGCATTTTAAGTAGTTGTTCTTATGTATGATGTATTGGAGCAATGCAGTGTTGAGTTTTTTTTTCGAACACAGTAATGTTGTGTGTCATGCACGTGTTGTAAAGCTATTGTGTTGTTTGGGTTGTAATCTTGTAAGTATTGTAATTGATTACTGTGTGAATAAAAGTTAAATTGCTTTTCAAAAAAAATATTAACTCTGTTGATAAATAGTTTTGCATTTTATTTATTTTTAAGTATGGCCTTCCAAATCCATTCATATATCAACTGCAAGTGCATTTACCCCAAAGGAAATGTATATTTAAGTATCTCTATAGCAACTTTAATTGATTACCTAATAACACAATTTTTTTCAAATCCTAGAACCTCTTCTAATTTATCCCTACAAACATTAAACCAACATTCTTTATGTGATTTTTTTTTGCAAAAGAATTGAGCAATTCTATTATATATTGCATGAAAGCTCAATGTTCATCTGAAGACCTTTCAGGTTTAATATCCTTAAAAATCCCACGTGTTGCCATGTGTTACTGTTGTTTAATTGTCTTAGATTTGTTAAAAAAATTCTAATCGTTGTTATTCCTTAAATGAATTCTAATGGAATTATTAGCATTTGTAGATTATCTTTCTATTATTCTTTTTTCTTAAATCAATATGCACATTTGTCATTTTCTAGTTCTTTAACTTCCACTTCATTTTCCCATAATATCATTTCTTTTAATTTCTAGATTTCTATGCATGCTATGATTAAAAATCTATCTATCTATTATAATGTATGAAAGATCAATTATATTATATGAAAGCTCAATATTCAACTGAAGTCACTTTAGCTCCAATTTTATCAAAAATCTCACGTGTTGTCATGTGTTGTTGTAGTTTAATTATTTTGAATATGTAGTTACTTATGTTAACATGTAGTTATTTATAAAGGATCTAATTGACTCATTAACATTTTGTAGATTATCTTGCTATTGTAAACTTAAAAGAAATATCAATGTGCACATTTGACATTTTCTAATTCTTTCATTCCCATTAAATAATCTCTTTCCTTTCTAGCAATTCTATGCGTGCTACAGTTAAAAATTTGTCTATCTATTATCTATCTATTATACTATATGAAAGCCCAATGTTTCTCTAAAGACCTTTCAGTTCCATTTTTACCAAAAAATTAGTACATTGACATGTGTCTAGAGAAATAAATATATAGTGGAAAAAGTTTAAACTTGTGCGTGTCTTGGTTTACTATAGTAGCGGGAATTCCACCAACTTTTAGATATTAACAATTTGAAGAATCCCTGGTTAATGTTAATAACTTACATTCCCCAAATCATTTTCATATACTTGCTACAATTATTATTAACTAAATACTTCTTTATCATTCTTATTATTAATTTTATCATATACATTAAGTTAAATAGAATTAGATGTAATTATTTTATGCGAAATCACTTTCTTTTCATATTTTGACTCCTCATTTTTTTTCCTTTATAACACTACTTCATTCAAATATAAGTTCAACAATTAATATTCAACGTTTTCATTTCGATATTCAAACACATGTGTCTATTACACACACACACACACACGCGCGCGCGCGCGCGCATATGAGGCAATTATATATAAGGCAACAAGTATTTTCTACTTCTCAATTAATCTTAGATTATATACGAATGTCTTATTATTTCTAGAAAAATCATTATCTCCACTACTTCTAAAATAAATGTTAACATTATTAATTTAGAGGATTGTTAAAGGGACACCACATTTGGTTAATGTGGGATAATTTTAAGGGGACTCCAACATAACTTTTTTTTTAAAGGGGGTCTAGATTATTTAAAAAAAGTAAACATAAATGCCCATGGCCCATCACTTGTGTTAAAGCCTAACGTACTAAATTCAGCACAAATAATAGACGCGTGCTTCTAGAAATAAAAAAACAATTGCAACACTAAACCCAAAATCGACAACATGGTTCGATTGATGACAACGAAAAGGAAGCATTCGAATCCCAATCTGATGTCGCAAGTGTTGAAAAGGTTAGTTATATGAATAAGTTCTATAATTTTTTTATTTTTATGTGCAGCATTAAATTTTAAGTATCAATTAGGGTTTAGGTTTTATGGTTTTTATTAATGAGGATTATAGAGACTTAATATCAGAATTTTAATTTATATGTTTAAGGGGATGCTAATTCATTTTGTACAGCTACATAACAATTATACACTAAATTAAAATTGATCCTCCCCTTATCCAAATGTGGACTCCCTTAATAATCTCCTTAATTTATTTTGGAAAATCGAAAGGTTGCACATGCCTTTTAGTTATTCGGATTGATTTATTACTCTACTTTCTCTCAAACTTACTACTCTTGTAATGGCTGAGACGACCTAAACTTCCCCGATCCTCGAAGAGACGGAGGAGCCCGGATTGTTTTGAGAACACGACTCATCAGAATGCAATCAATAGAACATTTCATTGCTATTACAACAATTTACATCGGAATGCAAGAATATCAGAGTACGAATAAATATTACACAGCGGAAAAATAATATTAGAGATAAAAAATTTACATAGCAGCGAAAATAAAAATGTATAAATACAATGCACAGCGGAAATATATCAACTTCCACAACTGAAAGAAATACACGGATACAAAGCTTTCCGAATATATCTCCACCTGTAAACCAGGATCATGTTAAATAGAAATCTGCAAAACAAAAACTACTGACTATCCGTGCAGAAAATATGGGCACCCAGAGTTTAGGTAGAAACAATAAACTCTGAGTTAGTCATGGGACTGGTGTAAGAACTTAAAACAGTGATTAAACTTTTACTTTACAATAGGGTAAATCATGGGACCACGCCATATGTCACGGAACAAGTTCACTCCCATGAATGCCAAAATTTAAAATAATACAATTTAATAAACAACGCAATGCTTTTGGAAAAATGAAGCTATTCTATGACCCAGGTCCCATCAACAATGCAACGCAAGCCGGAATATAAAATTTTACCTTATAATATCCAAACAAGCTTGATACGTTTTAAAACAAATCATTTTGATATCATTATAAGTGCATAGTGTCAAAAACAACTTCAAATATAAATGTATCAATCGTAGACGACGTAGTATCCCCATCCTAATATGTCGCCTTATAGGTTTACAACTAAAACTGAAAAGTCGCATATTGGAAATTGGATTCCATCTATGAGTCGAGGCAAGGGATATTCCTCACCAATTTGAGACACTCTAGCAAATTCCTTAGGACTCAGACGCTAGCGAGTTCGGGGATGTGGTAGGGCCGGTCCACACTTACTTTAGTGGATTGGTTATTCTTGAACAATACATTTCCCTGTCCTATCGGACCTACAAACAGGTCAGTACATCGACCCTATGAGCATATTGCCCTATATCCGAGGTGCCTCGCAATCCATCATCCACATAAGTAAAAATGTCTGGGCTCCATACCATGACACCACTTCTAGCTAGAAAGAAACACAAGTTCTCCCTACGGTCCCTCATCCCATTTTTGACCCATACCAGGTGTGAGGCTCGTGAATTAACGCTATACACAAAGCTATGCTAATTAAAGCCGTGCTTTGATCATCATCCACAAGACTCTGCTTTTCGACAATAATCCTTGATAATTTGCATCTTAGCATGCCACATTGTCAATCCATATCATACCATTGATTTCTACCAATATATAACCTCTAAGCTCGTACGTCTCAGAGAAGGGTGTTAAGCAAGAGAATAAATTCTCTACCACCAAATAGATATATATTTAGCAGAGATCAACGAATATAGCACATTATACAATGTCAGACACAATCCATTTACAAGTCCGTTCTGGGTCTGAATGAAACCGGAGGCACTTTATTCCTCGTCCCATATGTCCAATAAAAGAGAGAGGCCCTCACATATCCGAACAATCAACAAGTACGTACGGACAACTACCACTGTAACCCTTTCAAGTCAGCAACTCCAATCAAAGGCATTAGTAGAAATCCATTCGATGTGAAGATTGTCGGTGTTGCACTGTCTTCAGTATCTTCGACTTTTAATCGTCATAACAGTTATTCAGAATGGGTTAAACCCGGTCTTTCCGAATAACTTGCACATCTTATAATCAAGTGATATATAAACACATCATACGCCTCATTCCAATCCCGAATATTTATTTATTCAAAAATTCATATCTTTGTGGAAAGGTTCCCTTTAATTTTATCAAAGACAATTTCTTTTAAACTTATTTTTTAATCTTCCTTTAAAAACCATTGCAAAAGATTTTATATTATCCCTTAACAATTCTAAACCAAATTAAGGTTTATAAAACTAGTCGGGATTATCGAGCCTTACCGAAGTAATCAATTATTATTTTATTATTTCTAATCCCATTCTATTCATCCCATGAAGCAAAAAATGGTACTGTTTCATATCTAACACCCACTGTGTTATCGGTAAAATTAATTACCATTTCACGTTCGAATCTAATTAAAGTTTTAACTATCGCATGGAGTAAAAATGGTGGAATTCCATCTCAAAACATTTCTTGAGTTTGGTAAATTTAATTACCATTTAACTTTCAATCTAATTAAAGATTCATTAAAACTCCATCTTTGTTTTAATCTCTAAAATCATTACATTATGGTTATTCAACTTTAAGAAATTATTCTTGTATTTAACTGGGTTAAAGAACCAATGTTATTAAAAACACAGTTCGCCATAAACCCAAATCAACTTCCATTAATTATGGAATCTTCACGGAAATCTAATCAACATGTAGTCGGTATAAATTTCCGTATCGGATCAGTAATATAAATGGAATAACGGCAAAGCCTTTTAAATTCCATATATAGTAACGGTCTTCCTTTACAGAAGCTCATCTCGATTATTACCAAATTGAATTCCATTTAATTCCAATTTGATATATTAAATTGGAAAGCTTTACTTTGAAAATTTTCCATTAAATCTTAATAAAAAGAATTATAAATTCCAAATCACATCTTCATCGTTAACTGGGTTAAAGAACAAATGTTATTTAAAACGTTGTTCACAATAAACCCAATATCAACTTTTATTTCATTCCAATTATATGTATTAATTGGAAAACTTCATTAGTATTAATTAAAAGATTTATTCTTTTCACATAGGGCCTTATGAACAGTGTTATCGAAGACACCATTCATGACAAACCCAAAGTCCAATTTGATATTAAATACAAGGCTCTGAATAAAAATAATATCAGCTTATATTCAATATCAAATTCTGAAACCAACGGATATCGTATTGGGAATAACGATATCTATCTGTTCCAAATTCCTCAACAATATCCGTATAATAACGGTATCTAATATCGAAATATTCAGAAGATTATTTCCATTCAAATCCACTTCAATTTATATGGAATTCCTGGTTATGTAAAAACCAATTCGCAAATCCAATTTATTATTTCTAAAAAATCATTGGATTTTTATTCTAGTGATTAACTAGTTCATTTAGACAAAAATATCATTTATCCTTTCAAACTTGGAATTTTTCATCCAAAATCTTTCCAAATCATTAGTTATGATTTTACATAATTTTTCCACATTTTTAATAATTATATTAAGGCCCTTACAGTCGGTTTCCAATAACGGCCACCGAAATACATCCATAGCGACCTTTTCTGAAATCGATTTGGACATAATTTGAAATCAAACTATACAAATTTAAATCTTCTATATTCATTGGAAAGCCCTTTTTGATACGAACCCAATGGTTCAGGTTTAGGAGAATCCGACGGTCGGATCTCCCGTTAAATCAATTTGAAGTCAATGGTTGAAATTTGCGAATGGTCACTGCGCGGCGCGTTCTACTCAAGCCATTAAATATATATAGTATGTATCGTCGATTTCTATTTAAAATGTATTTTATAAAATATTTATATATTCATTTTAAAATGATTTTAACATCCTTTTCAATTTTAAACTAAAATTGAACATCCCATTTTATTATAATCTCAAAGTGATAATATTTTTAAAATGTCATATTTGAAATTCAGTCTTTTGATATTCATTCTAAAAAATGAATAAAATCGATATAAAAATTCGTTCGAGTTAAAATAGTGTTTCTATACTTAACCTGGCTTCATATTTTTATATATTTTCGTGTCCATCCAAAATCGGACATCAAAATCATATTTTGATTCTTCCACTGAATATTATTTTAAAATATTCGTTATTTCTAAGTTGGAATCAGACTCAATAAATTACCAGATAAATTTATTTATATGGATTCCATAATTGCATGTATTCAAAAGTAGTGATAAACAACTATTAAACAGTCAATTTACATCAAGAGTGCAATTCACAACTGTATAAGCATTAAATAATTAAATAACGCTTATAACAGTCTGTCAATCAATCGATCGACATACAATTAAATCCAAAGGAAATGTGAATTAATTATCATCCCCAGACCCGTATAGAGTTTTCAATAATGAACAATGAATTCAAATTGATCACTGGTTTATAAATTTTACCAATTCTAATTCGATTCGAATTATTTTTCTACTTAACATATTTTCACTGTTTAAATTATAAATAAATATTTGTAATTTAATTTCAACTACAACATTAATGTTAACATTATTTTTAATATGTTAAAAATTTCAACGTCACAAACAAAACATATCACAGTCAATCAAATCATCTATGGGTTTTCGAACAACAATGAATGTGAGCTAACAGGCACCGTACAACATTTGTGATAATTAACACTGATAAAAATCAATACTGGCAATCTATATATTTTCAGTTATAAAATAAATAACTGTACAAATATTTTAGTGAGAGATTTATCACATTTGGTTTCACTCTGCCATTCTCTATTGGAGGATTGTTTTAATAAAATTAAACAAGCATTTCATTTTATCAAAAAGTGCAACAGCTTCCGTTTTCGTTCTGGTTAGATCCATGTTGTAGTGATCTTCGATATGATCGCATTGCAACTGAAATCTTCGAATTTCGACCTTGTATGAAATATATATCGTAGTTTATACATTAATTAACTAATTACAAAATTAATTAAACTAATTACATTGCTTAATTATCTTCCTTCCCCGTAAACTTTTCCAGGCCGTCGTGCAAAGGAACCCATCACCGCATCATCTCCCATACACGCTTCTTGAGGATGTTGGACGCCGATCAGGAGGCACCATCTCGAAGCTCTCACCCACACGTCCCCGCGCCAGAAGTGTTGACTATCTCGCATCACCCTGGCGCTGGCAAAAAGCCACCACACGCAGCGCCTTTGATTGCAAAATCCCAACAATCCAGGCAACTAAAGATGATCATGACCGTTCAAACTGTAGAGCTCTCCTGGCTGGAGATTTTTCCTTTTGGAAGTTCCTGAAATAATCGGATAAAAATTAGGGAAGAAAGAGGGATTATGATTTCCGCTCAAAGAATTGGTGGCCGCTGATTTTATTGTGAATGGGCCTAGGGTTTTGGGTCTCAAATTATATTTATACCCTTATATTTAGTAATATTTAATTCATTAATTGGTTCTTTTTCATCCGAACTACAAATCAAACCCAACGACTATCGTTCCTAATCAAATACCCCCATTCCAAACACAATGGGATATGTTTCGTAAGCTAATTCAACTATTTCTATCAGTTTTTGTCAAAATTAAAATATAAATTAATATAATGGTCAATATTGAATTTCAACGTACATTTTCATTTACAGGGGCTATATACTGACTCTAAAAATTATGAAAATTGAAATCTAGCTATATTTTGACGACGGTCCTAACAAAATTAGTTTCGTCAAATTTGGAGACTGTTTGAAAAATGGCCTTTTTAACTGGCTTTGTAACAGCCCGCATTTTACGTATTGGAAGATCGTAAATTATTTTTGTTTTAATCCCTAAGGGTTGGATCATTCTCATCTTTTAATATATTGTTTATGGGGATGTAAGACATGTCCATAATTTTTACCGATTTTGTTTGTGACCATTTCCCCTTGTCAGTCTTGTACAAAGGACAACTTTTGACTCAGGTCGAATTAAACGATGAGACCTATGCCATTGGAAAGTAAATGATGATTGCCTTTCCGTAGAGTGGTTACATTAAGGATTCAGCTCAGCGGTTTGGGAGGAATCACTGTTTTAAGCTTTTTCAGTTGGTTGTTCAGGTTTTAGGAGCCTTAATTGGTTGATTTGGAGAATCTCATTAGTGGGTTGGTGGAAACTATAAATAGGGGGTAAAGGATATGGGAAATGGTTTTAGTTTTCCATTATCTCATTCGGAGGCCTTGTGCTCCTCCTTCCTCTAACACCTTTCCACCATTAAAAATCCAAATCCAAGGAGGGAAATCATAGATCTACACCATTGGAGGCTAGATTTACATCAACTGAGGCAAGGATTCATCGGATCAAGGTGTTTGGTGAAAGGTGTTTGCTATCCTAATTCCTGGTTCATTGATTTTTGCTTGTTTGGGAGAATTGGTGAGTGGATTACATCTCTCACATGGATTCAATGAAGTGTATGAGTAGTTGATCATGTTTTTCATCAAATTCAAGTGTTTTCCTTAAATATATGCATTGATAAGTTCATTTTCATATAGATCACCCTATGATCTGATCTAGGAAGTTTAGATAGGTAATTTCTATTACATTTCATGTGAATGTGCAAGTTAGATCTATGGTTTTTGCTCATATATACATTTATGGTGATTTTGGTGAATTTTACATGTTTGTTGATGGAATTGTCATATTAGTGTTATTATTGATTTCATATAATGCTTGTGATCATATTGGATGTATTGGATGACCTGGTTACGTCAAACGAATCATTTTGGCGAAGTTTTGGTTGGAATTGGAGTTGCATTGGAGGATGCAGTTTTGGGTCGAACATGGTGGTCGGTCGAACATAGTGGGTCGGTAGAACATGGTGGGTCAATCCAAGGCGTGCCTTGGAGAACAAGCCAAAAGCTATGCTTGGTCAGTCGGTCTCAACTGGGTCGGGTCGGTCGTCTAGGTCGGGTCGGTCTGAGGAGGGTCGGTCGAACAGGTCTGGACGTTCTGGGTTTGGAGGAAATTTGGGTTGGTCGAACATTGAGGGTCGGTCGTACTTAGGAAGTTTGGGTCGGTCGGTCTACACGTTGAAGATGGGTCGGTCGAGCAGTATCTTGGGGCGAGCAAGTGAGGTGAATTGTTCATCGGAGGTGACGAATGTGGAAACGACTCAAGGACGCATTGATTTCGTGTGAAGTGATTGCTCTAAAGTGTGTTGAGCTCATTAATAGTCGTAATTGATAACGACAAGAGATGATAAGGCCGTGGAATTTCCGTTGTCGTAGATTCTAGCGGACTCAAACCAGGGGTACAATTGAAGACCAATTGTAGGTCAAGTGCCCTGGGCGTCGTGTATGGCCTAGACACGTGTTGAGTATAGCGTGTGCAGTTTTGCTAGAACTGGGGCGTCAAGTATGGTCCTTGACAATTGACGGCGAATTGTTAGCCAGTCATACGATAACGGTGGTTTCAAAGCAAGGTTGGCGGTTATAGCTAGAGTCAATCATGTATGTTTGAATGCTTTGTTATGATGATGGTTGAGCTGCTTTTTCCATGCATGAATTGTTCTGATTTCCATGACTAGACTGTTATTCCTTTGGATGTATGGATCGTAAAGGCTATCACTGTCAGGTGTAGGGATGGTAGGTGTAAGTCTTCTCTAGAGCTGGGTTGATTAGTTTTTTATTTACCCATCCCCATTTACTTTATTGATGAAGTTTTTAGCTATTTTATTGCTCACTAAGACTGTTGTCTGACTTATGATTTTATGTTTCCTCTTATTACCTTGGGCTGTTCATCTGGTTGTGGATGGGAAGACTGATGTAACACCCCACCTCCGCTAGGGTCACTCACAAAGGGAATGCACTAGTTTTGGTAGAGCATTATCTAGGTAAACATACACAGAGATATCACAAGACAGAACATAAATAAAGCAGCGGTAGAAATTAAAAACCAAATCTTATCACTTTCAAGAAAAGAGTCAAAACCTCATATATCCAAAGTACAAGTTGCCATTATTCCATTACATCAAGTTCTAAATAAAGAAGCATAAACTTAAAAATAACAAAAGTAAATTATTCCCCAAAAATAGCAGACGTGCAGCCATAGCATAGCTCAAGACCAAACCGTACATGAGCTGACAGGAAGCAAGCTAAATCCAAGCTAAGAGCTAGAGTTTCCTCCCTGAGAACCTGGGGGAAGAAACGAAAGAAAAAGAAGCGAAAGGAAACAGGTCAGTCATAAAGACTGGTAAGTCCAAGTGACTTTCAGCATAAAAACAGGTAAAGATAACATGACATGTATAAACTGAAAGTAAACATAAGTATGATGACAAGATGGATAAGATATACTAAGATAACATGATGAATCAAGTATAGGTCAAGTATATCATCGCATGTTCAAGGTTTGCTGCACCAATTGTACTAGTAGCCCAACCCATGTCAAGTATTAATCAGGAAATGATCCCTTGGTCCAAAATCGTGAATGGCCCATTACTAGGTCCAACGGAACGATCCACTAATCGATCGGCTCCCTACAAGTTCAATCTCGTTGTGTTTCTGTGTCATACGGCCCAATCACGAATGTAGTTACCTGTGCTAGGTTCACCATAGGGTGTATCAAGCCTTATGGTGCCAACCACCGACACGAATCAAGAATGCACAGATAAACCTACTAATGCCCAATGCCTGCTTTTTCAACTCCGGACCACATGCACGACCATAGCCCGCCTGAACCTACACTGGCACACCCACACATCCGTCGTTCTGGTTGCTTACAATCAGCCCAGTAATCGTGCCCCACCCTGCCTAGTTCCAGGGTACCATGATACATCTAGTGGGTTACTGCTGAAACGGACCGCGTAACTAGGGTTTCCATCTAGTAGGTTAAGTGTTGTCATTTAAATTCGAGACTTAACCCCATCAGTCTAGCATATCAAGTTGGCTAAGTGTTGTCATTTAAGTTCGTGACTTAGCCCTACAATTCACGTGTCAAGTTGGTTAGGTGTTGTCGTTCAAGTTCATGACCTAACCCTACCAATCATGTCTCAAGTTGGTTAAGTGTTGTCTTTCATGTTCATGACTTAACCCTATCAAGTTCATAATTCATGTTGATAACCAATTCATGTTTTGCCTAATCTACCCAAATCGTATTCCCATCGCACGTAAACGTGAATTGATCTATACTACAAATAAATCCAAATCCTGAAATAAAGGGAATAACGAAGAAACTATGTTAGGCAAAAAGGGACGAGCATAAAGCGATAAAAGGGATTACAAGACTAGCATGATATAACTTGAGATAATTGGTTACAACATCACTATCATATAGGATTTCAAATCTAGCAAGATAAGGCGATAGTCACGATAAAAGTTGACATAAAAGAATAAGCATGCAAGAGCAAGCCAAATACAAGGATAATGGATCCAATGGCTCTAGTGTACATAATAGCGAATAAACTAAGCAAGTCACACCCTAGGTATGAGATCCAACAACTGCAAATTCGGTGTATAACATGGGATTCAACTATGGGCATGAACAATCAACTATAATATTCTTAAGTAATTAATCCCAGTAGTCATAGTCACGGTCATAGGCAGAAATCTCATAATTATGAACCATAAGCGATTAATCACAATAGTCATGGATAATTATCCAAAATAGTTCTAGGAAAATAGTCATAGTCAATTAACAGTGATAGTTTCAAAGTCATGGTCATAGATAATAGCCTTATGTTCATAATCATAGGTAATAATTCTCATAGTCAAGAGTCATAGGTGATTGGCCACCATTGTCCTTGTCATAGTCATAGGCAATAGTCTTATGTTCACTGTCATAGGCATAGTCATAGTCTTATGTTCACAGTCATAGGCATAGTCTTATGTACTCAGTCATAGGCGTAGGCGTAGTCTTATGTTCACAGTCATAGTCCTTGGCCATTAACAATAGTTTCAACGTCATTGGCATGTTAAGGTTATAGACACGAGAGAGTTTGATTTACAACATGAATAGGTCCAAAGCAATATTCACGAAAGTCAAGATCCAAGATGAACAAGAATAGATACGAATCAATTACTATACATAGATCCAATTCCAATTTACAACATGGATATTAAGTTTACAGCTTTTATCTAAAAGTAACTTGAACTTACAGTGCATGGATCGAGAATTAGAAAGCAGAATTTGATTATTGAATCTCTATTTGATTGATCGTGTTCTAATTGAAATCCCCCAATTTGCAAATCTCTAAGCATAGTCTTGATGCAGAAGGAGCAGTCCTTTTTCTTCCTTTTTATCTTATTATTTAGATTATCTCAGAAGCAGCATAAGGACAGAATGAAATGGTGTGGAGAGAATGAGGCTAGGGGGCTGCTTATATAGGGTTAGGCAAACGAATCTGGTCACGAAACAAGTCTAAATACATCAGGATGCATCTGGTTTAAGAAGTGGGTTCGGGATGCAGGTCGACTCCCCAGTCGACCTGGTCATGGGGAGGTCGACACCCCAGTCGACTCCCCAGTCGACCTGGTTGGGGGGGGGGGGGGGTCGACTCCCTAGTCGACATGGGTATATGGGCGGGAATTTTCCTGCCAGCCTTATCTCGGTTTGAATTTCGAATTTCTAGCTTTATTTTCGAGCTACTTTATTTTATTTAAATTCCTGAAACTTCAGAGGGTCATATCTTGGTCATACGGACTCCGATTTTCGAAAACTCGGACTCGATTTCATGTAGAATTCCGAGTCGAACGCAATGGAGCAACCCGTCTCCCCCTGATTCTTATTTTAAAATTTAATTATGCCTTGATTTATGACTTTAACATGTTATAAAAATACGGGCTGTTACATTCTCCCCTCCTTAAAGGATTTCGTCCCTGAAATCTCTACGTTGGGAAGAATATATCCTACCATCCAATCATCCATCTAATCAACCATCATTCACGAGCAATCATTGTCCTTAAAAGATTTATAATGCTATATGAACATATGCAGAAAGTGTGTGTATATGTTCCTTATCTAATGCGAATGATCAGGCATGTTTGATCTTCTTAATGCAAAATATGTTTAGTGTCATGAATCCAACATGTATGCAAATAATCCTAGTCACATAAACACTATATGTGTGCACAAACATTCATCCATATGCAACATCCACATGATAACACATTCAATTTCATCCATAAACAAGTATAAACACTCATGCATATGCAATATGAAAACGTGTCTGTGCCCATCTAGTGCCTAATGCGTGTTATGCAACAACGAGCAACCACTTGCGACCACTTGCAACCATTTGCAAACATCAACCATAACATGTTTCAAATACATGTTTCCATCGGTTCTACCTAAGGTTCTCAAGAAAGGATCGAGAAGATAAGCAAGATAAAACAAAACATCAAGGAGAAGAAGTTAAAGATGTACCCCCAGAAGGTCCTGCTTGTGGGGCTTGCCCTTGCTTCTTAGGGAAGTTCTTGCTGATATGTCCAGTTTCACCACACTGAAAGCATGCTCCTATCTTCATCTTCTTCTTTCTACAATCCTGGACTATATGCCCAACTATACCACAGAAGTTGCACTTCCTCTTATCATGCGACTTGTTATTATTTTTGTCGTTGTTCTCGCCTCCCTTCTGGAAGTCTTTCTTCTCGTTCTGAGACTCATCCGCCTTAACTTATCACTTATACCTTCCCTATGTAACATGTTAACAAGCCTCACGGAAACTATCTCCATCGTACGGAAAACCCTCTACGAAGCTAGAAAGAAGATTAGCCGTAGGTAAAAACTAATGCGACTACAGATGGAGAAAAGAAAGGAAAAGAGATTCAAGCAAGGAAACAAAGGATAGTGCTAACGGCTTTTGGGGAATAGCTTTTAAATAAAACAAGACTTTTCTCAAAAAATGCTTCTTTGTACACGATTTTTGAAAATAGTTTCAGAAGGTTTTTAAAAGCTTTTGCCCAGTCTGGTAACCTTCTCCTCTGATACCAATTGTAACACCCCACCTCCGCTTGGGTCACTCACAAAGGGAATGCACTAGTTTTGGTGGAGCATTATCTAGGTAAACATACACAGAGATATCACAAGACAGAACATAAATAAAGCAGCGGTAGAAATTAAAAACCAAATCTTATTACTTTCAAGAAAAGAGTCAAAACCTCATATATCCAAAGTACAAGTTGCCATTATTCCATTACATCAAGTTCTAAATAAAGAAGCATAAACTTAAAAATAACAAAAGTAATTTATTCCCCAAAAATAGCAGACGTGCAGCCATAGCATAGCTCAAGACCATACCGTACATAAGCTGACAGAAAGCAAGCTAAATCCAAGCTAAGAGCTAGAGTTTCCTCCCTGAGAACCTAGGGGAAGAAACGAAAGAAAAAGAGGCAAAAGGAAACGGGTCAGTCATAAAGACTGGTAAGTCCAAGTGACTTTCAGCATAAAAACAGGTAAAGATAACATGACATGTATAAACTGAAAGTAAACATAAGTATGATGTCAAGATGGATAAGATAGACTAAGATAACATGATGAATCAAGTATAGGTCAAGTATAGCATCGCATGTTCAAGGTTCGCTGCACCAACTGTACTAGTAGCCCAACCCATGTCAAGTATTAATCATGAAATGATCTCTTGGCCCAAAATCGTGAATGACCCATTACTAGGTCCAACGGAACGATCCACTAATCAATCGGCTCCCTACAAGTTCTAGCTCGTTGTGTTTCTGTGTCATACGGCCCAATCACGAATGTAGTCACCTTTGCTAGGTTCACCATAGGGTGTGTCAAGT
The DNA here is from genome assembly GCA_030737875.1 of Allium sativum. NCBI lineage: Eukaryota > Viridiplantae > Streptophyta > Magnoliopsida > Asparagales > Amaryllidaceae > Allium > Allium sativum. Next base: position 49,784,596 of record CM060924.1, on the reverse strand, counting down.
CCTATGGTGCCAACAACCGACACGAATCAAGAATGCACAGATAAACCTACTGATGCCCAATGCCTGCTTTTTCAACTCCGGACCACGTGCACTACCATAGACCACCTGAACCTACACTGGCGCACCCACATAGCCGTCGTTCTGGTCGCTTACAATCAGCCTAGTAATCGTGCCCCACCCTGCCTAGTTCCAAGGTACCATGATACATCTAGTGGGTTACTGCTGAAACGGACCGCGTAACTAGGGTTTCTATCTAGTAGGTTATGTGTTGTCATTTAAATTCGAGACTTAACCCCATCAGTCTAGCATCTCAAGTTGGCTAAGTGTTGTCATTTAAGATCGTGACTTAGCCCTACAATTCACGTGTCAAGTCGGTTAGGTGTTGTCGTTCAAGTTCATGACCTAACTCTACCAATCATGTTTCAAGTTGTTTAAGTGTTGTCTTTCATGTTCATGACATAACCCTATCATGTGGCATTTAATTCATTAATGCACCCCAACCTCTCACATCAGACCTGTTGTTATGGTCACTGGATATGCCGGGCAGTTCCGGGCAGATTTACACCACAACTTAGTCTGACCTCGGGTATCAAGCGCGATATGACCAACTACCCACATTGGATCCTATTGTTTGTAGTAACTGTATTTGCCGGGCGGTTCCGGGAAGATTTACACTGCAAACTCAACCCAATCTCGAGTTAGCCATTTTCAAGTTCATTCTAGTGTCATGACCATGTTCAAGTTTCATGTCAAGTTCGTGTCAAGTTTCAAGGATAAGTTTCATGCCCACATCCAGATTCAAGTTATAACAATGTTCATGTTTCAAGTTTTGCCTATTATCAAGTTCATAATTCATGTTCATAACCAATTCATGTTTGGCCTAATCTACCCAAATCGTATTCCCATCGCATGTAAACGTGAATCGATTTATACTACAAATAAATCCAAATCCCGAAATAAAGGGAATAACGTCGAAACTATGTTAGGCAAAAAGGGACGAGCATAAAGCGATAAAAGGGATTACAAGACTAGCATGATATAACTTGAGATAATTGGTTACAACATCACTATCATATAGGATTTCAAATCTAGCAAGATAACGCGATAGTCATGATAAAAGTTGACATAAAAGAATAGGCATGCAAGAGCAAGCCAAATACAAGGATAATGGATCCAATGGCTTTGGTGTACATAATAGCGAATAAACTAAGCAAGTCACACCCTAGGTATGAGATCCAACAACTGCAAATTCGGTGTACAACATGGGATTCAACTATGGGCATGAACAATCAACTATAATAGTCTTAAGTAATTAATCCCAGTAGTCTTAGTCACGGTCATAGGCAGAAATCTCATAATTATGAACCATAAGCGATTAATCACAATAGTCATGGATAATTATCCAAAATAGTTCTAGGAAAATAGTCATAGTCAATTAACAGTGATAGTTTCAAAGTCATGGTCATAGATAATAGCCTTATGTTCATAATCATAGGTAATAATTCTCATAGTCAAGAGTCATAGGTGATTGGCCACCATTGTCCTTGTCATAGTCATAGGCAATAGTCTTATGTTCACCGTCATAGGCATAGTCTTATGTTCACAGTCATAGGCATAGTCTTATGTTCTCAGTCATAGGCATAGTCTTATGATCACAGTCATAGTCCTTGGCCATTAACAATAGTTTCAACGTCATAGGCATGTTAAGGTTATAGACATGAGAGAGTTTGATTTACAACATGAATAGGTCCAAAGCAATATTCACGAAAGTCAGGATTCAAGATGAACAAGAATATATACGAATCAATTACCATACATAGATCCAATTCCAATTTACAACATGGATATTAAGTTTACAGCTTTTATCTAAAAGTAACTTGAACTTACAGTGCGTGGATCGAGAATTAGAAAGCAGAATTTGATTGTTGAATCTCTATTTGATTAATCGTGTTCTAATTGAAATCCCCCAATTTGCAAATCTCTATGCGTAGTCTTGATGGAGAAGGAACAGTCCCTTTTCTTCCTTTTTATCTTATTATTTAGATTACCTCAAAAGCAGCATAAGGACAGAATGAAATGGTGTGGAGAGAATGAGGCTAGGGGGCTGCTTATTTAGGGTTAGGCAGACGAATCTGGTCACGAAACAAGTCTAAATACATCAGGATGCATCTGGTTCAAGAAGTGGGTTCGGGAGGCAGGTCGACCCCCAGGTCGACTCCCCAGTCGACCTAGTCATGGGGAGGTCGACACCCCAGTCGACTCCCTAGTCGACCTGGTTGAGGGGTGAGGGGGTCGACTCCCTAGTCGACCTGGGTATATGGGCGGGAATTTTCCTGCCAGTCTTCTCTGGGTTTGAATTTCGAATTTCTAGCTTTATTTTCGAGCTGTTTTATTTTATTTAAATTCCTGAAACTTCGGAGGGTCATATCTTGGTCATAGGACTCCTATTTTCGAAAACTCGAACGAACGCAATGGCGCAACCCGTCTCCCCTGATTCTTATTTTAAAATTTAATTCTGCCTTGATTTATGACTTTAACATGTTATAAAAATACGAGTTGTTACAACTGAGAAGCAGATGACAGGTGATTCTTTAGTGAAAACGACGATGTTGATCGATGGCGAGCAAAAGGATCACGTATCGGTTTTACTACTATCTAGTATTCGTTTCCATTGTTTGCTATTTCTTTGAGTGTTGTACTGAGGCAAATTGTACAAACACTGTTGTTGATATTCACGTGTATGGGAAATACTTTTTAGTTGTCATGAAAGTTTAGTGTTTTCTGCTTCAATATCACTACCTGTTGTATATGTTCAATTATATTTTATCCTTGTGTTGTGAGTTTACAACAGGTTCCGCTTATGTATCATACCTTGATGATCTCCCATATCTGCCTGACACACCTTTCAGCGCATTATTCCTCTTGTATAGTGCAGGGGTTGTGGGCGGTCGTCACAGGCTTATTAAATTCAAATTGAAATTACAAAACGCGTTTAAATTTACTATGTTCACATATTAGTTCCAAAAATTATGAAATTTTCCATCTAGCAATAATTTGACATTCCAGATCCAACAAAAGTGGTTTCGTCGAAAATGGAGATCATTTGCAAAATGGCTATTTTTAAGGGCTATATATAATATTAAAAATATATATAAATTCCATAGCGACTATTCTAAATTTTAAAATGAACATAACTTATTATTTATAAAGTGAAATTTCAATTTCTTACATTCATTAGAAAGATATAGTTAAATAGATTCTAACGTTTCTTGTTTCATCCAATTATGATTCATATTGAATTCTGTATACTCAATTGAAATTAGAAATCGAATTTTTAAACTACCGCGCAATTTCAAGATCATTTTATAATTAAAATAAATTTATAAGTTCAAACTTTGATTTAAATAAATTTTAAATCGTTTTTTCTCAAAATAAATCCTCCATAATATTTAATTTTCATGAAAATCAATTAAAAATAAAATTTTAAACTGGTTCCAAAAATACGCATTGTTACATAGATTTTTATTTGTTAATCTTGAACATTTAAAATTTGTTTAAATGTTGATTTGGAATCGGATATGGATTTTTATCTAGTAATTAAATGACATTTGAATGTTAAATATATAATTTAATTATAAAGCGTGCTGCAGCAGCACGGTAGTTCGTAGTATTACGTTTTGAACTTTGAATAGATGTATATGATCCAATATAAGTCGGATTTCTATGAAACAAGAAACGTACAAATTTTGTAAAAGTGTTTCGAATTGTAAAGTTTAAATTTTGGCTAAGATAAACGATATTTTGATCAAAGTAGTTGAGATATTTGTTTTATAACGCTTTTGAAATGTTGTTGTAATGCTTTCATTGAAAACAATATACTTTGAAGTTTTTAACCCGCGAACTGTGTTCCAAACTATTAGAAATCTCATAATGGATATACTGGATTGAATATTCTAAATCACATATTTACGGACAACCATATTTACCTGTCCTCCAATGATAACTTCCAGTTACCCATTATATTTGATTCATCGTTTACTGGGCCAATTACTTATACTCAACAATTTACAGCTTTCAAGAAAATTTAGAGTTATAAATTTATTCTCTAAGATCTTAATTTACTGGATAATATTTTTCTAATGGAAGAGAAAATTCGAGTTTTCATCTTGTAGATTTTGTTTTATGTCCAAATCAAATTTTCAAAAGGTCGTTATGGAATTACTTTATAAATTATAACAATTTATTGAAGTTTTTTAATATATTGAATATCGTTTTAACTTGGAATTCAATATATTAAGTTTAAAATTAGTTATGATGAAGCTATGTATAATTCTATTTGTATATATGCGATAATAATAATTTATTATTATTATATTGAATTGTTTTGAAATCGAATTAATGTGTCAATTATAAATTCAAATCTCTTGCAATCCGTTGCATATTTTAGCAACTCGTTCAACATTTGTGTTGTTGTACCAATTTCAAGGTGATGAAAATCTTAGCACATGTAAACCATCATTTTTCGAATTCTGGTGGAAATCTCACCAATGTTGTTTGTAAATCTCAATACATGTGAAACTTGTATTTATCAAAATCAAAGCTGAACGAACATTTTCAAAACTCAAAACACAATACCAAATAAATCAAAATAGGTCATTCAAATTTTCAAGAGATTATTGATGCTCTAGATTCGAGAAATAAGCCAACTTACGATCATTGCAAAGAAATTAAGAGTGCACTTGAATTTCAAGGAGCAAGGAACAAGCAATTTAGTTTTAGGACAGTATGTGGCATTCTATTTTTCAGGACTAAATGAAAATGTGATGGTATCATCTCATGATTTAATAAATCATATTCTGAACATGCGTCTCATATCCTAGTCACCATAAGAACATCTAGTACTAGCTGTGAAGGTTAGATAATCAAGACAATTCTAAATGTTTAATAGATTTTGAAGGCCCTCATGGCATCTATATGAAAATCCAAAATTAAGCTTTAAAGAACAAAGGAATTGGTGTCTTCATGTATGTTATTACGAATTCTAAAATATTCTATGTCCACTGTATACGGTGGAGGACTGGTAACCAACAAACAAAATCTTGGCCAAATTTATTTACATGTTTTTCCATATCTTCCTATACTCAGAAATCTGTACCCAAATCTTACAGCATATCTAAAATTTAAACTACGCAAATCTATAACCTATAACTATGCAAAGAATGAAAAAGCCTCACTACCCAGTTCAACAAATCTCAGCATACCTTAAGAATTAAACATGGCAAAATCTTTTAAAATTTGGACTTGCTAGCCCACGCAAATATCTGAAGTCAAATATTTCGGCCAGGCACATGAGCAAATATATATATATATATATATATATATATATATATATATATATATATATATATATATATATATATATATATATATATATATATATATATATATATATATATATATTTTATCTCACTGAAACGTCTTGGCAAAATCTCGGTTCCCATTCACCTTCATTGGTGGGCTTGACTTAACATATCGCTTTCATCTTGTTTGGAAATAGCAGATTAAAATTTGAAACTCTTCCTATACAGAAAATCTTCGAAATCTTAGCGTGATCTTTTACATATCTTTTTACAAATTTCCACAGTCATTTTCAAGCCATTGCATTCAAACATTTCAACTCGACAAAAATAAATAAATAAAATATATACTTCATTCTGCCTATATAAACCCATCTCTTCATTTTGAAAACCAACGCGGCATGTATATATTCAACACAGTAAAACAACCCATAAACCAAGTCCTATTAAAATTCTAGAAAACCAAACATACAACAAAATCGAACATGGTTTGATCCATGGAATTCACGTAGCATCTCTCTCTCTCTCTCTCTCTCTCTCTTCATGGTAGTCGGTATTACGATGGGTTCAGGTCGTTTTTTCTTATTTTCGCACCAGTGCGTTAATAGCTAGGGTTGTGATCGATGGGTAGTGCTGTGAAGAAAGTTAAGGAAGCCTGGATAGTTCGAAAATGAAGAGATGGTGTGCTGTCGGGCGTGTGCAGCATGAATGCATGCAAGGTTGGTGTTTGGTGTGTAGTGTGAAGCCTGCTGCATATTATAGGGGAGCCGGTTCTATGGTAGGAGTGACATTGGGGAGGAGAAGCGCGTGTTGTGCGTAGGAGCTTCAATAATTTTCGGGCAAATTAGAAAATATGGGGAAGGATTTACCTTGGATAGAAGGAAGAAACATGGCAACACTGCGAAGCTCGCGTGAGCCATGAAGGAGCATGAAAATTTATGTTGGGAAGAAGAATTATGCGATGGAAGGATACAGGGAGGTAGCTATTAGACCATAACCAACCATGTTCGGTTATTCTCTGTCTTGTTTTTAAACTGGTTCAACGAGCCGAGCAACCAGAAGAGGGGAAGCAGCCACAGATGAGAATTATAACGGCAAACAGTTTGCCGTTATAATCAAACTTCGCGCATTTCATTTTATAACGGCAAACTCTTTGCCGTTATAAACTTATAACGGCAAAGAGTTTGCCGTTATAAGCACTAGCCTCTGTTCAGTGAACCAACCACGAAGGAGCTCAAATCTAGCCACAGACCAGCCACGGATGAGTGAACAAGCCACACCTGGTTGCTCCGTGGCTTGTTTAGTAACTGAACAAGCCATGATTGGTTGTGCTCTAAGGAATAATTTACGTGGGGGGAAGAAGATTATGGAAGTGGTGGGCTGTGATGTTATATCGTGGGCTTGGGCCTAACTTATTTAAAGAAAAAAAAAGAGAAAGAAAATATGGAGTGTGGACGTCCTATTTGCATAGAGCACGTGCATGAGAAGAGTTAAGAGCCATATGACACTGCTAGCATGGGTACACTGTAGAAAATAGGAAAATAGAAGAAAGGGAGTAGAAGTTAAAAATTAGAGAAGAAGGGTTAGTCATAATCATGGTAATTATTATAAGTTAATTAGTTGGTTTAATTGATCAAAAGGATAAGGATCGTTTAATTCATTCAGATTTATAATATCGATAATATGTTCGTTCGTTTACAGAGTTCAACGAAACCAACTGCATTGGAATCTCAGAAACGAAGGATACGCAGTCGGGCTGATTGGATTGGAATCAGAAGCGACTGGAATTTCATGTAATGTTAAACGTGTGTTTAAAATTGTATGAAACAACGTGAACCATCAGCCGAAAACAAAAATGGTGAGTTACACCTCCTGGAATATTATGATGTGCTAAATTCATATAAATTAAATTTGTCGTTAATAAAATAAAATTGAATGATTGAATGCCTTGAATGCCTATTGACTGTTTAAGGGTTGTCGACGTTTATATCAACATCGTATTGGATGATTGGTTGAATATTATCCCATATGCTATTATAAATTGTTATTATTATAATCTGTGATGCAGAGAAGGACAGGTTGGAGGTATCCAACCAGATACCTCAAATAAATTGTATGTTGATTACTTTTCATGTTATTTATATACGAACTTTTCATCCCAATTAACGTTATATTCTATTTGGATGCAGATTACTGATTCGATGTTGATCGTCGAATTTAGATTCAACGATCGTTGTGTTATTAATCAATAGACAATATTGATTAAGTGGTTGGTAGTGAATGACCGAAATTTATATTCTTAGACGTTGATTTGCTGTTAGGCAAACTAACGGAGTTTTTAAGTTATAAAAATTATTTTTATAACTGAATCAAATCAAATGTATATTTACATAAGTTATTTTAAAATAGATGTTTTAAAAGTATGTCAATATTTGTAATCTTATCTTACGTAGAATTATTAATCGATTTATGTTCTTATGTTTATAATAAGAGAGAATGACAGAAATTTACCGAAAGGTCAATAATCAAAGATAATTGTTTTCAAGGGAACAGTTATGCATGCTTATATTAAATTAATTATATTTTAAATTAATTTAATTAGAAATATTGAAAGAAATCCATTAGCTAGTTGACGACGTTTTCAAGTTGATGTGGTCAACTATGTTAGTTTGAAGTGTTATTTAATAAAAATAGTTTTGTTAAATAATTGTTCAAATCTTAACGTGTGTTATTAAGAAGTAAACTAATATTTTGTGTTTAAAGCGATTGTCGAATGGTTTAAAATAATTAATCATCTATTTTAGTTAATAGTAAAAGAAATTACTTCATTTAGTTGGTAATTATTATAACAACAAGGCAATGACTTTAAATCGGAACCTGTTTAAAAGGAAATCAGGTGTAATAAGGCAATGACGGTGAAAAAAAAATTAAAATGATTTTTAATCCAAATTTACAAACAAGGTTTGTAAATCGAAATTTAATGCGATGAATATAAAAGAGGTTGTACCTAATAAGGTTTCCAAATATGAAGTATGGTTTGTATAACCATGTGCTAAACGAAATAGTAAATTGAAGTAATATGGTATTAATGTTATCGAGTTTTGAGTTATAAATTCTATCTATCTTGAGATAAGAAGGTTGTCGATCAAGGTCTGAGAGATAAATAGAATACCCCAACTTGAGTGGCTTCACTATTAGCGAGAGATGATATTAGTTTGTAACGGTAAAGGAAGTAAAAAGACATTCTGTGATTATTTCCAGATTAAAGTAAATTTAAAGGGATTTTAAAGAATATTTTTAATATAAAGAAACATAAATGGATTGATGAAATATAGTAATATTTGCAAAGTGATACAAAAAGATGATTTTGGAAATACGCCAATAATGGAAAGTTGTAGCTTGTTTTAAATAATTTGATTTAGAAATGAGGATAAGAGTTACATGGGAAAGTAGCTTTTGGAAATATACTTATAGTTTCCGTTAGTGAGAATTTATATGGACAAGAGTTTTAAAGTTAAAATTAGTCGTTATGGTTATATTATAAGAATACGCCGCTCGATGTTATTTTGGCATAGACAAGATTTGGCAATTAACTATACTGATTGGTTTAAAAGTATAGAAAAGAATATTTCTCGGATGATAAAAATAAAGGTGGTGTTTTTGATATAGTTGTAATTTGAATAAAGGAAATGACAAGGTGAGTTTTGAAAATGTTTTCGCCACAAGAAAGTTAATGTTAAATTTGTTTAAAGTAACAGAAACAAACGAGATTTGCTGAAATAAGTTATAGAATCGATTTTAAATTGATATAATGGTTTTGAAGGAATGGTTTGGAATGAAAGGGCCTGAACTGTCGAGGTACTAATCAATACTATTTGAGTTGATAGTTAAACCCGCAAATATCAATGAATATTGTTTGGACCTTTAACGAGTTAGTTCGAAGATATCGGGATAAGAACTAGGCCCAAAACCACTTCGAACAAACTGTGCATTCGTGACTAACATGTAGGTGTATAAAGATGGAGCAATGAAGACCATTGATCTTCATTAACGTAAGAACTACTCATTGGATATCTCTAGGTATCTTCCGGAGAAATTTTGACTTGTGATTCTACCATGATTGGAATCTTTGGATTGCAAGGACTTCTCGTTATCGATCCTTCGGGTGATTCTCATATAAGATGCAGTAGTAGGGTGTCTTCGGTTTATCCTGTTCTTGGATGACTTGTATGGACAAATGTATGATAGAGTATTTCCTGAAACTCACGTGCGTTGATTTTTACAAATATACCAAGTTTGGTGGCGGAGAAATTCTCTTTCTTAACACCACGAATATATTTGTGGACATCAATTAGTGATTTGATGGATCTGATGATGTGGCATTCAATGTTATGAGATGATCTCTAAATACGAAAACGTAACCTCAAGCCTCACAACTGGGAAATAACAAAAATCGGGAAGGCAGCATGGCTCGTTGGGTCGCACCCAAGCAGGATGTATTATCACCTATCTAGTGAAATCCACTTTGTTCTTCTTTCGCTTGTGTATCTCCCGGGAATGATTATTTTCCTAGCAACCATTGGTGATAAGACATTTGGTACTCTCAAGCTGAATGAGTTACCACTCATGTATGGTTGGGTTGCAAGATGTTCTTATTGAACCCCGGTGTATCCCCTCTAGAGTACACTTATCGGAAGGTGGTCTAATGCCTTGTCATAGTTGGAATACATTTTCCAATAAGCATCCTACGGTTTTTATTTTATAATGAATATGTAGAGCATGAGATGCAAGCATTTTGCTTCATGCTTATTTAATTGTGATTTGATAGACATTATTATAATATCACTGTAGTTTGATATATCAAAAATGTTTTGGGTTATAATAAGGTAAAAACTGTCCATGTTGATGTGTGGGCTGGTCTTACTATTATCCTTTTCTTTCAGAAAAGGATTTCTAAAGTTAAGCAAGTTACTCGTCATGTGAATTTATCGCCGAACGTTTTCCAGGTTGATTTGGTTGAATTTTGCTGTGCTTCAATTGTGCTCGCGTCAGACTGAGTATATTATTAGGTTAGGTTTTTACTTGGAGCTTCAGACACTACAATAAAACAACCATATTACAACTATTTGTTTGCAACTTGCATAAAATAACAGTTGTAATAGACACTTTGTAACAATATATTTATTTCGGCTGTTGTAATAAGTCCGTTTTTAATAACTGTATTTACGTAGCAGTTATAATATTAATATGTAACAACTGCTTTTTTCTTATCGGTTGTAAATTTTACTCTATAACCACTGTTTTCCGGAGTCATAATAGCTATATAACTATTTATCCGCTTTTTCACTTCGATGAACTCAACACGTTCCATACTTCTTTTTCGGCCGCTATTCGGGGAAATATCATTTCCATCTCAACCCTCAACTCTTCGCCCGCTTTTCCAACAAAATTCATTCCTATCTTAACCCTAATTTCAACGCTATTTGCTCTGCCGTCGCTACTAGCATCTCATCTCAGATTTTCAAGGCTCCTGTGACGACGAAACAATCTCAGATCTCAGATCTTTCAACGTCACTGTTTACATCTCGTCGCTGTTAACATCCGCTTTTTCAACGTTCCTGCGATGACGTCGTCGTTAACCCTAATATCCCAAATCTCAGATCTTATCGCTATTTGTCGTCGTTCCTACGACGATGAGCCAATCGTTTGCTTCGTTCCTGCGACGAGCCAATCTCCCGAATCTCCCCGCGAAAAGGTATGTAGTTTGAGTTGATTTCTTGTTTACATGTTTTTTTTTCGATTGCAGTTTGTAAACCTAGCGAATCTAGGGAATCTGAAAGTATGATTGCGTCTTCCAAGGAATTGCTTCTGTTTAGAATTTTCACTTCTGTTTAGAGGAAGGGTTAGAAAAGCTCCTCGCCTGGTTGCTAGTACCCTTTTAGTATCCCAATTGTTTGTCATTAAAAAAAGGTGAAATTTTAAGGGTGTTGGATCCACTGTAAGAAGCCTCCATAAAAGCTAAAACAGCTCAAAGTCTAAATGATATAGTGAATCAGGTCAAATGTACATGACAAAATCAATGAGACCAAAACGTTATTGTTGGCATAATGTCTATGGGGTCAGCCAACCCTGTGGTTTTAAAAGAGGCATCACCCTTGTTGACTATCTATAATCCAAACTACCATCACATTCAAACTTGTTTAGTTAGATCACGATGTCTTATTTGTCAATATTTTGGCAAAGCATGTCATATTATTGCTGAAAATGATTTTTAGTAGTTTGGTCATAAAAATTTCATGGAGGTGGAATGAAGTATAGCAAATAACGGGACATAGTTAATTTCTTTTCAAACATATGGTGCTCTTCACTTATCACACTTATTATTCTTTTTCTCAATTTTAATATCTGGATACTTCAAATTGAATTGCGTGATATATTATGCTGTTGATCATGAATACACCATTTCAGAACTTTTAGTTTCAGAACTTGTAAGTTAACATGAGTTGTCAGCAATATTTGGCTCTTATGGTGGATTGATATCCAAGTTAGTTAATTTTTGTGGTATTTCTATGTTCGAGAGCTTAAGGTTCCGCATGTGAATTTTGTGGTAAAGGTTATAAGGTATTTTCTCTCTTCCTGTACTTCTTTTGCAAATGTTCGAAATGTGTTTATTCTTGATCAATTACTTCTTGATTTTTCTTCATAAAATTATCGATTTAATTTACCAATTGCTTTATATTTAACATGTTGTACTTAATGGCATGCAACCATGAGCAGTGATCAGTTAACAAATATAATATTAGAAGCGGTGTTACACTATATTCTGTTAATGTTGCATCAACTTTAATTTTATTCTTACACAACATTTTATTGATAGTATGCTTTCCATGCATCATTACCCTTCGCCAATTATTTTAATTACTCCTAAATCTTACCATGACTAAATAATGCATTAAAAGCATCCCAAATCTGTGTTGCTTCATGCTAGCTATGAAGCCATTTGATTCATACCATATTTGATTCATCATTCCCTTTTTTCTCTCAAAATTTCTAGCATTGCATATTTAAGTCTGTTCCTTTTTATAACCATTCATCTTTTCCATTATTGAAATACTGAATGAATGCTTTTTGATTTTATCATTTACTCTTATCAACTAACCTGTACTACAATTTATGTCTTAACACATTTACTATCTTGGCCATCACATATTTCTCTATATTTGAATTTGCTTATGTGACATTTTTCTGTGAGCTGTTTCAATAAACAAATATTGTTCTTTAAAATAGAAATAAAAAGTTGATCAATATATCATAAATTAGTAGCACGGCTTTCCTATAAAAAAATAACAGTTTCAAGGCAATTTCTTTTAGAAAATGCTTGGAATGAATCAAAGTCAAAGCTAGTTAAATCCATAAAAGTTGTAACAAGGAGCCCTGATGGTTCCAAAAAATTAGACATGTTGAAACCAAATAATATCAAGAGTGCTTAAGAGTGGAATGATTTTGTCAATGAAAAATTATCGGAAGAGTTTGAGGTAGTTGGATTTATTTTGATGACTACAATTGAAAGGTTTTCATTCCATTTAGTTTAATTTTAATGAATTTCACTTTTGCAGTTGACAAACAATAAATACAAAGCTATGCGAGCAAAGAATACAGTTTCACACACTATGAGCCGAAAGCGGTACGCAAGACTAGCAGATGATATGGTAAGAAAAAATAACTTATAAAATTCACTCATTGTCTGTCTGAAAAAATTATTTTATCCGATACAGTTTGAGATTTACTAAGTTTTTTGGAAGAAAAAATAAAGTGGTTCCTCATCAGATATCACCATGGAGGATTTGTGGTGCAGAGGCCATACAAAGAAAAATAAAGAACCACCGAATGCTATTGCCGCTGATTACATGGTAAGGATCGATACACATCAAATTATTATTTTTCATTTTCTGTTTGGATTTCATTTTACCCTTTCTTTAATCAAATTGTTTTTTTTTTTATTTCCATCAAATTGAATTTTATATATTTTAGTGGGGATGTATTTTCACAAGTATACACATTAAACTGTTATATTTTAGTCATATGTTTTGATAAACCAGAAAGAAAAAATACTAGTCCAAAATAAAACAGCGTTGCAAATATGTTATATTGCAACTGGAACTTAGATACAAAGGCAGGAAAGGAATTCGTAGGTTAGAATGGTGGCAAAGCGACGTCTATGGATCCTTTTCCAAACAATATGAACACATGAACTCACACTGACGCTCACATACGCGCACACACAGAGAGATTCACGTCAACACAACCGCATTCACACATACATTCAATTGCACCCAGCCATACATAAATACCCCACACTACATATAAATAAGCTTAAAAAGAAGAACGCTATCAATTCTAAAGCAGGAAAAAAACGATCATCTAAGAAAATAATATTTTCTATGAACAAATATTTCAATACTGTCATAAAAACGAGTTTGGAATTTTAAAGGCTTCGTTATTCGTAAACAATAGAATAAACGAACAAAATTCTTGATTTGATTTGACAAGGTACTATTGAATCTTGATGCCTTTTTATTTGAATTGCTAAGATTATTTTAATTCAAGTGCCAAATGCATACAATTGAAGCTTTCTTTCTAATGTTGCTGATGCACTGGAAATTGATTTTGGACTTTGAATATCTTTTGTCTTGGTATGAAATTATTAATTGAGATTTTAATTGTTCTTGCTAGTTGCTAGTCGACTACTATTCAAATTTATAGTTCTCTTTATTTAGATGTTTTTCCTGCATGACTTTCACGTAATAATGAAAATAAACAAAGTTGTTTAACCATATCATATTAAATTGAATGGTCAGTTTATTTGCGATACTTTTTTCAATGTTCTCCTGATATTATACAGTATACATTGCCATACACTCTGGGAAGTTTATCTACGTTAGAAACTTGTCATACTATACGACTTGATTGTGTCACAGATGTTGTTTCTTGAGGATGTTGGATTACGACAAAAAGTGGTTCTGTAAAACTTCTGCAGTGTGAAGTAGGAAATGTTGTTGGCTGCCAAAAACATGATATTAACAAAATCTTAAACTGGTAAAAAAAAATTGCTTGCGTGTAGCACTCATATGCATAAATCGGGTTGCATGTAGAAAAAAGTAGGAAAAACAAGTTGCACGTAGAAAAAAAGTACATCTTGACCTTGTTAGGGCCAAATCCAATACATAAACCATATTTTAGAAGAAGAAAAAAAACAGAACATATAAATGGAACTGATTTTGATTCCTTAAGTATAGAACTCAACCCTGAGGTGTTTTTTTCTCTTTTTTTAATAATTCATTTCACTTTGGCAAAATTGCAACACTCTAGATTTGTTTAGCTTTGCGTTTACCTACTTAGAAAGAAGTTCATTATGTTTCTCAGTATTTCCACATGCTTATGCTGTCTTTGATATTAATTTTTTTTTCTTAAATTTTTTGCATGGATCTTCCTCACCATTAGGCAAATGCCAAAGTTTTCCCTTGATAGTGTTAAATTGCTATAAAAATAACTGTGTATGTAGTAAGATTTGTTGATTTAATGCTTATGCTATTTAGAGGATTTTATTGCACTATTTTTACGTATGCTTTTTTTCTAAATCAAGTGGAAACTTTGTTGGTTTTTTTTTGGATAAAGATAATAAAATGCTTAGAAGCAGACATGTTTTGTGTTTTAGTAGTGGATGAAGGTAGCATATTGTTATCTTCTGATTTTTCATTGATTTTAAATGGATACAAATTCCATGTTATAGCTCCTTTCTCAACATAAACGTAGGGATGGATTTATTGATAACCGGATTTTAAGTCAACAAGTGGTAGTAAAGTAACCACTGTCAAATTCCCTTTTATGCAATGATGATGTATACAGACATTCTTCCTGTAGCGGCTTTCAGCCCAATATCATCTATATGTGTTCTCCCTTAGAAAGTAACCATTATTGTGTGATGTTAAGCTATTTACGTTGTATAAACCAGCCCATAAATTATAATTTGATGACTAACATGTCTCAACTTATATTTTTGATAACCATCGATCTAAACATTTATATTTTTCATTTAATATAGTTGAAAAAGAAACTATTTTAGTATGACTGATTTTTTTTTCAAAGGTATATAAACTCGAGTTTGAATTTTTACCCAACCATAATAGTAATAACCATTTCAAAGAAGAAGAAAACCTAGAAAACAATCCTCTGAATTTAAAATCATATACACAAATAATATATACAAGTGAACTTAATAAAGAATGGTCAATAAGGAAGAAAGGAAAGAAAAAGACATTCCACGCCACATATGCTAATGAATTTCTATCCAACTGATTCTATCCTACAACATCATTTATATTAACAATCATGTATTTTGTCTCTATATGGTAAAATGTGACAACTTTATAACCACCTCTTTTAATGTTACAAATTTTTTCCACTGTAAAATTTGATTTAATATCAACAACTACCCGTTCAATATACACGTTGTTTTGGTATATATACTCTAAATCATACACTTTCAAAATTTAAGTAAAAATAATTTCTGAGTCAGCATTGAGTTAGAAACTCAGATATATATTGCTTTGAGTATGACAATTTACTAGTAAACAGACATTATGTTTAGTCAGCTTACATCCAAATTAAAGATTTTTTTTTTGCCAGTTAGAAAACTTAAACAGTTGTTCTGTTTAATGCAGTGACTAAAATATATGTAACCTCAACTAGGATTTAATGTTGAGGGGGACACAAAATAAAATGGTTTTTGAGCCGAAAATACATATGTTAATTTTTCTGATGCTGTCAATACTAACAAAAGTTTACCGAAAATAGTTTAACTAGGTATATGTAACTCAAATTCGAAAATAATTTGCACCAACATAGAAAATTGTCAAATATGCACATGAAATTTTTGCACCAATACAAGGAATGTTATGTTCAGACTCCTCTGGAAGTGTGAGATTCACACAGAATTTCTACTAGTTGTTCACTTGTTTGGCTATGAAACTTTCAGTTCTAGTTAATTATTATCTTATATTAATTATGAAAAAAAAAAATCAATGATATTGATTTTGTAAGATGTAGGTTGTATGAATGGTTTGTAGAAAGCAATATAGTTTTGTCATTTACGTTAATATTTGCGTAGGAGTAATTTTTTTAATTTGTGTAGATAGATAAAGGTATATAATGCTTTTTTTATGTTTGTTATGCAAGTAGCAATAGCGACAGTGATTGTTGCTGCCACCACCAGAAGCTTGGCAGCAGTGGGAGGCAGCTGCTGTTTTGGAGCAGCGGCGACTCATGCAAAAAAAAAAAATTAACCTTTTTTTGGCTTTTTATGAAGTACTATTTATATTTTGGCTTGTAACATCAATTGTAATGACCCGTGTTTTTGGCACTCGAATATGTAATTTAATTTATTTAATTTAAATATTTTATTTGGAATATCGATGGAATTAATGTCTAATTCGCTATTTAAACAAAGTTCGACGTTATATATTTATATAATTATAAATAGAGCTTGAAATATAGCGCTGCAGTTTGAAAATTCGAGTTTGAACTTAAACTGGACATACAGAGTCCGACATAAGTCGGATTTCTGTGAAACAAGAAATGTTGGGAGCGTGTTGACGATAGCTTTCATATGAAAGAGAAAAATCTAGATTCCGTGTTATTGGTTGCGAGTTATGGCTAAATCAAATTTTGGAAAAACGCTGTGGAAATCGTTATCGGCCGTTAAAATAGTCGTTTTGCAAACGGACTCTGTTTTCGATGAAATTAGTTTCATTGGGACCGTATCGCTAAATTATTGTCAGAAAGTCAAACGGCGTGGCAAACAGATGTCGTATGTGACCACAGCAACCATAAACGCCCGTTCAAATTCTATAGCGCGCACTCAAATAAATATAAGGAGTATTTGGGCGTAACTTGAGTAGATGATCGAATTAGGCCACGAAACCAGTTCCGTTGATTTCGTATCGTCGATTAGAGTCAGGATAGGTATATAGTTTGCAATTTTTAGAGACCGGAAAATTTGGCGTTAAAAAGGGTAGTGCGGTATGCGGTAAAAATAGCCTACCGGGGAAACGATCTCAGAATGCGACGAAACTGGTGCCGTTGGGTTCGTATCAACAAATTATTGTAGGATTTGAAAGTTTCAAATTGATTTGATTTATCTAGTGACCGTGGGAAAATAAAACACGTGTTTATTTCTGGTTTTATAAAGGAATTTTTTCCATATGACCTCGGATTTCGACGAAACTTGTCCCATTGGGTCCGGAATACCTTTTTACACTAAGATTAGTTTTTTTATCAGTAGAAAAAGATCATTTATAGGGGTTTTTATCAACTACTTTACGGTGAAGTTTCGTAAAAATATAAACTAATATTAAAACCATCCACTCTTCACTATATATACCATCAGCTTATGTTTTCGTTGGTCAAAGACCTAGTTTCGGGTCAACCACTTTTCGCCTCCATCTGAAAAATTCGAATGGTCCAAAAGCATCCTCCTTCATCTCGATTTTTCTTCCAAACAATTCATCAACTTCAAACCGTTCTGCTACCAAGTGATAGAGCTCGGCAAGAGCTATATTTTCAACGGTCGTGATCTAGAATCTCGATCTGTGGAGGCCGGAAATGGTACCTAAAGATGGCGCGGTTCGTGGGGTTTCTAGAAGGGTTAGGGAAACCAAATTGGAAACTGCTTCTAGCGTTCGTCGAGGGCACTTAGGGCGCGAGTTGGAGGTCTTTGGATCGGGGATCGGCGGACTATTCTGGTGCAGTGTCGGAATTTGTGGGTGACATCGGATGTTCCAGGGGAAGTACAAAGGACATATGCGTGAAACAAGAAGTACTTCGGTCCCAATATCAAATGCCTACTGTATAATATAATTGGTTGATTAAAAACTTAATTAAATGATGATTAAAGCTATCGTGTTGTGGATTCAGGAGTGGAAATTGAAAAGGGAAGGGATACCGCGAGTTCAAGGGATCAGCCCAGAAATGTGAAAAGGAAAAGTATTGGCTTTGTTTTGTTGGTAAAACGTGAACTGTCTGCCGTATTTCAAAGTCATTTAGGTTTCTTTAACTTGTAATTTATGATCAACTAACTAGGTAATTTAAACCGATGCAGAATAGAAACAAAACGAAGGACAAAAAGGAAGAAACCAAGATGCAGGAGGTGGCCCTATTAACGCAAACATAATATAATTTATTAATTCAATAATTAAGGAAATTATTATTTTTGATTACAATCGTATAATTATAAAATTGTATAACTTGTGTTTACACTATCAAAATGGAAAAAAACAAACGACGTGGGACTCGTCTCAACGAGCACTACACTGTGGAACCGAACTGGACGCACTTGGGATCAACGGATATTTTAATTAAATTGAACACCTGTTTAATTTAATTAAACAAATCATTTAGACAGAATCAAATCAAGGTGAGTTAAACTCACTCAGTTACCCTTTTTATATTTTATATAAATTGGGTATTTTTATTTTGTGTGCTCTGCTTGCCAATGGTTGACTGCTTTGCTAGTTATCTATTTAACTGTTGATTTAACCGATGAAATTAAACTGTGTTTAATTTCAATGGAATACCAAATCGTTATTTTAATGATTGGACCCAACGGAGGTAACTCACCCTGTTGGTTACGTTTATTTATAAGCGTGCTTAGTTGTTTGAATTGTTCGGTTATTTGATTGGTGCTAAATGGTTGTTATTTATTATCAGTTGAATGTGATTAATTTGATTTGTTAGTTCAACATCTGGTTGGTTTAGACTAATAAGTGGGATTGGTTGGGTATTTGGCAAAGTATGGCCTATTAAATCAATTGTTTACAAATGGTGGTTCACCGTCAGGTGAATCGATAGAGTTGAGGTTAAAAATTTATTTTAACCAGAGTTAGATTTTGAATTATAATATTTTGAATAAAAGATATTAAAGAGATAAATAAATATTTTATTTATTTAAGACCTTGATTTGTTATTAATTTATTTTATAAGATAAATGCTGATGTTAATCAGATTTACAAGTAGGAGCATGAGAGGGGAATCGAGTGGTTAAACTTTGATAATTGTTGTGTAAAGGAAATAATCAATGGGATTATTTAAATTAATTATATACTTAATAAATTTAAAGTGTGGATTAAGTGGAATAGGTTAATAAAATAAATCGAGTTTTTGAGAGAATTAAATCGACCGTTTTGAATTGATTATCAAATTAATGTGTGTGGATTAAAATAGTTGGTTAAATATTGTTTAAATTCAAATAAGATTTTAAAAAAGGGATTTGCCATTAATTTAGTTAATAGGGGAATTAACTACTGAGGCAGTTAATGATTGAAATAAACTATTATTCTAATTAACTTAGAAAATTACTTTGTAATTGAGATGCATTTAAGAAGTAAACGATTTTGGAAAATAAAATCCAAGAGAACGGTGAAAGGAGTTATGAACAGGTTTTATGTTAAACTTGAGTTTTATACCAAAGTTATAAAGAGAATTTTTGGCCAATACGATAGCTTAGATTAGATGGACCCAATATTTGGGTTAAGTAAAAGAAGATGGGGATAAAAGGATCGATATAGACCAGTGTTATATATACTTGAGGTTCAAGATGGGAAAGCGAAATTTTAGGTTAATGTTACTTAAAATTTGGATTAAGCAAGAAAGGGGAATTGAATAAGATTCCTAAGTGGGTAATTCTTAAATATATGTTTGAAAGGAGATTGGTAAAACTGATTTTGGGTAAAGAAGTGGGTCGTAGAGTTGTAAAACCAAATCCAAATTATAAAGGGAAATGGTTTTGAGACTGGAATAGAATAGTGGTTTGATTACAACTTATATTTGTCCAAGGATGAGAACGGTGTTGATCAAGGTCTGAGAGGTAATTAAAATACCCCAACTTGAACAACATCGGGATTATCTGAAGATAGTATTAGTTGGTTATCGTAAGAGACATTAGTGGATAGGTTTTGAAAATCTAAACAGCGATTTTAGCGCTGTTGTTATAATATATGTTTTGTAAATCTAATATAGCGATTGTAGCGCTTTTTCTATAGTAAATGGGTTGTAAACCTAAACAGTGATTATAGCGCTGTTGTTTTGTAAATCTAAATAGTAATTATAACGCTATTTTTATAACATATGTGCTATAAATTTCTTTGTTAAAACTAATGGATTTCCGAATTTAAAAGATGATTTGAAGGAAGAATCAAGTGGGAAATTGAATATAGTTATTCGAGCTAGAGTTAGTCAAACATAGTTATTCAGGTTGAGTTCCATTTCGTACGGCTGCTAGCGTAATTCGTAGGGCTGCAGATAGCCTAAGGCAGTCGGATGTTTCCTTAGGGAATCAAACGTAACCATTGTGATCGCTGCGATCTAGAGTCAAGCGAATGGAGTCAAGTCGAATATTAGTTAATCGATAGGAGTTAAATAAGTCGAGTTAGTCAGTTAGAATAAATCAGTTAGAGTTAACCAGTTAGAGTTAATCAATTAGAGTTAAATCGAATTAGAGTTATTCAAATATCGTATTTTTAAATATTAACAGAGTTAGAAGTTTTGATTTAACAAAGTAAATCAAGTGTTAAAAGGCCAGGTGATGCTGAATACTTAACCAGTGAACTCATTGGAGTGTCATGATTGAAACACTGTATATTTTGATAGTTAAAACACCGACTATCAAACCTGTCCAATACGATTGTTGGTATGGAAAGACCGGGATCGAATTTATATTCGAAAACCATTCCGACCAACAAATACGTGAAGATATCAGAAGATGATCGAGATGGTGCTGTGAAGACCGTGGATTTTCACAAACGGAAGAACCACTAATATTCTCTGTCTGGCAAGCAGAGATAAGCTGTGATTCTGTCGTAGTTGGAATCTACGGGTTGCAAGGACTTCTCGCTACTGATCCATGGGGTGATTCCTATATTGGATGCAGTAGGAGAGTACCTTCGGTTCATCCTGTTCCTGGATGAATTGTATGGACGGATGTTTGACAGAGTATTTCCAAAGGGTCACGTACGTTGATTTCTTCAAACGTGCTATAGTTGTTGGCGGAGAATTGTTGTTCTCTTAGCTTCTAACTAGAGTATTTTTGTGGATATCAATTAGTGATATCTGACGGATCTGACGATGTGGCATTCAAAGTAAATGGCGACCAGATGTCAAGAGTTAATTCTTGCCTCAAGCCTCATCAACCGGGAAATGACAAAAATCGGGCAGGCAGCATGGCTATGTGGGTCGCTCCCATTAGGGTGTATAATCACCTATCTAGAGATTCATTTCATTCTTTATCTATTTTGATGCTGTCCCTTGTCGGGAGACGGTTGTTGATCCCAACCGTCGGTGATATACATTCGATACACTCAAGTGAAATGAGTGGTCGGTCATGTGAGGGCCGGGTTGCAAGACGTTCTTGTTGAACCCAGTGTATTCGTCTCTAGAGATACACTATCGGCAGGTGGTCCTATACCTTATCATAGTTGGAATCCAATCCCCAATAAGCGCCCGCGGTTTTGATTGTATACTATATGTGGAGCGTGAGATGCAAGCGTTCCACTAGATTCTATTTACTTGTATTTAGACATTATTATAATATCATCAAAGATATTGGTTTCAAAGATGGTTTGGGTTATTGTAAGGTAAAAACCGTCCGTGTTTATGTGTGGATTCGGTCTTACGATTACCCTTTGTTTTTGAAAGATTTTGAACCTTAAAATCAAGTTAGATGATCACTCTTAATACTATGCGAGTTTATCTCACTCTGGTTCACCAGACTGACTCGGTGTTTTGTAAATGCTCGGGTTAGACCGGGTTGTACAGGTTCAGGTTATCGTCTGCTGTGAAGAGACGAGCTGGAGATGTTCAGACGTATATAGCTACTATTCCACTGTGTGTTGTATATGGGAACAGGTTATTATAACTGTCCTATTGTGTGATGTACTCTGATATTGTAAGTATTTTTGAAATCTCTAAATAAAGATTTATTTCTGTATTATATTTTGTTCCGCTGCGATGTGAGACTCTATGTTGTGTTCTTCTTCTTCTTCTATTCTAATATTTCTTTCTTTCTTATCTCACCCTCTAATTTCTTTCTAATAACTACCCAGTGTTTCGGTGCTTGGAGGATCGGCATGAGTTACGGTAAAGGTATTTATGTCGATTTTCGGGGCCGGAAATCCCTGGGTCGTTACGGTGGTATCAGAGCTGAAGGTTAAGTGATTACCTTGGCTCTGTGGCGTGACTCAGTAGAGATAGGGTTAGCAGTACCCTATATTGAGTTGAGTGTATAGATACGAGTGAACGTATTTGTAGATTTTATAAAAATTGTTTTATATTGTGGAGATTTGTTGGTTGAGTTGGTTATGAGTTCTGGTCGATCAGTTTGATCCACTGTATCGATAGGGGTTTCTAAACACTCAAGTATGATAAACCGACACAGTATGTTTTGAAAGAGGGTAAATGAAATAATTTTACCCAATTTATATTTTAATATAAAAGAATGATTAATATTTGAAGTATTATAGTATATTGGATGTGTTGGTTGATTATAATTGAAATGGTTATATAAATAACCAATTAGAATTCGTATAATATGGAATCAGATGAATTAAATCTGAAATCTAAATCAGGATTGGAATTAAAAATTCCCAAAAAAATGGGAAAGGTGTTTGCAAACGAACTTGGATTGAATATATGAGAATTTTAAAATCCTGGGAGATTTTAATTTGTTTTACGAGCATCGTGTTCGGTATTTTGAAATAGATTTTGAAATGAAAATGTTTAAATACAGTTTTGATAAGTAATATGGTATTGAACTCACTTCGATCGCTGGGAAATAACTCTGATGATGCTGGCCACATCACCAGTTTTCATTTTCGAGTTCTAAGTGACGGATTACTATCAAAGATTTTGTTTTCAAATTGCTTTGATAAAAACAAGTTGTTTTGGATACTAAAAAGGAATATTTGATTTTTGAAAGAGCTGAACTGTTTAAAAACTCCCAGGGAAATTGTTTGAACAAAAACAAAATTCAATAGAAAAAACGAATATGAATTAAATTGAAACCAATTAACTGGAAATTGAATCGGGATATAATATACCAAGTAGAATCAGATTTTGAATTATGAGACAGGAATCTGAAATGGTATTGACTGGTAAGTTAAGAGTTGAAATTGATAATGGATGGAAATTGAGTTAAGAATGGGATTTGGCTTGGACGCATAAAGGATTTGGTTTAGAGGATAAAATTGGAATTATGTTTGAGAATGCATTTGTATATGCTGACAGGGCAGCAGATGGAAAGGATATAATGATTTGCCCGACAAAAGGTACACATTTATTTGGATTTGGTGATTTATGAGCCTATTTGGCAAGCCACTTGGCTGTTTTGTTTTCTTTTGGATTGGAGAAGGCCTAGAAAGGCGAATTGTGGTTGTACCAATTGAGCCGTACAGAGGAGGTGCTGGCGAAATTTTTCAAAAATTTAAAGTGTTAGAAAATTTTCGATATTTTTGAAAATATTTATTTACAGTATTGAATTGGTTTCTAATTTAATATAAAATTAGATTTGAAATTAATGATTTTATAACGTTCTTTCTTACCTTAGCAATTTCGAGGACGAAATTATTTTAAGGGGGGAAGAATGTAACGACCCGTGTTTTTGGCACTCGAATATGTAATTTAATTTATTTAATTTAAATATTTTATTTGGAATATCGATGGAATTAATATCTAATCCGCTATTTAAACAAAGTTCGACGTTATATATTTATATAATTATAAATAGAGCTTGAAATATAGCGCTGTAGTTTGAAAATTCGAGTTTGAACTTCAACTGGACATACAGAGTCCGATATAAGTCGGATTTCTGTGAAACAAGAAACGTCGGGAGCATGTTGACGATAGCTTTCATATGAAAGAGAAAAATCCAGATTCCGTGTTATTGGTTGCGAGTTATGGCTAAATCAAATTTTGGAAAAACGCTGTGGAAATTGTTATCGGCCGTTAAAATAGCCGTTTTGCAAACGGACTCTGTTTTCGATGAAATTAGTTTCATTGGGACCGTATCGCTAAATTATTGTCAGAAAGTCAAACGGCGTGGCAAACTGATGTCGTATGTGACCACAACAACCGTAAACGCCCGTTCAAATTCTATAGCGCGCATTCAAATAAATATAAGGAGTATTTGGGCGTAACTTGAGCAGACGATCGAATTAGGCCACGAAACCAGTTCCGTTGAGTTCGTATTGTCGATTAGAGTCAGGATAGGTATATAGTTTGCAATTTTTAGAGACCGGAAAATTTGGCGTTAAAAAGGGTAGTGCGGTACGCGGTAAAAATAGCCTACCGGGGAAACGATCTCAGAATGCGACGAAAATGGTGCCGTTGGGTTCGTATCAACAAATTATTGTAGGATTTGAAAGTTTCAAGTTGATTTGATTCATCTAGTGACCGTGGGAAAATAAAACACGTGTTTATTTCAGGTTTTATAAAGGAATTTTTTCCATATGACCTCGGATTTCGACGAAACTTGTCCCATTGGGTCCGGAATACCTTTTTACACTAAGATTAGTTTTTTTATCAGTAGAAAAAGATCATTTATAGGGGTTTTTATCGACTACTTTACGGTGAAGTTTCGTAAAAATATAAACTAATATTAAAACCATCCACTCTTCACTATATATACCATCAGCTTATGTTTTCGTTGGTCAAAGACCTAGTTTCGGGTCAACCACTTTTCGCCTCCATCTGAAAAATTCAAATGGTCCAAAATCATCCTCCTTCACCTTATTTATTCTTTCAAACAATTCATCAACTTCAAACCGTTCTACTACCAAGTGATAGAGCTCGGCAAGAGCTATATTTTCAACGGTCGTGATCTAGAATCTCGATCTGTGGAGGCCAGAAATGGTACCTAAAGATGGCGCGGTTCGTGGGGTTTATAGAAGGGTTAGGGAAACCAAATTGGAAACTGCTTCTAGCGTTCGTCGAGGGCACTTAGGGCGCGAGTTGGAGGTCTTTGGATCGGGGATCGGTGGACTATTCTGGTGCGGTGTCGGAATTTGTGGGTGACAACGGAAGTTCCAGGGGAAGTACAAAGGACATATGCGTGAAACAGGAAGTACTTCGGTCCCAATATTAAATACCTACTGTATAATATAATTGGTTGATTAAAAACTTAATTAAATGATGATTAAAGCTATCGTGTTGTAGATTCAGGAGAGGAAATTGAAAAGGGAAGGGATACCGTGAGTTCAAGGGATCAGCCCAGAAATGTGAAAACGAAAAGTATTGTCTTTGTTTTGTTGGTAAAACGTGAACTGTCTGCCGTATTTCAAAGTCATTTAGGTTTCTTTAACTTGTAATTTATGATCAACTAACTAGGTAATTTAAACCGATGCAGAATAGAAACAAAACGAAGGACAAAAAGGAAGAAACCAAGATGCAGGAGGTGACCCTATTAACGCAAACATAATATAATTTATTAATTCAATAATTAAGGAAATTATTATTTTTGATTACAATCGTATAATTATAAAATTGTATAACTTGTGTTTACACTATCAGAATGGAACAAAACAAACGACGTGGGACTCGTCTCAACGAGCACTACACTGTGGAACCGAACGGGACGCACTTGGGATCAACGGATATTTTAATTAAATTGAACACCTGTTTAATTTAATTAAACAAATCATTTAGACAGAATCAAATCAAGGTGAGTCAAACTCACTCAGTTACCCTTTTTATATTTTATTTAAATTGGTTATTTTTATTTTCTGTGCTCTACTTGCCAATGGTTGACTGCTTTGCTAGTTATCTATTTAACTGTTGATTTAACCGATGAAATTAAAATGTGTTTAATTTCAGTGGAATACCAAATCGTTATTTTAACGATTGGACCCAACGGAGGTGACTCACCCTGTTGGTTACGTTTATTTATAAGCGTGCTTAGTTGTTTGAATTGTTCGGTTATTTGATTGGTGCTAAATGGTTGTTATTTATTATCAGTTGAATGTGATTAATTTGATTTGTTAATTTTGACTGCATGTTCAACATCTGGTTGGTTTAGACTAATAAGTGGGATTGGTTGGGTATTTGGCAAAGTATGGCTTATTAAATCAATTGTTTACAAATGGTGGTTCACCGTCAGGTGAATCGATAGAGTTGAGGTTAAAAATTTATTTTAACCAGAGTTAGATTTTGAATTATAATATTTTGAATAAAAGATATTAAAGAGATAAATAATTATTTTATTTATTTAAGACCTTGATTTGTTATTAATTTATTTTATAAAATAAATGCTGATGTTAATCAGATTTACAAGTAGGAGTATGAGAGGGGAATCGAGTGGTTAAACTTTGATAATTGTTGTGTAAAGGAAATAATCAATGGGATTATTTAAATTAATTATATACTTAATAAATTTAAAGTGTGGATTAAGTGGAATTGGTTAATAAAATAAATCGAGTTTTTGAGAGAATTAAATCGACCGTTTTGAATTGATTATCAAATTAATGTGTGTGGATTAAAATAGTTGGTTAAATATTGTTTAAATTCAAATAAGATTTAAAAAAAGGGATTTGCCATTAATTTAGTTAATAGGGGAATTAACTACTGAGGTAGTTAATGATAGAAATAAACTATTATACTAATTAACTTAGAAAATTACTTTGTAATTGAGATGCATTTAAGAAGTAAACGATTTTGGAAAATAAAATCCAAGAGAACGGTGAAAGGAGTTATGAACAGGTTTTATGTTAAACTTGAGTTTTATACCAAAGTTATAAAGATAATTTTAGGCCAATACGATAGCTTAGATTAGACGGACCCAATATTTGGGTTAATTAAAAGAAGATGGGGATAAAAGGATCGATATAGACCAGTGTTATATATACTTGAGGTTCAAGATGGGAAAGCGAAATTTTAGGTTAATGTTACTTAAAATTTGGATTAAGCAAGAAAGGGGAATTGAAATAAGATTCCTAAGTGGGTAATGCTTAAATATATGTTTGAAAGGAGATTGGTAAAACTGATTTTGGGTAAAGAAGTGGGTCTTAGAGTTGTATAACCAAATCCAAATTATAAAGGGAAATGGTTTTGAGACTGGAATAGAATAGTGGTTTGATTATAACTTATATTTGTCCAAGGATGAGAACGGTATTGATCAAGGTCTGAGAGGTAATTAAAATACCCCAACTTGAACAACATCGGGATTATCTGAAGATAGTATTAGTTGGTAATCGTAAGAGACGTTAGTGGATATGTTTTGAAAATCTAAACAGCGATTTTAGCGCTGTTGTTATAATATATGTTTTGTAAATCTAATATTGCGATTGTAGCGCTTTTGCTATAGTAAATGGGTTGTAAACCTAAACAACGATTATAGCGCTGTTGTTTTGTAAATCTAAATAGTAATTATAACGCTATTTTTATAACATATGTGCTATAAATTTCTTTGTTAAAACTAATGGATTTCCAAATTTAAAAGATGATTTGAAGGAAGAATCAAGTGGGAAATTGAATATAGTTATTCGAGCTAGAGTTAGTCAAACATAGTTATTCAGGTTGAGTTCCATTTCGTACGACTGCTAGCGTAATTCGCAGGGCTGCAGATAGCCTACGACTGTCGGATGTTTCCTTAGGGAATCAGGTGTAACCATTGTGATCGCTGCGATCTAGAGTCAAGTCGAATATTAGTTTATCGATAGGAGTTAAATAAGTCGAGTTAGTCAGTTAGAATAAATCAGTTAGAGTTAACCAGTTAGAGTTAATCAATTAGAGTTAAATCGAATTAGAGTTATTCAAATATCGTATTTTTAAATATTAACAGAGTTAGAAGTTTTGATTTAACAAAGTAAATCAAGTGTTAAAAGGCCAGGTGATGTTGAATACTTAAACTCATTGGAGTGTCATGATTGAAACACTGTATATTTTGATAGTTAAAACACCGACTATCAAACCTGTCCAATACGATTGTTGGTATGGAAAGACCGGGATCGAATTTATATTCGAAAACCATTCCGACCAACAAATACGTGAAGATATCAGAAGATGATCGAGATGGTGCTGTGAAGACCGTGGATTTTCACAAACGGAAGAACCACTAATATTCTCTGCCTGGCAAGCAGAGATAAGCTGTGATTCTGTCGTAGTTGGAATCTACGGGTTGCAAGGACTTCTCGCTACTGATCCATGCGGTGATTCCTATATTGGATGCAGTAGGAGAGTACCTTCGGTTCATCCTGTTCCTGGATGAATTGTATGGACGAATGTCTGACAGAGTATTTCCAAAGGGTCACGTACGTTGATTTCTTCAAACGTGCTATAGTTGTTGGCGGAGAATTGCCGTTCTCTTAGCTTCTAACTAGAGTATTTTTGTGGATATCAATTAGTGATATCTGACGGATCTGACGATATGGCATTCAAAGTAAATGGCGACCAGATGTCAAGAGTTAATTCTGGCCTCAAGCCTCATCAACCGGGAAATGACAAAAATCGGACAGGCAGCATGGCTATGTGGGTCGCTCCCATTAGGGTGTATAATCACCTATCTAGAGATTCATTTCATTCTTTATCTATTTTGATGTTGTCCCTTGTCGGGAGACGGTTGCTGATCCCAACCGTCGGTGATATACATTCGATACACTCAAGCGAAATGAGTGGTCGGTCATGTGAGGGCCGGGTTGCAAGACGTTCTTGTTGAACCCAGTGTATTCGTCTCTAGAGATACACTATCGGCAGGTGATCCCATACCTTGTCATAGTTGGAATCCAATCTCCAATAAGCGCCCGCGGTTTTGATTTTATACTATATGTGGAGCGTGAGATGCAAGCGTTCCACTAGATTATATTTACTTGTATTTAGACATTATTATAATATCATCAAAGATATTAGTTTCAAAGATGGTTTGGGTTATCGTAAGGTAAAAACCGTCCGTGTTTATGTGTTGATTCGGTCTTACGATTACCCTTTGTTTTTGAAAGATTTTGAACCTTAAAATCAAGTTGGATGATCACTCTTAATACTGTGCGAGTTTATCTCACTCTGGTTCACCAGACTGACCCGGTATTTTGTAAATGCTCGGGTTAGACCGGGTTGTACAGGTTCAGGTTGTCGTCTGTTGTGAAGAGACGAGCTGGAAATGTTCAGACGTATATAGTTACTATTCCGCTGTGTGTTGTATATGGGAACAGGTTATTATAACTGTCCCATTGTGTGATGTACTCTGATATTGTAAGTATTTTTGAAAGCTCTAAATAAAGATTTTTTTCTGTATTATATTTTGTTCTGCTGCGATGTGAGACTCTGTGTTGTGTTCTTCTTCTTCTTCTATTCTAATATTTCTTTCTTTCTTATCTCACCCTCTAATTTCTTTCTAATAACTACCCAGTGTTTCGGTGCTTGGAGGATCGGCATGAGTTACGGTAAAGGTATTTATGCCGATTTTCGGGGCCGGAAATCCCTGGGTCGTTACATCAATTAAGTGACAATAAAAAGGTAGATATTCATAGCACGAACCTTTGCTTGCTCAACACATATTTTTTTGAAATCATATATTTATAAATTTATATTTTATGGATATGGCGTCAACAGCCTGTGTTTTAGGTACAATATAGCAACAAAAACATAACAAACAGGGATTATTGATAATCATGGATTTCCACCTCTTATCCATTTTTTCACCCTTTATCCTTAGATTTCCATGCTAACATCATGGATGAAAATTCACCCAAAAATAAGTAATTACTTTGTTTTCGAAAGCTTCCCTTGCACGCTTTGTGAATTGTGTAAATGTCAATTTTGCAAGTAAAATGCCATCTACTTCAGAACTTTCAAAAACATTGGCATCTACAGCAAATTATTCGTTGGCAGTCAAATATGGCCCTGATAATCATTGCATTGGTAAACAACCCTGAGGTAAATGTACAGTTACCAACTTTTCCTCTATGCTCAAACTACACAGCAGAAAGGATAAGTGATAAAAAATAAAAAATGTGATAGATTCTTTTTAAAAATATATAGGAAGTGTACAATTAGAAATTACATGCTTATGTGCTTTGCAAATACAATACTGAGACACTGCAACTTATTCGGTAATGGATATTACATATTATCTCTACAACTATATCTCATTTTTAGCAATAAAATTGGAACTGCATTGTTTAACCTAACAGCTGAAAATGCAATGGAAATAAAATAAGGAGGAGAAGCTGACATAGTAGCTAGAAAAAAAATTAACTGAGGATGAAAAAAAATTGAAGAGTACCTGAAAATGAAGTGAAGAAGACATTGGTCAAACTGATTGAACGATAGTAGCGCACTTTAGGCAAAAGATGATGCAAGGAAAGCATAAATTACAAACAGCGCATGAACAAAAAGATGACGCACGGAAGCCATTCTGATCAGCCTTTCCATAAGGATGATTTTTAAGCGTGGGTGCATAAAATACTCGGTCACACTGCAACAACAACAACAACAACAAAAAAAAAAGAGAAAAATAAAGAAAGAGCATATAACAAGAGAAGGCTCCATGATTTCTTGTATGATTTTAGTAAAACCGAACCTCTTTGATGCATTCCATGCAAATTTCAACCACATAGCTGCTACTTGCTATATTAGTTCTTATACTTTATTAAGACTTGAAGTAGGTATGGATTATTGATGTTACCTGAATGACATATGAAGTTATACATATAAATCAAAAGATTGTCATATGGCATCAAATGTTGGTCAAGAAATATCATCATAGTACAATTTCCCGTTATTTTGTGTTAACCAACCGACTTATGAATGGTTGGTAATATCATTCATTGAATTTCATGTGTAGTGTGATATATACATCAATATATGTGTTTTTAATTTATCTTTTTTTTTTAATTTGTCTAGTTAGAATCATGTTAGAACATAAATAATATATGGTATTCTACTAACTGTAATTTATGTGTTTTTACTTTTGTAAACATAAGCCAATTCTGATTGTATTCAATTGTTTGTCTTTTCCTTTTTTGCAGTCATATCGAAGTAATTGGGATGGCATAAGGAGTTTATCTCTTTTGATTAGTACGTATATGTACTTATATTTGATATACTTTGTGGATTTAGCTATGTTTTGTAGTGGGGCTATGAATTCAAAAATGTTGTAACTTGAATTGTTTTCAACTATTATGAATGTGAATGGTTCGTATTGTTTCATGAAACTTAAATTGCAGTTATTATTAATGAAATATTGTTTTTAATTATAATATTGTAAAATTTACGGTTAATATCAGTGTATTTGCTACAATTGTTATTATTAGTTGTTACAACTTTTACAAGCAACTATAAATCCATAGCGCAACTGACGAAAACAGTTGTTGAAATTTTAGTTACAACAGCTGCAAGCAGTTATAATAAATTATTTTGCAACTGCTAGTACTTGTTGCGAAAGGATCTTCTAACAACAGCTAGAAATTGTTGCAATAAACTTAATTACAACAAGTAATAAGTGTTGTAAAAGAATTTTTTATAGTAACTTAGATCAGTTGTGAAAAGAACTTTTACAACAGCAATGAGTTGTTGTCAATAAGTCTTTCACAACTATGCAAAATTGTTGTAAAAGAACGTTTTACAACAGCAGAGAACAGTTAAAAAATTTACCGCTCTATTACCGCTGTGGATATTATGACTGGCGACCGCAAGTTGTAATAGATATATTACAACTGTTTTTAGTAGTTGTAAAAGAGTATTTCTGTTGTAGTGAGAAGAGGAGCTGGGGACAAGACGTATATTTGTATTTAGTGGTATTAGTTTATTCCGTTGTGTGTGTTGATTGATATGAATGTATACTATGATATTGATGTAATCATATGTATATACAATTCTTCTTAAAGTAAAGAGTTTTGATATATATTATATTTTATTCTTTCTGCTGTGAGATTTCTTCTATTCTAATATTTCTTTCTCTTCCACCCTCTAAATTCTTTTATTTAAAAATCTGGGATTTGATACTTGGGTTTTTGGTAAGTAATACATGATTAAGTATTATTGTCGAAAATTCGAGCGTCGAATTTTCCGAGACTTTACACATGGTTTCAAAGCATAAGGTTTAGTGATAACCTTGGCTCAGTGGCGTAACTCAATAGAGATGGGTTTAGTAATACCCCAGATTGAGTTTAAGTGTATATATATACGAGAGAGCGCATTTGTAATTTGATATAAAATTATTTTTAAAACTATTTTTGACTGGTATATTTTGTAAAGAAAATAAAAATAGTTATTTCCTTAAATAATTATAATCAACTAATAATGATTTGAATTGGAATTTAAAACGGTTTATGAAATTTCAAATATGATATTAACTTATGTTGAGTTAAAATAAATCTCATGAGTTGGAATAGAAACAAAATTTGGTTGATGTGTGGAGAATGAAAATGGATTCCAGTTAATGAACCCAAATAAAATGTTAGATTGTATGACTGGTTGCATGGATATAAATTTGGAGGCAGATGAATTTGGCTGAGAACCAATGAATGAACGACTTCAAACTTAATGAAATAAGAATGGAATATGAAGACAGATTGGTAAGAATTAGTTATAAACTCATGTGGGCACAAATAGATGATATGGATGTTTGAATCTAACTTACATTGTTTTGAAAACTAATGAAGTTCATTGGAGTTGAGAATAGGTGCAAAGCTAATATGGATTAAATTCTAGAGCTGATTGAGTCTAATTTGATTAGAGCTTTATAATAATTGAGCAAGCTCGAGTATAGTTTATTGCTTATCACATAATAACGCTCACAAAAAGGTATGCCTATGCAAAATATAGATTTTTGGTTTTTGATTGGGTTTGAGATTTGATTTTGGATCTTCGGACTGTGCGAGTCGATGAATTTAGTTTTGTTCCTACAAAATTGCAGAAGTCCCTCCATATAAGGTAGACTCCGCCAAAAAAATTCAAAAATTTAAAGTGTTAGAAAAATTTCAAATCTTTTTGGAAATTTTTTTGAAATGGTTTTCTATAGAAATTAATTGGTTTTTCAATAATTGGTTTAAAAAGTGGAAGTGAAGTTTTTAATTAATTAGATTTTGAAAAAGTTACTGGGTTTGTTGCATTTTTCCTACCTTAGTAATTTCAGGGACGAAATTCTTTTAGGGGGAAAGAATCTAATGGCCCAGATTTTTAACTATTAATCTTGAACATTTAAAATTTGTTTTAAATGTTGATTTGGAATTACATATGAATTTTTATTTAGTAATTAAATGACGTTTGAATGTTAAATTTATAATTAAATTATAAAATGAGCTGCAGCAGCGCGGTAGTTCGTAATATTACATTTTGAACTTTAAATAGATGTATAGGATCCAATAAAAGTCGGATTTTTTTGAAACAAGAAATGTCTGAATCCAGTGGATAATATTTTTTTAATGGAAGAGAAAAATCGAGTTTCCATCTTGTAGATTTTGTTTTATGTCCAAATCAAATGTTCAAAAGGACGCTATGGATTTTTTTTATAAATTATAACAATTTATTTATGTAAATAAAAGGATTTTTAATATATTGAATATCGTTTTAACTTGGAATTTGACATATTGAGTTTAAAATTAGTTATGATGAAGCTATGTATAATTCAATTTGTCTATATGCGATAATAATAATTTATTATTATTATTATATTGAATTGTTTTGAAATCGATTTAAATCGTCGATTACAAATTTATATCTTTTCCAATCCATTGTATATTTTAGCAACTCGTTCAACATTTGAGCTGCTGTACCAACTTCAAGCTGAAGAAAATCTTAGCACATGTGAACCATCGTTTTTCGAATCTTGGTGGAAATCTTACCAATGTTGTTTCTAAATCTCAACACATGCGGAACTTGTATTTATCAAAATTAAAGCTGAACGAACATTTTCAAAACACAATACCAAATAAATTAAAATGGGTCATTCAAATTTTCAAGAGATTATTGATGCTCTAGATTCGAGAAATAAGCCAACTTACAATCATTGCAAAAATAATTATGAGTGCACTTGGATTTCATGGAGCAAGGAAAAATCTATCTAGTTTTAGGATAGTATGTGGCATTCTAGTTTTCAAGACTAAATGAAATTGTGATGGTATCAGCTCATGCTTTAATAAATCATATTATGAACATGAGTCTCATATCCTAGTCACCACAAGAACATGTAGTACTAGCTGTGAAGGTTAGATAATCAAGACAATTCTGAATGTTTAATAGATTTTAAGACCCCCATGGCATCTATGTGACACCCCAAAATAAAGCTTCAAAGAACAAAGGAATTGGTGTCTCCAAGTATGTTATTACGAAATCTAAAATATCGTACGTTCACTGTATACGGTGGAGGACTGGTAACCAATAAACAAAATCTTGGCCAAAATTATTTACATCCTTTTCATATCTTCCTATACTCAAAAATCTATACCTAAATCTTACAGCATATCTGAAATTTAAACTTTTGGAAATTCAATGTTAAAAATAAGAACTTTTGGGTAATGGATGCTCCTCCTTTATGCAGTTGGGTCTAGCGTTGCATTCTAGCAGCGAGAAGGAAGTTCCTGTCTTGCATTCAATATAACGTTTCATCCAGTTGTATGATTTCCTTTTGGGATGATCCTTGGATGCAGAGGGGTATTATACTTTAGAATTTTTTGGATTTTACTGAAATTGTGGCTATTGGAATAAACAGGAATGCAGTGGTTTCTAACATCCTGGTGCATGGCAAAATTGTCTTACCTTACTTTTCCAGTTCCAACATCATAAATTTTTGTGCCATTCACCTTCTTGCCATTTCGTATACTAATGTTGACAAGTTGTCATGGAATGGTACTAATCACAGTATTGGTCTTGTCAATTTATATTTGATTGAACACGAGTCATTACCTACTTATCAGTGGTCCAAAATCATGTGGAGAAAATATGATGTCCCTAGGGAGAACTTCATGTTATGGAAGGCGATCAATAATGCGCTACTTACGAAATGCAGACTCGGTCAAATGGGTGATGTTAGTTGACAAAACTTGCCTTCTTTGTGACAATGGTAAGGAAGATACTGCGCACATCTACTTTGAGTGCTCTTACTCTACTGCAATATGGAACAAAATTTTGTTGTTGTTTGGGTTTAATGTGCAGCATGCAACTTTGGCGGAGCACTGGTTTTTCATTCGCAAGTCATCGCATTGGAGAAAACAAGATCATATCCTATTCATCCTTGTAATCAAAAAACTTGTGAGGATGTTACGATGGAACGAAACATGCGAGCCTTCCAGTCTAAGAGAAGACGTTCGGATGAACTTTAGTTAGTGTTGAAGATTCAAGTCCATTGGGACCTCAACACTTCCTTATTTCGTTTTGATAGTGCTTTCTTTATGGCTTGGTTCAATTTGTTGCTGTAGCCTTTTGTGTTGTTTTCCTTATTAGTGTGTCTGCCTTTCCCCATGTGCAGTGCTTCACATACTCTTTGTATGACTGTTTTTAATAAATGTGGTAGGGATCCATTTAACCCCGCTTGCCTTGCAAAAAATAAAATTAATTTAAACTGCTCAAAGAAAGAAAAAGCCTTGCTACCCACGTTAAACAAATCTCACATATCATAAGAATTATACATGGAAAAATCTTTTAAAATCTAGACATGCTACTCCACGCAAAAATCTGAAGTCAAATATTTCGGCTAGGCACATGAGTAAATTATATATATATATATATATATATATATATATATATATATATATATATATTATTTCACAGAAATGTCTTGGAAAAATATCGGTGCAAATTCGCCTTCATAGATGGGCTTGACTTTATAACATATCGCTTTCATCTTGTTTGGAAATAGCAGATTAAATTTTGAAACTCTTCCTATACACAAATTCTTCAAAATCTTTGGGTGATCTTGTACAGTTCTTTTTACAAATTTAAGCAGTCGTTTTCAAGCCATTGCATTCAAACATTTTAGCTCGACTAAAATAAATAAATAAAATATATGCTTCGCTCTGCTTATATAAACCCATCCATTCTGAAAACCAACGTAACACGAATAAATTCAACATAGTAAACCAACCCATAAACCAATTCTTATTAAAATCCTAGAAAACAAAAATTACAACGAAATTGAACATGGTTCGATCCATGGAACTCACGCAAGCTCTCTCTCTCTCTCTCTCTCTCTCTCTCTCTTCACGGCAGTAGATATTACAATGGGTTCGAGAAGGTTTTTCTTCTTTTGCACTAATACATAAACAGTTGGAGTGATCTGTTGAAATTAGTGATACGCAAATCACAATTTTGGGCAACAAATTATCTTACATATTTTTGTAGGGAGATTTGTTGCTAGATTTTACGGAGAGAATTTGTGCTTGATTTGATGAAGAGATTTGGTGCTAGATTTGATGAAGAGATTTAGTGCTAGATTTTATGGAGAGATGTTGGTTGCTATATTTGTGGACATTTATTGCTAGGATATGTGGTGCTTATCCAAATTGTTTTATAACATATATGAAGATAATTTGGATGCCAAGTTTTCTTGGACATGAAGCAATTATCTCTATAAAAAGGGCCAACCAATATCTTCATTAGGTGTAGGTGAGAGCCACAAAGAGTGACTATTCTAGCTATTCCAAATTGAGTGTTCTCCTTCAAATTATTTAGCCATTAGATATTCTCTACCTAATTCTCACTAAGGTTATTGGTCTAAGTTTAATTGTTTGTAACGATAGTTGAGATCGATTGTAAACAATTTTTTATTTGTGAATCAATAAAGAGGGCGGTTGGGTGGAATATCTTGTGTTCATATTTCCGATATTATTTTTGTTGTTTTTTTGTTTTTCAATCAAATTCATCTTCAAGTGATGGGGTGATAATGATCCTATTTTTATTGGCGTTTTGTCAAACTTCCGCTGCGCACAAAATCCTAACAATTTGGTATCAAAGCTCAGTTCATCGTATAGCTTGGAGTGATTTTGGATTGAATATTGTAGATGTTGGAGATGATGTTGCTTTCATGGATGGCTATTGTGGTGTAAGAGATTTTGAGAATTTGGAATGAAGAACCTAGTCCGCAGCAAGGTGGAGAGGTTGGTTTTGATCACTCCTGAGGATCATGTTATCGATTGTTGTCTTCACGTTAATAATTCTCGATGGATCCATGTAGATGAATAGGGATCAATTGGTAGGCGTATATCGATAAAGAGGAGGTGTGATTGATCCTGGAAATCAATTAGGTAATCTTATGGCCTGATGAAATCAAGAAGGTGTGATTGAGCCGGACTTGAAGAGAAGACAGAATGGTTTTATCTCATAGCCGTTAAAATCGAGATGATGTTAATTTAGAAAGAAGAGGTTGAAAGTGAGAGATAAGGGGCTATTGTTTGAGTGGAGGAGATGTTGTGATTTGGTATCAAGGTGGAGTTTTGAAATTGGTGATACACAAATCACAATTTTGGACAACAAATAATCTTACATATTTTATGGAGAGATTTGTTGCCAGATTTTATGGAGAGATTTGGTGCTAGATTTGATGAAGAGATTTGGTGCTAGATTTGATGAAGAGATTTGGTGCTAGATTTTATGGAGAGATATTAGTTGCTATATTTGTGGACATTTATTGCAAGGATATTTGGTGCTTATCCAAATAGTTTTATAACATATATGAAGATAATTTGGATGCCAAGTTTTCTTGGGCATGAAGCAATTCTTTCTATAAATAGGGCTAGCTTACGTCTTCATTAGGTGTAGGTGAGAGCCACCAAGAGTGATCATTCTAGCTATTCCAAATTGCGTGTTCTCCTTCAAATTATTTAGCCATTAGATATTATCCAATAAGGTTATTGGTTAAAGTTGTAATTGTTTGTAATGATAGTTGAGATCGATTGTAAACAATTTTTTATTAGTGAATCAATAAAGAGGGCGGTTGGGTGGAATATGGTGTGTTCATATTTCCGATATTATATTTGTTATTTTTTTCAATCAAATTCCTCTTCAAGTGATTAGGTTATAAAGATCCTATTTTTATTGGCGTTTTGTCAAACTTTCGCTGCGCACAAATCCCAACATGATCGACAGGTAGTGATGTGAAGAAAATTAAGGAAGCCTGGATAGTTCGAAAATAAAGGGATGGGGTACTGTAGTGTGTGCGCGTCATGAATGCATGCAAGTTGATGTTTGGTGAGTAATGGGAAGCCTCCTGCTTATTACAGAGGTGGCAGTTTCATGGTAGGAGTGACGTTGGGGAGGAGAAGCGTGTGTGCGTGTGTGTGTGGGGGGGGGGGGGAGCTTTGATAAACTTCAGGCGAATTAGAAAATATGGGGAAGGATTCATGTGGGATAGAAGGAAGCAATATGGGAATACTAGGAAGCTCGCATAGGACATGAAGGGGCAAGAAAATTTATGTCGGGAAGAAGAATTATGCAATGGAAGGATATAGGGATGGAGCGATTTGGAATAATTTACGTGAGGAAGAAGATTATGGAAGTGGTGGGCTGTGATGTTTTATCGTGGGCTTGGGTCTAACTAATTTAAAGGAAAAAAATAGAGAAAGAAAATATGAAGGGAGTGTGGACGTGCTGTATGCATGAGCACATGTACGCGAAAAATAAGAGGCTTATGGCACTGCTGGCATGGGTACACGGTAGAAAATAGAAGATATGGAGCATAAGTTATAAATAAGAGAAGAAGGGTTAGTCATAATCATCGTAATTATCATAAATAGTTAGTTGGTTTAATTGATCAAAAGGATAAGGATTGTTTAATTCATTCAGATTTATAATATCGATAATTTGTTCGTTTGTTTACATAGTTCTACGAAACCAGCCGCGTTGGAATCGTAGAAACGAAGGATACACAGTCGGGCTGATTGGATTAGAATCAGAAGCAACTGGAATTTCAAGTAATTTTAAATGTGTGTTTAAAATTATATGAAACAACGCAAACTGTCAGTTGAAAACAAAATGTTGATTTAACTCTCACATCTTCTAGAATATTATGATGTGCTAAAATCATATAAATTAAATTTATCATTAATAAAATTAAATTAAATGATTTGATGCCTTGAGTGCTTGTCGATTGTTTAATGGTCGTCGACAATTATATTAACATCATATTGTATGATTGGTTGAATATTATCCCATATGTTATTATAAACTGTTATTATAATCTGTGATGCAGGTTAGGACAGGTTGGAGGTATCCAACTAGATACCTCAAATAAATTGTATGTTGTTTAATTTTCATGTTATATATATATATGAATTGTTCATCCCAAATAATGTTATATTCTATTTGGATGCTAATTATTGATTGGATGTTGATCGTTGTGTTGTTAATCAATAGATAGTATTGATTAAGTGTCTGGCAGTGAATGGCCAAAATGTATCTTTTTAGAAGTTGATTTTCCGTTAGGAAAACTGACAGAGTTTTAAGTTATAAAAATTATTTTTATAACTGAATCAAAGTTTTAAATGTATATTTACATAAGTTGTTTTAAAATAGATGTTTTTAAAATATACCAATATTTGTATTAGTATTTTACATAAAATTATTAATCGACTTATGTTCTTATGTTTATAATAAGGGAGAAAGACAGAAATTTACTGAAAGGTCAATAATCAAAGATAATTGTTTTCAATGGAACAATTAAGCAGGCTTATATTAAATTAATTATATTTTAAATTAATTTAATAGGAAAGATTGAAAGAAATCTGTTAGCTAGTTGACGGCGTTTTTAAGTTGACTTGGTCAACTATGTCGGTTTGAAGTGTTATTTAATAGAAATAGTTTTATTAAACAATTGTTCAAAACTTAACGTGTTTTATTAAGAAGTAAATTGACATTTTGTGCTTAAATTGATTATCGAATGTTTAAAATAGTTAATCATCTATTTTAGTTAATAATAAAAGAAATTACTTTCATTTAGTTGGTTATTATTATAACAACTAAGGCGTTGACTTTAAAGCGGAATCTGTTTAAAAGGTAATTGGGTGTAATAAGTCAATGACGGTAAAAAATAAATTAAAAGGACTTTTAATCCAAATTTACAAACAAGGTTTTTTAATGGAAATTTAATGCGATGAATGTAAATGAGGTTGTACCTACTAATATTTCGAAATATGAAGTATGGTTTATATAACCATGTGCTAAAACGAAAT
This sequence comes from Allium sativum, assembly GCA_030737875.1. NCBI lineage: Eukaryota > Viridiplantae > Streptophyta > Magnoliopsida > Asparagales > Amaryllidaceae > Allium > Allium sativum. The sequence continues at coordinate 49,744,044 of CM060924.1, read as the reverse complement.
AGTAAATTAAAGTAATACGGTATTAATAGCATCAGGTTTGATCTATAAACTTCTATCTATCTTGAGATAAGAACGTTGTCGATCAAGGTCTGAGAGGTAAATAGAATTACCTAACTTGAACGACATCACTATTGTCGGGAGATGTATTTGTTTGTAACGGTAAAGGATGCAAAAAGAGATTTTGTGACTATTTCCGGAATAAAGGAAATACAAATGGATTTTAAAGAATAGTTTTAATGTAAAGAAATATAAATGGATTGATGAAATATAACGATATTTGCAAAGTGATAGAAAAAGAGGATGTTGGAAATACGCCAATGATGGAAAGTTGCAGTTTGTTTTAAATAATTTGATTTTGGAAATAATGATAATAGTTATATGGGAAAGTAGCTTTTGAATACATAATTATAATTTCCATAAGCGAGAATTTATATGGATAAGAGTTTTAAAGTTAAAATTAGTCGTTATGGTTATATTATGCGAATGCGTCACTCGATGTTATTTTGGATCAAATAAGATTTGGCAATTAACTATACTGGTTGATTTAGAAGTACAGAAAAGGAATATTTTTCGGATGATAAAAATAAAGGTGTTCTTTATATAGTTATAATTTGAATAAAGGAAATGACAAGGTGAGGTTAGAAAATGTTTATGCCACAAGAAAGATAAACGTTGAATTTGTTGCAAGTAACAAAAACAAAAGAGATTTGCTGAAATAAGTTGTAGAATCGATTTTAAATCGACATAATGGTTTTGAACGAATGGTTTGGAATGAAAGGGCCTGAACTTACGAGGCACTGATTGATACTGTTTAAGTTGATAGTTATAACCCCAACTATCAATGAATATTTTTTGGACCTTTGACGAGTTAGTTCGAAGAGATCGGGATGGGAACTAGACCCAAAACCACTTCGAACCAACTATTATTATATCACTGGATTTTGATATATCAAAAATGTTTTGGGTTATAATAAGGTAAAAACCGTCCATGTTTATGTGTGGGCTGGTCTTACTATTATCTTTTTCTTTTATAAAGGATTTCTAAAGTTAAGCAAGTTGTTTTTCATGTAAATTTATCACTGAAAGTATCCCAGACTGATCCTGGTGAATTTTGTTTTACTTTAAATGTTCTCGGGTCAGACCGAGTATATTATCAGATTAGGTTTACGCTTGGAGCTTCAAAAGAGTAGCTGGAGATGAGATGTATATCTGTATTTATTGGTATTAGTTTATTCCACTGTGTGTATTAATTGATATGAATGTATACTTTGGTATTGATGTAATCATATATATATACACACACACACACACACACACACACATATATATATATATACAGTTCTTCTTTGAGGAGAGAGTTTTGATATATATTATATTTTATTCGTTTTGCTATGAGATTCTAATGTTCTTATTATTTTTCTTTTCTTATATCTCTTTCTTTCTCTTCTCACCCACTAATTTCCTTCAATTTAACAATCTGAGATTTAATACTTGGGTTTTTGGTAAGTATTACAAGATTAAGTATTATTGTCGAAAATTCGAGCGTTGAATTTTCTGTGATGTTACAACTCTGATCAAATATTTTGGGAAATCAAGAGGACGTACTTTCCATTTAGTTTTTTGGATTAATTTAATAATATGCTTTCTTTCAAATTTACTAACCAGATCAAACATTTCATTTTCTCTTATCCTTACTTCTGTGGCTTTAATTAGATATTCTCTACAACAATTTTATGCTCCATACCTCCATAATTCTTTTGCTTCTAAAAAATAACTAAATCAAAAATATAAAATCAATTTTTGATTAATTCATAGCAGCTAACTATTTGTTTCATGCTTTGAAATTTCAACTTTTCTCAAGGAAAATCTACGAGCCCTCTATTCCATCTTGCACCGGTGAAGGTAATTTTTTCCCTTAAGTTCTAAGCTACATATTATCTCGATCAAAATTGGTTTTGATTCTTTTTTTAGTATGATAAGTTTTCTAATATTATACTATAAATATCTCAATTAACGTTTTACTTGATTTTTGTTTTTCAGTATATGTAAATGATTATTTTATTTGCATTTCTTAGTGGGGTTCACTATTTAAGTGGTATGTAAAGTCTGATATATTATCATATATATGAATTTTCTTATTCAGTTAGGCGTAGTGAATTTGTTTTCCTTAATTAGTTTAAACTTAAATCGATTATGTATACAAATTCATTATATATTCACCATTATGAAAAATGGTATGCTAATAATTGTATTGACAACAAATAATGAAATATTGTTTTATTGGAGGGAAGTGATTTTATGAAACACAATATCATATGATTCAAATATGAAATTACAAGCTAGATTATATATGTATTTTGATTGTAAAAAAAAAAAAGATGTTTAACATAAATTTGAATTAATCCATGATTTCAAATTTGATAAGTGAGTCAATATATAATATTCAATTTTTTTTTTACGTATATTGACACATATGTTTCCTTTTAATTAGCATATTAATGATAATTAATGGCAATTATGTTTACCTTTAATTACCTTATTAATGGTATTTAAGTTTTCATTTAACAGAATCATATTAATGTCAAGTAATTTACTTAATTGTTTTCAGAGATTAACTAGTGCGAACCCGTGCTACGCACACGGGTATAGGTATAAATGTTGTTAAAATATGATGGTAAAGAGTAAGCTTCGCCTATATCTAGTTATCATCATGCAAAGCTTTCATGATTAGATCATATTAAGGTGGTTTTACCTAATTAAAAAATCAAACATTTAGCTAACCTCTTTTTGTAGAAAATAATAAATCAAAAACAAATATTTTGTCTATGGTAGGATAAGGAATGAACTTTAAAGTTTAAACCTTTGGATGAAAGAGATAGAATAAGATAAATCCGAATCAGACTCTTTCGGTTTAAGCCTTGTTACTTAAAAATAGTTTTATAAGTATGATGAAATTCAGATAGTAATAGCATATGGCAAATCAATAACGAATAACAATAAAAAATTTGAAACATAATTTTGTAAATATATCAGCAAGTCTAGCCAAGGGAACGTTAAGTTGTTCAAACGGTAAATCTAATCAATATTTCATCAAAGGGAAATAAGTTAGAATAATCAATTGCAAACCACTCTGGCTCCATATAATTTTAAGTAATACACATTGCAAAAGAAAGTTCATTATTCCTTTGTGAATTTGTTTTTCAAGCATCTGAAGTACAAACAAAGTAAAATGAAACAGAAGAATAAAACTATAATTTTCAAACTGCCATAGAATCCAATCAATCTCAGTACGATAGTGCACACTTGGCTCATGAATTCTTTTAGAAACAAATGCCAATGTCCTTGAGCAATATAAACTTGACGTTCAAAAGAAAGAAAATGCAAATGCAAGTAGGTAGAACCAAATTATAACTGCATAGTTATATTAGAGAGAAACATTTTGTGGAGATCTTAACTTTTTCAAATAAGGTTTACACACATAATGTGCATGCTACTTCAATAAGTCCTACTCCAAGTTAAATATGCTAACCGATCATTGTTTTAGAATTCCCTTCTTCCCAATTGCAGGTTTCCTTATGCCATCTTCAATATCTATTTACGTAAAAAGAAATCACTGATTAGCAAATGAAAATGTTTTATATTAAAGTGAATTTTTTTTTACTGTAGAATCTTTGAACCCCATTTTTGCAAAATTAAGGAAAACCTTGCAATACTCAAAATGAATTGGCTAACATATTTGCCTAATCTGATTGAAATTTTGGTTTGAATACAATTTCTTCTAAAATCTAAATTATGGATCTCTAATCACTTGCGCTATTTGAACCTCAGATCTCCACTGAATGATACAAAATGATCTAGCTTCGTCGCCACATGCTCATTCATATTTGTGATGGTGTTTGCATAATACAGATGCGAAAACACTTTATTCCCTAACTGAGTTTTAAATTTTCCTAGCTGTTCACATTTATGGGTAGAGCTATATTTTTCTTTGATAACATGCTTGAAAACACTTTAGTCCCTAACCGAGTATTAAATTTGCTTGACTGTTCAGATTTATATGTAGAAGCTATATTTTGCTTTGATAACATGTGTAGGTGCATACTTTAACTAAATTTCACAATACTTGTACAATGAAGCGGAGCACTGGAAAAATAATAGTGATTGTTGGACACACTTCACATCCATAAAATTGATTCACGAAACATTATTAGCATAAGGAAATTATATATTGTATTAGGAAACGTAGCCAATACTTATTACAATTTTATTTATTATGCGTATGAGTAAACACATCAATATTGTTTAATGTTTGAAATTGACACTTTGTATTAACATAGTATTCGTTTACATTGTACATGCATTATATAAACATTATGTACCACAAAAACTATAACATGCTTTATCTACGAAATCAAAACACAGGAAACATGTTATGAGGTCTTTGAACAGTGATCATCACTACTAATGTAAAAACAACCATCATTATTGACGTCTTCATCATGTTCGTCAGACGGGTCTTTGAAAATTTTGACATCTTCATCATTTGTACTATTATTTGCACTCAAGCTTTATCTATAGAATCTAAACACCAAGCAACACGTTGCAAAGTCTAGAATGGGAAGCTTTGTTTCACAAAATGCAATGATATTGGAAGAAAGGAATAGGCTCTCCGTTGACATGATTCATTCATCGAATTTCAATGTTAAAATTACTTTGCATTAGGAGATGGCTACATATACTTCTAAGGCAATTAACGTATCTATGAAATATGGAACTCGCTAATTGCACTTGTTTTCATTCTTTCTTTATAATGAACAACAAAAAACCCAACTCACGTTCTCGAACGTATCATTTAGTTAATGCAAACGGTAAACATTGAATGAATTCTAAAGTTATTTGGACTACCTCGTTCATAAGTCATAGAAGGACATCATCTATATTGATGGGAAACACAAAATAAATCGATGCACACATTTGAGGTTGAAGTAGTGTTGGGTCATAAAGCTATAAAAGCCTTCCGTGTCTTTGCAAGGAACGGTTCATTCGTGTCAGTTTTTAAACCAGGATTCATTGTCAATGAGAAGTTCAACTCGTTTATGTTTAACTCGTTTCTCTCTATAATCCATGGTTTTTGTTCCTTCTTTTTATATATTTCAAGTATCCATTCGTATACAACACCACAAGCAAATGTGTGTGTGTGTGTGTATATGTGAATATCAACACCACAAGCAAACATGTGCGTGAATATATAGCTATCCAACAGTGAAAATTTCATGTTGTAAATTAAATATTTAAAATTTTAGTATAAGCATAGATGAGGTTCGCAAAAGCTAAAAATGACATAATTGCTATCATTGATTTTTAAACTATGGGCAATCTGCTACAATAGTTGCTCTGACAAACTTACTTGGAGATTTATTGGAAAAATATCAAACATTTCAAGCTGATTATATGTATTTATGCTTGTATGTGTGTATGTGTGTATACGTATAGTGTATGTGTGTATAATATAATATTAATTTAAATATGGTGATGAATTTCTGATGACAACTATCTGCATCTTACATAGGATTAACATAAAACTGTATTTATATTTGTGTTGATATTTAATTTTATGTAAAGAGAAGGTAAATACTCGTAGCTTGTAACACTTGCATCATTTATGCTTACATGAAATAAATGGTTTGGATAGTACATTTACATAGTACCAAATTGTCTATTTTCTTAATTTGAAAGAAAAATCAATTTCAGAAATAAACATGTGATATAGTCAGAAGAACTAATCACATAGCATAAATACTATGTTAACTTGAGCCTAAATCTATCTAGATTCATATCTGTGATTAGCCAAGCTAAATTAAATATGAGAAATTTGAAAAAAAGGAAGAGAGAGAGACAGATAAGTGAGTTGAAATGAAAATAAACATAAGATTATCACAAATGCCCCCAATAGAATCAAAGTACAACTGCAACATCCGTTAATTCACAAATATAGCAGCCAAAGGACGTGGTGGAAATGGGAGGAAGAATTAACCAACAGTTAAGATAGTATCAAAAATATTTCCTAAAGGTGAATCTAAGATACGTGATGAAGAGTATAATTTTTTCAGTGCACTTCTAGTGAGATAAAACTGAATGATTATGATGATAGTCCAACTTCCCATTTCCCTAACCAATGGTCAACATTGTACTTCCCCTATAAGCACATCAATACACAAGATTAATTTTAGTGATTCATGATATAAAATATATCGAGTGGTAACTTAACAAAATTGTAAGGTTATAAAAGTTGTATTAAGCATTAAGTAACTGATAATAATACAATCTTTATACTAAACATATTGTAGCAGAAAGTAATCATGTTAATGGATGGATGGATTGATAATTACTGCATTATGTTGTATATGATTTCATTGCTTGAATGCACACATGTGTTCATATATACATACTTAAATATGTTATATGTACACACATATGGCAATCTGTTATTCTATTAGAAAGAAGAAGAGCCATTAAAAGAAAATTTTGTTTTGAAATAGCAACATACTTATCATTACAAACATTTTTTTTCTTTTTCCAAATATCAAAAATTGCTCTACTATTCACTATCGAACAATTGGAGCATATAATAAAGGTCTGCTATTGTATCTATATGTTAAGTAAAGATCATTGAATTCACTTTATAGTGTCCAAGTTATATATGATCTGAAGCTCTACTGATTTCTTTCCTTCATGATGCGTAATTGATTATTGCTAAATATTTCATGCAAGCCTTAGAACAACAGGTCACATCAATATATCTAAATATGTAATTCGTTCATTGAGGAGACTAACTTTGAATAATTCTTTAAACCGAGAGATATTGATATCGTATTGTTAGGGAGGTATTATATTTTGCAGTATTATATAGCAAGTAGACTACCATATTTAATACACAAATATTAGTCCACTAATCAACATGGAATATTAGTTAGAACATGAAAATTGATTTGAAAATTGGTGGCGCACCTTCGGGGTATAGTCTAGATGAAAAAAATGAAAATGTCAAGAATGAAGAAAATAATGTCGTCTCATTGACATTTCTTCCATTGAACAATCTATTGCTTGTGCATATCATCGAAGTATATAAGGTGTAATGAGGAATGTAAGCAATGACCAATATATTGTCTACCACGAATGCTATAGAACTAAGTAGGCTTGAAAAGAAATATTGGTACAATATACTGATTCAACTATGTAAAAAGAAATCATGCGTGATTACGATGAAATGCCAATTTATCACATGTTCACCAATCTTATGAAATAATCACATACTTGAAAACCTCTGGGTTAATACCATAACTGAGAATGATTTCCCAATATCTAGTATCTTACTCCATTTGAAATTTATACTTTGGAAAGTTCATTAACATTTAAGATATGTGTAATGTATTCCTCTGACAATTATTTTATATGCAGTATGTAAAATAATCTATCGATATATGCTCCTAGTTTAATTATGATGATATAATGGAACATGTAATGATATTAAAATAGAAAAAATACTATTGAAATATATGATCATGCAAATAAATATTATATATTAGAATAAAATAAAATAACAAAATCATATAATTTAATAACTCATTATTAACCACCAAACTATTTGTGGATAATTTTTCCCTACGTTAAACAAAAGTAAAAGGCAATTATGTTTGACCTCGTGTTCATAAGCAATTCAACGCAAACATAATAATATTTGAATTCATCTTTCATGTAAATGTTGAAAAATTGATACTTATGTCACTTACATATGGAAAACTAAGAACATGCAACAAATTTAAAACGGAAGCATAAATGAAGCTATTAAACCCAAATTGAATCCATAGATTTGATAAATTGGAAATGTAAAATAGAACCCAAATAAACGTGAGAGTCATCCCTCATAGATGGAAAAATGTAGATTCATTCTTATTGTGCTCGTAGTTGTATTTTTCTTCTCTCTTCAACCCTAGGGAATAAAAATTAAGCCTTTTTCACAATACAAAATTAGGAAACATAACATTAGTTGGTAAAGCATTCAAATATATATGAAAGCAAATTAAATATATTTCTATCTCTATAAGCAGCCCGATTTTGCCAATAGAATTCTCATGTTCGGATGTAGAAAGAAACATATATTAGTTACCATTTACGTGTTATTTTTCTTTTAACTTCAAAAAAAAAAAACCTCGATGTACATACTTAATATTAATGGCATAGTATAACTAAATAGAAATGACATGATATATTTAAAAAAATAGCAAACAAAGCTGAATATTACATTACAAAAGAAATAAAAATATAAAGTACTAACCATGAGAGTGGTCAAGTAGGACTACTATTTACCAGCATAAAATAAAATCAACAGTAGCATAATATTAGGAAAGGGAAGCATATATATGTGCGTTATGAACCATGCACTGAAACATTCTAGTTAATAAATATGACATGCATGTGCTAATTAGAAAACGTAGAAAGAAACATATATTAGTTACCATTTACGTGTTAATTTTCTTTTAACTTCAAAAAACCCTCGATGTACATACTATGTATCAACGATATAGAGTATAACTAAATAGAAATGACATGATATATTTAAAAAAAAAAAGCCAACAAAGCTGAATATTACAAAAGAAATATGAATATAAAGTACTAACCATGAGGGTGGTCAAGTGGACTATTATTTACCAGCATAAAATAAAGAGAAATGCTAAGCTCACTCTCCCTTAGGGAGAGTGAGCTTGTACTTGCCACCTGATTAGTGGAAATGAGTTGGCACCAATCATTAGCTATGTACGATATAATAAATGGCAACTCATTTCCACCAATCAAGTGGCAAGTACAAGCTCACTCTCCCTAAGGGAGAGTATGCTTAGTATTTCTCTAAAATAAAATCAGTAGTAGCATACAATATGGAAAGGGAATCATATATATATATATATATATGTATGTATGTATGTATGTATATATGTGTGTGTGTGTGTGTGTGTGTGTTTTGATGAACCATGCTCTGAAACATTCTAGTCAATAAATATGAAACGCATGTGCTAAATAGAAAACATAAAATAAATCTGAATTTTGAACAATGAATATAATACATAAATAATTAGAATAACATCCACAAATTTGAAATGTTCCTGAATTTAAGAATGGAAAACTAATGAGCAGTTGAAATAGATACCAAAAATCAACTAAAAAATGGACAATTTTTTTTAAAAGAAAAATTTCTAATTACCACATAAATAACATGCTCTGAATTCCGAGTATTAAAACAATTTAGTAGAAATCAAACATATTTTTTGTTCATGTAATTACTGTTTTCACGGGAACCAGAGATGTCAAGCAAAAAAAAAAAAAAAAAAAAAAAAAAAAAAGAAATTTGGAACAAATGCCTAATATGTTTATTTGATTCAAAACGCTAGCCAGATTTTACTTTGTTTTATAGTAGCTTTCATGTTTTCAAATATATACTTAACGCAGTGAACCGAGTATAATGTATAGAATATTCAAATTTATAATAGGGAAACGTACACATGAGGGAAATAAAGAAATGGTTTTGGAACATATGCCAAAAGTGTAGTTGATATGATTGGACTATCTTTGTTTAGAAAATGCTAAACTTGCAATTGCCATGTTACAGTATAAGTTCAAAATTATAGTATCCTGCTTCCTCTAGGGGAAACAAAGATATAAATTGCTGCCAATTAAATAAAATGGTTCAACCATGTTAATTTTGCAACATAAATCGCCAACATGATCTAGTTGATATCGTTCAACTGAGTTGACATATCTTAATCTCAATTAACCGATGAAAATTTTATTTGTCGAATATAACACATTCAGAAAAGAAAAATTATAAAGGCTTATTATATTGCAGGTATTTCATCCAAAATTTGAAGATCGTTTGAGTTGAGTTGAAAACTATATGAACCATATTAATCAGTTTGTTTTACCGAGGATAGCTCTATTGATATGATGCCATTTTCCGGTTCCGAATCTAAAGTAGAAAAAAAATCTGCCACTTTTTAGTTTATGCAATGAATTATGAATATGGTTGATGAAGTAATATTATTAAATAAAGTTCGGTAGCAAGGCACAAGTTCTTGTTAGCAAAAGTAAATAACTGGAAATAAAGTGGCAACGTAAGAAGACACAAACATGAAGACTTCAAAACTCATTTTACATATAACATATAAAATATCAAATAGATAGCAAACAACTGCAAATTTTACTTAATGATTTTGTGGCAATTTGAGGGAAAAAGAATTAAGTAGATAACTGGAAATGAAAAAGTAGTTGACCATCTTAGAAGTAAAGATGGAATCCATTTTAAGTAGTAAGAATGAAAGGCTGCACAGATCTTCTCACATGTAATAGTAAATTTTATGAAACCAAAGTCAGGTAGGTTGTTAAAATGGTTATTTTGATAATTCTAGCTTTGTGATAAAAAAATGCACTCCTAATTGTACTACTATTAGATCTAAGTTTCCACACCATCATAGAAATTTAAAACTTACAATAAATTAAAAAAAGAGTGAAATGACAGGAAAGAAAAATACTTCATGGGTTACTACCTGCTCAGCAGGCAGCTAAAATTTGAATTATTTTTATAGTTTTGCATAAGTTAATACATTTTTGTTCCAAAATGGGCAGCAGTAGAATAAATCTAAAGGGATTTTCATATTACACTATTTTAATTAGCAGTAGGAAAAACTGAAATATGACATCTAACAAATGAATCGTTAAATCTAATTTTGAAATTAATATGAAGCACTATCAATTAAGAAACGGGATGGTAGCCATGGACAACAGTTCTTATTACAATCATAAAATTCACCCATATGGGTTGAAAATGAGAAGAAAACAGTGATGAAATTAAAATTCAAGTTATAGGAAATTAGTTTTTTTTCTTCACCATTTTAGATGATTTGGCTAAACCTCAAAACCCAAGATCTACATAGTAATAATTTCATTCACAAAGCATATAAAAATTAAATTTGATGATGATAAAATAGCTGTACCCAAAATCACAACAGCGAGTGCGAAGAGGCAACGTCGGGCTATGAAACGACCTCGACTGAGATGAAGGACCTGAGACGAAGCAGCGCTTGTAGAAAAACCTGGCTGCGGCAAGTAGAGGAAGGTGCAGCGCTGGGTCAACAGGAACAGGTGAAGATCAAAAGTAAAAAAACAACGGAAATGAAAAGCAACATAGAAGGAAAATTGGAAGTTACCCGCTATGCATCCAAACCGCGCATCGGTGGACTGTGTAGGCTATGTTATAAGCTGAAATGGAGGGACGTTGGCAGCAGTGTGGTATAGCTGAATGTTGAGATGCGGAAGATTGAGGGATTACGGTTAAATGTGGCACGTTTTGTTTGATTTGTTTTCTACCTGCAAAAATTGATGCAACGGCATGGATATGCCCCTTGGACAGGTGTCAAGAGCATGATTTTTTAAGAGAATTGGACCCGAAAGGTCTCCAGAGGAGTATTGTGTCATATAATATAATAGATTAGTTTTGAATTCAAAATTTAAAATTATAAGTATCTTAATTCATTATAATCGTATTATATGAAAGCTCAAAGTTCCTCTAAAGACCTTTTAGTTCTGTTTCTGCCAAAAAATTAGTACGTTGGCATGTGACTAAAGAAATTAACAAATTGTGGAAAAAAGAGTTTAAACATGTGCATCTCTTAGTTTTAACATGCATTCCACCAGCTTTTAGACATTCACAATTTGAATAATCCTAGATTAATGTTAATAGTTTACATCTCCAAATCATTTTCATGTACTTACTATAATGAATATTTGTTGAATGCTTCTTCACCATTCGTATTATTAATTTTATAATATACATAAAGTTAAAATAGAATTTATTTTAATTATTTCATGCTTAAGCAAATTCTCTTTATAGTTTGACTTCTCATTTTTTCCTTTCTTAATACTACTCCACTCGGCTATAAATTCAATAGTTAATACAATTTCTTATTAGTTTTAGAAAAATCATTTTCTCCACTACTTCAAAAATAAATATTATTACAATTTATTTAATTTGAAAAATAAAAAGTCGGATTATAGTTTTAGTTGTCTAGATTAATTTTTACTCTACTTTCTTTCAAATTTACTACTCTGATTAAACGTTTTGTTTTCTCCTGTTGTTACTTACATGGCTTTAATTACATCTTCTCCATACACAAACGAATTTTATGCTTCATACCTCCCTAATTATTTTTCTTCTAAAAATAACAATATAGAAAAACAAATTTTGATGAATTCACTATGACTAAACCTCCGTTTATGCATTGAAATCTCAACTTTTCTCAATGCAAAATTTATGTGCCTTTTGTTCCATGTTGCATCGATGAAGGTAATTTTTTCCATTTAAGTTCTAAGCTGCATATTATCTCCATCAATTTTTTTAATATTAGGTTTTAATTCTCAATTATTTTAGTATGATGAATTTTCTAATATTACTATATAAATATCTCAACTAACGCCTTGTTTGAATTTTTTCAGTATTTGTAATTGTTTTTTTTTTTTTTTTTTTTTTTTTTTTTTTTTTTTTTTGCATTTCTTATTGGGGTTCAATATTAAAGTGGTATATAAGGTTTGATAAATTATATTATGGGTGAATTTTTCTTCTTCAGTTAGGCGTAATGATTTTTTTCCATAATTAATTTAAACATAAAGCAATCACATATGAACAAATTTATTATATATTTAACATTATGAAATATGGTATGCTAATAATTGTATATTGACAGTAAATGATAAAATTCGATTGTCATGAAGGAAATGGATTTTATAAAATACAACATTATAGGATTCAAATATAAAATTACAAGAGGGATTGTATATGTCTTTTGAGTGTAATAATAATAAATAATATTGAGATTTTCAACATAAGTTTTATTTTAGCCATGATTTCAAATTTGGTAATCGAGTCTAAATATAATAATAAAAAATATTTACATATACATACACATACATTTCCTTTTAATTTGTATATTAATGGTCATTAATGGCAATTATGTTTGCCTTCAGTTATCCTATTAATGGTAATGATAAATATGTTTGTATTCAATATAATCGTATTAATGTTAATTAATTAATTAATTTCATAGATTAATTAGTTTAGAATTCAATTTAAAATTATGAGCGTTACGGCACGCACTTCGCGCGTGCTCGTGGAACGTACTTCGCGCGTGATAATGGCACACGCGAATCGTAACGGCATGCGCTCCGCGCATGGATTGTTATTACTCAAATATTGTGTAGTTTATATATGTGAGGAGATGTAAAATACATATTTGAATATGTCCCATGGTGAATATATTACTTTGTTTTAATATTTTATTAGAGTATGAATATACATCCGAATACGTACTAAGTACGATCAGGTAGAGATTTAGAATTGTGTAGGCGCATTAGGAATCACATGGATCTAAGCATTATGAATGTGTAAATATACTGTAGGCTCACCTTTGAATGAGTAACTTAGGTATGCACAGCAACAAATTTGGATGACCGAATATAGCAAAATATAAATGAGTAAAAGTAGCATAAACATGAAGTTAAGAAAATTTGGCTTATTATTTATAACAGATTTGGTAGGAAAAGAATGGAAATGAGGGCAACAAAAAATTTTCTTTCCACATCCATCATGATTTGATTTTTTTTCTACAAAAAAAGAGTATTTGATAAGCAAAAAGGATAAAACAACAAAAATAATTCAATTTTGAGAACGTATTACGGCAGTTAAACTCAATCTTGGGGCAGCTGCACACTACACATTTTGTACAATCAGGTAGACCTTACACACCAACATTGCAGGTTAGCTTCAAGTAATACTCATTTGGCAAAGCAATATAGTCCAATGCATATCTAATGAGCGCAAATACATGAAGAGGAAGCATTGCTGTCAGGGCAAAGCATTGCAATCAGTATAGTACATAATTGGGCAAAATTAGTCTTATTTTCCCCTCTATATTGAAGGGGAAAAACGTGAAACATGGAACATAAAACAGAACAAAAAAGAAGAAGAAACAGAGAAAGCATCGAAGTTGTAGATTCCTGCATGAAGGATTGTTGTTTTATGGCAGTGAGATGAAGGCATATATTAAGGAGTTCAAAAATATTGGGAAAAAAATATATAAAGTGTGGTTTTCCTAAAATTAGAAGCTTTCATAGAGTATGAAAGGCTAAAAGGAAGAAAGATGTTATTCTCAGCGGTTGAGAAAGAAAAAGAAGGGCATGTTTATTTATAGGTGAAAAACTATGCAATTACAGGAGATATCTCGTTATTCAAGATGAAAAAAAAACCATTCGCATATTTAAATGATGAATTTTTTAGGGAAATATCAACATTTATGCAAATACTTTTTTTTAATTCAATCAGACTCAGTATTCTAGGAGAAATATCAGTCGCTTACTTAAATTGGAAGGAAACTGAAAGACGGAAAGAAATTGTACGAAAATTTGGAAAAGAGATTGAAAAGAGGAAAGAAATAAAAGAGTGAAATTAGAGGAGATACCTCGTTATTCAAGAGGAAAAAATAACATCAGCATATTTAAGTGATGAAGGATTTAGGGAAAAAATGAAAATATCAGCACTTATGCATATATTTTTTTTAAATTCAATCAGACTCGATATTTTAGGACAAATATTAGCCGCTTACTTAAATTAAGTTTTCAAAGAATATAACGAAAATATCAGCCGTATACTCTAAATTCAATCAATACTTTTCTTGAATCCAATCAATACTTTTCTAAATTGTTAAAGGGCATTTTAGTCAGTTTAGGTGTATACCGAAAAAGTGTGACACCAAATCTATTTCGATTATTAGTAAAGATTATTAGTAAAGATAAGTATCTTAGCTCATTTTTATTGATAGCTATGTTCAAAAAAATTTATCCATTCTCAAGGTGACCCTACATATACATTTATTAGTATGCAAAATCCTAATGTCAGTGCCAATCTACAAACTGACTTAAAGTTTACATCATTTATTTATTTTCGTTAATTATTTTATGCATATTGATTTTAATATAGAATTTGTAAACTAAAATTGTATGAATTTTCTTAATAAGAAAGATTGGCAAATTATTGAACTTATAAAAATAAACTTCCAGTTTCAAAGTACATGAAAGCCAGGTGTTCCGTGGAAAACCTTTAGGTTTTGTTCCTACCAAAAAAAAGTACATTGACATGTGTCTGAAAAAGAAACAATAATGGAAAAGTTAGTTCAAACGCATGTGTCACTTAGTTTTCAACAGTAACATGTCTTCCACCCACTTTTAGATAGTCATAATTTAAAATTCTTAGATTAATGTTAATAATTTACAGTCCCAAGATCTTTTTCATATATTTACTAAAATCACTACTGTTGCCGCTTTCCTATGAATTAGAAAAGCGCGAATTTTAAATTAAATTCTGCAAGCGCACAGGTGTGTAGCATACAGGTCGAACATAGGGAGGTGTTTAAATCTTATTATTTATCTATTCTTAGGCGAGTTAGGCAAATTTTGGAGAAGTTTTTGTTTGAATTAATGTTATTGAAACTACGACGAATCTGAATCTAATCAGACCGATGTCAAATTCAACAACTAAAAAGAAGGGAATCAATTACTAGAAAATGACAACAATAACTAGAACAATAACAGAAAATTTAAAACAGAATGTACCGTTGAATCTAATCAAATGGGCATTCACTAACATGCAACAATAAAAGAAAATAACAATATGTGTTCTATCAAAACTAATTGAGTAGACACACAAATCGTTATAGAAGAAAAAGACTGTCAACTAACACGAAGAAAAACTTTTTTTTAATAAATGATATTACAAAATAGTGGAGAGAAAAAATGGAATATTTTTTACAATGATACAATGGTCCTTTTATACAGGATGTAGCCTTCTCATTTTATTTGAATACAAGGCCTACAAAATAAATATATGAAAATATCCTTTCCAAAGATGAAGGAATAATCCTTTCATGACGCTTGATTGTCGACCTGTAATCAATGTCCTTCCTTTTGATGCATTGCACGGTCAGTGAGAAGATAAGGATGTGTTTAATTGAAGATGTGTAATTAAAACTTTCCCCTTCTCTTTGCATGATAACCAAATGTGATTTATTGGATTTCAATTCTTGAGAGGATTACGCCAAATTTCAAAAAATCCTCATTACGTGCATATTATATATATAGATAGATGCATTATTATGACTATATATATATAATATCACTTAGTTCATTTATTCTTCAAAACGCATAAGGCTCGGTGTGAATGCATTCATGTTCCTTTCTTCAAAAAAATATAGCACTTGCCAAGGATCGAACTCAGGCCACTCTATACACATTTCTATGTCTTTATCAGTGGGCTACAACTTCTTTTGCAATTGAGATGACTTTGATATGGGGAAGTAGCTTTTTTTCTTTGTAGTTGGCCTTTAATTTGAAACGAAGGAGGCATCACTTGAAATCTGTAAAAACACATAAAAATACCCAATGTATCATTTATTTATTTACAAAAGATAAAATATAAGAGCATAAAATAAACACATTTTTATGTTAATCAAATACCCCCACACTTATCTTTTACTCGTCCTCGAGTAAAACAAAAATAAAAGATTAAACTATATGGGTCACACTTTCGTAGGAAACACGATTGCATTGAGCGTATGCAACAAGCCGTTAAACCTATAGGTGTCCCTAGTAGGACGAGTGGTGTCTCGTGAGGGTTTTCAGCGGATACTACCCACAAAATCCAAATGCAGTATGTGGATCTAATGCAACTACATGAATGCAATGGATATATACAATAAAAAAACAAAAATGACAACACGGCTTATTTCAGAAAAGTGGTACAACAAATTAAGTTAATAATTTCTAATCAGTTGATTTTATTTTAGATACCTCAATTTGTCACAAATTTTCAACATAAATCAAGTTTTCAAATATTAAATTCCATTTTGGCCAGTTGGTTCGGTTGATAACATAGTGCAGCCATGAAATAAATTCTTAGTTTGCTTGTCACAGTTTGTAAAGTGGTATTCTAATTTCCTTGTGTATGGCTAGTCAAATCAATAAGGTCAAGAAATGTTTGGGCATCATCGCTTATTCTCTATCTCTATAAAAGTTAAAATTTATGATTAATTACATACACCTAACTTAAAAGACAAAGGTATACCACCCATACACTGCCTTGCGGACTGACGGAGAGTAAGGACAGAGCTTGGCGGATTGTGCAGACGACGCTGACTTTGTCAACAAAGTGTCGGTAATCCTTAGGTGTCCAATCTCATAAAATGAGACCAAGATATTCCAACGTTGACTTTGTCAACAAAGTGTCAGATAGAGCTTGGCGGGTTTGCACACCAACGCTAGATATACAAGCAATGTTGGATACCCTTGGGTTATTATTATTATTATTATTATTATTATTATTATTACTATTGAAAATATAAGCCCAAAAGAGAGTTACGCGAATTCAACTTAACATAACTTAGTTTTACAGATTCAAAAAGCCAATATAAGTATTTTAAGTCCTCCACTTATTTAAACAAAGACTACAATATAGAATAGATTTCATGGCCATCACCTAAGAATCTCCCTATTTACCGGTTACACTATTATCCCTCAAAATTAAACTTTTCATTATATTTCTTATTTGATCTAAGTTGAGAGAAAAAAAATACTATCAACTGACTAAAAGTCGTAAACTTATTTCGTAGTATCACTCTAAAATGAGTCGTGTCTGTGTGATTGTGTGTGTGTCTGTGTGTGCGTGTTTTTTTTTAAACAAAAATGAAGAAGATGTGATGCAGACTTGACTCCCCCACACTAGATTGAGACAGTGTCCCAACTGTATAGGGTATGCAAACCAAAATCGAAGGAAAAAAATGAAAAATAAAAGAAAAAGGATGTGTACCACCTGATTTCATGGTGGATGATCAGGCTCATTAAGATCGAGAAGGTCATCGTCTTCGTATTGCTCGAATTCCAAAAATGGTTTCAGTCGTTGACTGTTTACTTTGAAGACTTTTCCATCCTTGGTATTTTCGATTTCAACTGCTCCATGAGGATATACTGTTTTCACAACATAAGGTCCAGTCCATCGAGATCTGAGTTTTCCTGGAAACAAGTGAAGTCTAGAGTCGTATAAAAGAACTTTTTGTCCTACATTGAATTCCTTACGAAGTATGTTCTTGTTGTGTTGGTCTTTGGTTCTTTCTTTAAAGATTTTCGCATTTTCATATGCTTCATTTCTTAATTCCTCTAATTCTGAGATCTGTAACTTCCTATGTGCGCCGGCCTTTACTAAGTCAAAATTCAAAAGTTTAATTGCCCAAAGAGCACGATACTCTAATTCAAGAGGTAAGTGACAGGTTTTCCCAAAGACTAACCGATATAGTGACATTCCTAGATTGGTTTTGTAAGCAGTGCGAAAATCCCAAAGTGCATCAATCAGTTTTAAGGACCAATCTTTTCTATTGGAATTCACGGTTTTCTCAATAATTTGTTTGATTTGTCTATTGGCAACTTCTACTCGGCCACTAGTTTGTGGATGGAAAGGGGTCGACAACTTGTGTGTGATTGAGTATTTCTTGAGCAAGGACTCAAAAGCACGATTACAGAAGTGAGTGCCATTATCGCTAATGATAGATCGAGGTGTGCCAAAGCGTGAAAAGATGTTTTCTTTGAGGAATTTGATAACAACCTTGTTGTCGTTGGTTTTGGTCGGGATGGCTTCAACCCATTTTGAGACATAGTCTACCGCAAGCAAGATGTAAAGATTCCCAAATGAGTTAGGGAATGGTCCCATGAAATCGATGCCCCAAAAATCAAATAACTCAATCACTAAAATGGGGTTGAGAGGCATCATGTTTCGCTTAGTGATTTGACCCATTCTTTGACATCGATCGCATTTAGAACAAAATTCGAAAGCGTCACGGAAGAGTGTGAGCCAATAAAAACCACTTTGCAATACCTTTGCGGCAGTTTTTCTTGGTCCAAAATGACCGCCACAAGCATGGTCATGTGAGAAAGAGAGAATACTTTGGTGTTCATGATCGGGTACACACCTTCGAATGATTTGGTCTGGACAGTATTTAAAAAGATATGGGTCATCCTAAAAGAAGTTCCGAACTTTAGAGAGAAATTTTTGTTTATCTTGTTTCGACCATTCAGCGGGTGTTTGCTGTGTGATAAGATAATTCACAATGTCAGCGTACCAAGGAATGCTAGAGATCGAAAGGATTTGTTTGTTAGGAAAATAGTCATCGATTTGGGTGTCATCAACATTTTCGTGCATAATTCGAGAGAGATGATCAGCTACAACATTCTCAGAACCCTTTTTATCTCGTATTTCTATATCGAATTCTTGAAGAAGAAGAATCCAACGAATCAAGCGGGCCTTGACATCCTTTTTAGGAAGCAAATATCGTAAGGCAGCATAGTCAGTGTAAACTATGACTTTGGATCCGATGAGATATGGTCTGAATTTCTCAAGAGAAAAGACAACTGCCAAAAATTCCTTTTCGGTAGTTGAGTAATTCAATTGGGCCTTGTTCAATGTTTTGCTAGCATAATAAATGACTCGAGGGAGTTTATCGATTCTCTGACCCAAGATGGCTCCAACTGCAAAGTCAGAAGCGTCGCACATAACTTCGAAGGGTTGAGTCCAATCAGGAGGTTGAATGATGGGAGTTTTGGTCAAGATTGACTTAAGAGTTTCAAAATATGTTTTGCAGTCATTGGAGAATTCGAACTTGACGTCTTTGGTAAGTATGTTCGAGAGAGGTTTTAAAATTTTCGAGAAATCTTTAATGAATCTTCTATAGAATCCCGCATGGCCAAGAAATGAACGAACATCCTTAACAGGATTAGGAGGAGGTAGATTAGTAATCAAATCAATTTTTGATTTATCGACTTCAAGGCCATCTTTTGAAATGACATGACCTAGAACTATCCCCCTTTTTTTTTACCATGAAATGAGTTTTTTCCCAATTAAGCACAAGTGATTTCTCCTTACAACGTTTTAGGACGAGTTCTAGATGAGTGAGACATTGGGGAAAAGATGATCCGCAGATTGAAAAATCATCAATAAATATTTCCAAGAATTCTTCCACCATATCAGAGAAAATACTCATCATACACCTTTGGAAAGTCGCGGGAGCATTACAAAGACCAAAAGGCATGCGACGATAAGCAAAGGTTCCAAAGGGACATGTAAAGGTGGTCTTATGTTGATCCTCTAAAGCAACAGGGATTTGGTTATAGCCAGAGTATCCATCGAGAAAACAATAGTACTCATGTCCCGCTAAGCGTTCGAGCATTTGGTCAATAAAAGGTAAGGGAAAATGGTCTTTTCATGTGGCTGAGTTGAGCTTTCGATAGTCGATACACATACGCCATTTTGTTTTGATTTTTGTTGGGACGAGCTCATTACTTTCATTTTTGATCACTGTGACTCCCGACTTCTTTGGTACAACTTGTACCGGACTCACCCTAGTACTATCAGAGATGGGATAGATGATGTTATTGTCTAGACATTTGATTATCTCCTCCTTCACCACTTCTCTCATGTTTGGGTTTAATCGCCTTGAGCCTCACGGGTGGATTTAGCCTCATCAACCAAATGTATGCGATGTTCCACAATTGACGAGCTAATTCCTTTTATATTGCTCAGTTCCCACCCCAAAGCATCTTTATTTTCCCGCAAAATTTCTAAGAATTTTTCTTCTTGGTCCTCGGTAAGATCAGAGGCCAAGATTACGGGAAGAGTTTCTGAGGAGTCTAAGTGTGTGTACTTCAGGTCTTGTGGCAAGGGTTTGAGATCTAACTTAGGATGTTCTTGAGTGTTAACATTGGTCAACATTCCTTGGTTAGATTCAGAAGACGAAGGATTTAAGTCAAGAAATTCATTCATTTCAGAAATGTATTCGAGTTCATCGAAATTGGAGTCGAAATGGTCAAGACACATTTTCAAGGCTTCAGAAGTGTCATTAGAGGTTTCGTCAACTATGGTTTGAATCATGTCGATTTCATCGGTCTCAAAATCCCTAGGTTGTTTGTTGAGATTGAAGATGTTTAGCTCAATGGTTAGGTGCCCGAAGGAAAGTCGAAGTTGACCGTTCCTGCAATAAATGACAACATTTGAGGTTGCTAAGAAGGGCCGTCCTAAAATCAACGGTATATTAACATTGGGATTTAGGACAGGCTCTGTTTCTAAAACTATGAAATCGACAATGAAGTAAAACTGTTCGATCTGTATCAAGACGTCTTTGATTATTCCCAATGGCTTTTTGATAGATTGATCAGCTAGCTGAAGAGTGATGTTTGTTGGTTTAATCTCCCCTAATCCAAGTTGACGATAAACAATATAAGGAAGAAGATTGACACTGGCACCAAGATCGAGTAGGGCACGAGAGATGTGAGTGCTTCCTATTTTGCAATCAATCGTAGGGCAGCCAGGGTCTTTGTACTTGACTGGGGTAAGATTCGAAAGAACAGAGCTTGTATTCGCAGTTAGAAAGGCGGTTTTTGGGACATTAGTCACACGTTTTTGTGTGCACAATTCCTTAAGATATTTAGCATATTGAGGAATTTGTTCAATGGCGTCTAAAAGAGGAATGTTCACATGGACTTGTTTGAAAATTTCCAAAATTTTATCGAAATTCGCCGCTTTCTTCTTATTATTGAGTCTATGGGGAAATGGAGCTATTGGTTTTTCGACTCTGTGATCAGTTTCATCATTCGAAGAAAAAGGTTTATCCAAGGAAAAAGAAGGTGGTAAGGTTGCAGAAGATGGAATGTTGGTATTGTCACTATTAATTTTCGAAGGTGGGTCGGGTTTGCCGACACTAGGAGAGGAACTATTGGGATTGCCAACATTTGAGGAAAATGGAGGTTTAAAAGAATTGGCATTCGAAGCCAATGGGTGATCATCAAGATTTGGCATTGGGGTCGAGTTAGAAGGTTCGCTAGGGTCGCCCACGTTATTATCAATCCCCTTTCCAGATCGAAGGGTTGTAATAGCATTGACTGGATTATGGTTTTCGTCCTCACAAGAATTTACAGCACGAGAGTTATATTTTGGATTCACCTCAGGTTGACTAGGCAACTTTCCTTTCTCATTATTTTTCATTAGTTCTTTCATCATACTCATCATTTGGTCGAGTTTAGCATCGTGTGAGTTTATTTTAGCTTCATGAGAGTTCAACTATTTCTCTAAACGCACAATATCTTGTGGCAGTTGAGAAGGTTGAGAGGATTGGTTTGATGATTGAAAGTTGGGGTGCCTATAAGGTTGTTTGGATTGAGATGCTATTTGAGAGCTTTGAGAAATTGGAGGTGGAGCTTGATAATTTGGATTTGGAATAAAGGGTTGCACGTGAGATGGGTTAGCCGAATTATTGGGGTTTGACCAAGAAAAATTTGGGTGGTTCCTCCAACCAGGATTGTATGTGGATGAGTAAGGATTATTTTGAGCTATGGCATTCGCTTGGTCCTGAGAGTAATAGTGGGGAAGCCCTTCTCCGGCTTGAGGAGTTTGGTTTTCTAAGGGAATTTGACTTGGGTCCACGACATGGACTCCTCTAGTATAAGTACGAATGGGAACACGAATTGATTCCCATTGCATGTCCTTTTCAGAATAATCTTCTAAGAATTTCCAAGCTTCATCGGCCGTCTTAGACATAAAGTCTACTCCACACATTGATTCTAGTTGAGTTCTAGTCTGATAGTTTAGCCCTTCATATGAAATTTGACATAAGTGATGTTTTAGAATTCCATGATGAGGACAACTATATAATAGTTGGTTGAATCTTTCAAAGTATTTTGAAAAAGTCTCCCCCTCATTTTGACAAAATTGATTTATCTCGGTTCGAATTTTGAGAGTTTTATGGAAAGGGAAAAACTTTTTCAAGAATGCAGTGACAAATTCATCCCAGTTTCTTATGGAATGTTTTAGAAGAGAATTTAGCCATCTTTTAGCGCTTTCAAGTAGTGCAATTGGAATTAGCCTCAGCTTGATCGATTCGTTAGACAATTGTTGCATTTTTGTTGTGGACGCATACAATTCAAATTCACTTAGAAATTCATAAGCATTTTCAGACCCAGTAAATTTTTGTACTCCTTGAATAAAAGAATGTTTAAGCTCCAAATTGTTTCCTTCAGCTGGTGGGAACACGATGACAGAGGGTTGAACGGTCCTAGTTGGATAACATCGATCATGAAGAGATAAGGGTCTATCCATTTCGATATTGAAATTTTGGAAATTTTGATTTACTCGATTTTGATCCCCAAAGTTTGGAAAGTTATGATTCACTCGATTTTGATCCAACTCGGTTGGAAAATTTTGGTTGATTCGAGAACCCCTAGGAGAATTTTGTTGGCTAACACTTTTTTCACTCATTGTTGTTAAATGCGCACACGGAAAAAAAATCCTAGACTAAAGGTTGACACAAGAAGCTCCTAATCAAAATAAATAACGAACACAAGTGTATCTTATTAGTTGATAATCTCGATTTGAAGGGGGAAGAGGGTCTTATGGCCTTTCACGTATAGCATAAATACTAAGGGATACGACCAATGTTTTACGGGTAGTATGCAACCTCTTTTGCTAGAAGTTCAATAAATTGAACTAATATATATCCGCGATCAAATCTTTGAGAAGATCAATTTCACAACATACACTCTTGCAGTTAAATATTTTGCAAATTAAATTAAATAAATAGATTGAAAAAGTTAATTTGCTAGAATGTCGAAGAATTCCTAATGTAATACGTATCACCGTCCTTTACAAAAGGAATAGAACGAATTCCACACAGCAAAATAAATTTTTAAATCTAAGAATTTTAACCCAATTTGTTTGTTATATTGAGCTTGAATTTTGCTCCTAAGGCCAACGTCTAATCAATTTTTAATTAGGTCCAGGGAGTATGCAAATGACCGAATTTAATTATTTTGGAGCCAAGGAAAGGTAATGACCTCCTCACCTTATGTTTGTTAGGGCAGTGCTCATAACTAAATTTATTTCAGAATGCAGCCAAAACAACAATCAAACACAAATAATTGAAGAAATTAAAAGAATTTTACAAGCAAGCCGCTGCCCCTGCAGAAAATTTTTACATGCAATGTCTATATATATTTTTCTTTGTAGCAGAGCACCTGTAGAGTTCAGAAAATATTTCAGTGGGGGTGTGGCTGTCCGTCTAGAAAATTTGTGCAGTGCTCACGCCTCTAATTCCACTGTGTGCAAGTCACTTGACTGCTGGATCCTTGTTTTGCTTGAATTCTTTTCGCGCTTCTATATTTGTTTTTCTTCTTCTTCTCTCTCTTTTTTTTCTGAACTAAAGGAAGTAGAAAAGAAAAAAATGAATACTAAAAAACAAAACTAGATCGAAAAGGGGAGGGAAAAAAAGAAAAACTAGAAACTAAAAACTAAACAAGATAACTAAACCTAATGAAACAACAAACTAGACTCAAGACGCTAGCGGCGCACTCAACAACAAATAGACTGGCCAAGCCACCCAAATCTAACCCACTCAATACAAAAAGAAAACCCTTGGTATAAATCCAGTCAAAGCCAAAAGAGCAGTCAAAATTTCACTTTTATCTCGTCCAGAAATCCATCACTCAACTGGTCCAGTATTTCCGATTTTTTTTCGAATCGGTTTCCGTGCTATGATAGACGACGATGGTCTTCGCTGGTTTGAACTGAGTGAGTGAATCGATGTGGGTTCTGATGTATTGCGACTTTGAAGGGGACTGTGGTGGGTTGAAACAGCAGTGGGAGGAATGGTGGTTTATTGTGGATTTGTTGATGGATAATCAGCGTTTTGGGAATTATGCGGATGAAGTGCTTCTGGTGAAAGTATGGTGTAGGCGAGGTGATTGTTTGGTTTGATTTTGGGAGTATTTGGTGAAGAGGATGTGGTCGTTGACTTTGGAAATAGGGTTGGTGATTTCGAAGTTACCTGGAGGAGGATTGGAATCTTGGAAGCAGGAGGTTGCGGTTTGGTTGATGGGGCAGCCTACGTTGATGGTGGTGTATTTGTATTTGGCTGATTTGTATGAAGAGTATGGATTTGAGGGAAGAAAAAGGATGAACGGTTGTGAGAAGGGGCCTTGGATATTGATGATCTGGGTAGGGTGGTTTGAAGTGGGTTTGGTGTGGACTGGAAGATGATCTATGGTGATGAATGTATGGACTATGGACGTGGTTCTTCGGTGGTTTGGCTTGTGAAGAGGAGACATGGTTTACGGTTTTGGCAATTGGGTATGAGGGATGGTTTTCTCGGCTGGCGATGTGGGTGATATGGAAGAAAGTGGTATGTCAATGATTGTTGTGATAAGGCAGAAAATGATGTAGAATTTAGAATTTACGACAGAGAGATAAAGCAAGCAGAGAATTCAAAGCACCATATTTTTGGTTTTGTTTTTCTTTTCTTTCATTCTCTCTCTTTTTTTTAACCTGTAATAGAAGGAAAGAAATGTACCGAAACCAGGAAAGAAATCAAATGAAATTTGGAAAAAAAAATTTCTTCTTTTTTTTCTCTTGGGTGGAAGATTACAGTATCATTGAATAATACCAAATCATACCAATCAAGAATTTTCTTTCTATATATACAAGACAACAAAAGGAAAAAAATAAAAAATAAAAACTAACACGAATCGGAAATTAAATAAATAATAAAATTTAATCGTTACCTCCCCGGCAATGGCTCCAAAAACTTGTTGTCGCTTTCCTATGAATTAGAAAAGCGCGAATTTTAAATTAAATTCTGCAAGCGCACAGGTGTGTAGCATACAGGTCGAACACAGGGAGGTGTTTAAATCTTATTATTTATCTATTCTTAGGCGAGTTAGGCAAATTTTGGAGAAGTTATTGTTTGAATTAATGTTATTGAAACTAGTACGAATCTGAATCTAATCAGACCGATGTCAAATTTAACAACTGAAAAGAAGGGAATCAATTACTAGAAAAAGACAACAATAACTAGAACAATAACAGAAAATTAAAAATAGAATGTACCGTTGAATCTAATCAAATGGACATTCGGTGACATGCAGCAATAAAAGAAAATAACAATACGTGTTCTATCAAAACTAATTGAGTAGACACACAAATCGTTATAGAAGAAAAAGACAGTTAACTAACATGAAGAAAAACTTTTTATTAATTAACGATAATACAAAATAGTGGAAAGAAAAAATGGAATATTTTTTACAATGATACAATGGTCCTTTTATACAGGATGTAGCCTTCACCTTTTATTTGAATACAAGGCCTATAAAATAAATATATGAAAATATACTTTCCAAAGATGAAGGAATAATCCTTTCATGACGCTTGATTGGCGACCTGTAATCAATGTCCTTCCTTTTGATGCATTGCACGGTCAGTGAGAAGATAAGGATGTGTTTAATTGAAGATGTGTAATTAAAACTTTACCCTTCTCTTTGCATGATAATCAAATGTGATTTATTGGATTTCAATTCTTGAGAGGATTACGCCAAAATTCAAAAAATCCTCATTAAGTGCATATTATATATATATATAGATGCATTATTATGACTATATATATAATATCACTTAGTTCATTTATTCCTCAAAATGCATAAGGCAGGGTGTGAATGCATTCATGTTCCTTTCTTCAAAAACATATAGCACTTACCAAGGATCGAACTCATGCCACTCTATACACATTTCTATGTCTTTACCATGGGCTACAACTTCTTTTGCAATTGAGATGGCTTTGATATAGGGAAGTAGCTTTTTTTCTTTATTGTTGGCCTTTGATTTGAAACGAAGGAGGCATCACTTGAAATCTGTGAAACACATATAAATACCCAAAGTATCATTTATTTATTTACAAAAGATAAAATATAAGAGCATAAAATAAACACATTTCTATGTTAATCAACTGCCAACTTGATGCTTCTTTGTCATTCTTATTATTAATTTTATTATATACATAAACTTCAATATAATTTTTTATGTCTTTTAAATCTTAGCACTTTTCTTTATTGGTTGGTTCCTCAGTTTATCTTCTTAACACTATCCATTCAAATATAAATTCAACAATAAATATTCAAATGTTTTCAATTATATATTTTTATCATCTACAAATTCAAATTGTTGTCAATCACATGTACCTATTATATATAAAGAATATGAGGCTATTACTTTTCTCTTCTTCTAAAAGAATACAAAATCAAAAGGAAAAATATTCTCATGAATTCATTTTGAGTGGCTCATTGTTCTTTGCATTGAAATCTTAACCTTTGTCCTACAGAATAAACGTGCACTATGTTCCATCTTACACCAGTGAAGGTAATTTTCACTTATATTCTAATCCAAATATTATCTTCATCAAATTTAAATTTTTTTTCAACATTAGGTTTCGATTTTCAATTTTTTAGTATGCTAAGTTTTCTAATATTATGGTTTAAATATCTTAATTAACACATTATTTGATTTTCATTTTTTAACATATGTAAAGAATTTTCTTATTTCATTACTTTGCAAGGTTCGATATTAAAATGATATACAAGGTTTGTTAAATTATATTATGAGTGGATTTTTCTTATTAAGTTAGGTGTTACTGATTTATTTTTTCTTTATTTTTTTAATTTCTTTTAAACATAATCGTTAATGGTATGAACTAATTCATTATGTATTTACCATTATGAAAACTGGTATGTTTGTATTTGTATGTTGACAACAAATAATAATTATGTTTATATAAGTGAATTTGTGAAACACAATATCTTGTGCTTCAAATATGAAATTACAAGAGTGATCGTATATGTCATTTAATTTCAATAACAAATAATAATAATAATAATGAGATGTTTAACATAAATTTAAGATAGTTATTCCATAATTTCAAATTTGTTTATTGGATCAAAATTCAATTTTTAAGAATATTTATCTATACACACAAATGTTTACTTTTAATTAACTTATTAATAGTAAATAATTATTATAATGTTTTCCATTAATTATCATATTAATGGTAATTATGTTTGTCTATAATTATTGTAAATTTATCAATTTGAAGTCAAATTCAAGATAACAAATACCTTAATCACTTTCGTTGATAACTATGTTCCCTAAAGAATCATATTCTCAAATTGACCATATATTTGCATTTATTTGTATGCAAAATTTTAATATCATTAACAATCTACTGATTGAACTAAAGTTTATATCATTTATTTATTTTGTTCAGCTATCTTAATACATAATGATTTAAATATAATATATAAACCAAAATTGCGAACATTTTCTTTATAAGCAAGATTGACAAGAAAGTATAAATTACGTAAAGTCCCAGTTTTAAAGTACCTTGATGCTTTATTTTTTTAAATGTTTTTTGTTTTTAAAATTTTTACTTCTCAATCTATCCAATTTTGAAACTATCAAAGAAATATGTTAATTTTTTGTAAACAACCTATACATTTACTAGAGAATATGTGTAATTTCATTAATTTAAAATTTTTCTAATAAGAAGCGAACAAAGATAAATTGCCCCTATCAGATTCCATGTATTTAACAAAATTAACCATTAGAGTTATAGTTATAAGCTCTTGGGTGTTGATGGTAGTTTGAGACTTTACAATTTTGTCTTTTGGTTGAATATTAGTTTGATAAATGACTTTTACCTTTGTTTTAGTGAGAAATGAATATTCTCTTACTATTATGTCTTTAATATTAAAGTGTTAGCTAAAATTGAATTTTCAAACCAATGCCAAATAATTGTTTTAACAATGACCAATTATAATATGCAGGTCACTGTATCATCAATTAATCTAAATATATTTTGTATGAATATAACATTAAATTCACATTATTAGAAACTTCCTAATTAGTTTGAATTTATCTTAAATGAATAAATATCTATATTTAACTTTGTTTAGTTTCTCAGTTTTTAATACTTAATGTAAATTTAATTTTCATAATGGTGGGTGTTATCTTTATGTAGTATAAGTTAAGTAGATTCTTGAATTTTTTTCAACCACTTGACCGTCACATTTTTCAATGGTTGTGTGTATCCTTTAAAGGTATTTGTTCTAACGATTCTTCTTTCTTAAGTTGCTTTAAAATGCAGCGATGGCAAATGATCCTTAAAATATTAGAAAGGTAATTTTTATTCTAATCCAAAATTTTAATAACTTAAACCACCCTATAAAATAGGGTAGTTGACT
The DNA here is from genome assembly GCA_030737875.1 of Allium sativum. NCBI lineage: Eukaryota > Viridiplantae > Streptophyta > Magnoliopsida > Asparagales > Amaryllidaceae > Allium > Allium sativum. The sequence continues at coordinate 49,714,800 of CM060924.1, read as the reverse complement.
TTTAATAATATTTAAATTTTAACTAGTTAATCCACCTAAAAAAATCGTCAAATATCTTTCTTCTTCTCACTTTTTTAAATTTAAAGTATCAAACATATGTTATGATGTCATATTGATTCAAACGACATTTTTTGTTTTTTCCTTACTGGATTAAAAATATATTAGCTAATGGGTATCAACTAGTGCAAACATGTAGTACTGTAAAAAAAATATTGTTTGAAGTGTCAAATACAAAGTCGTTGTATGGCAAGCTTCCATCAACAGGAGTGTAGCTTCCAGCATAAGACATATAAAAGGAGGTTAGAGATTTTACTGAATTGTACACTTAACTTAGAATGTGAAACCTGGTTATATTCATCCATTAGTATTTTATTTATTGGATTTTTTTTCCTTCTACATAATTAATTATCTTCCACTGTTTTTATATGCTACATAGACTACACAATCATTAGTTATGAATGTTGCTTCTAATGGTAGATTTCCTGCTTTCTTTGAGAAGATTTTTCTCATAATACATTCTATCCATTAACGACATTTAAAAGCACATAAAATTTGTTGTTCTCAGTCCCTGTGCTGAATGGTTGGTTTTCCATTTTTCCAAACAAAAACGTGAAATCTTTAAGTTAATCCACTCGTGGATTAACTTACAAAATAGTTATGGATTAACTTATTAAATTAGAATGGTGGATTAACTTATTAAAAGTGTGTATTAGAATAAAAATCACCTATTAAAAAACATGGTTACGTGTATACGATGTTATAAATTTGTTAAAATATATGCAGAACTTGATATATTTAGTCTTTATTTTATTTCTTATTCTTTTTATTGTTGATTAATACCGTTGTAGTGTGCTTCAAATATTATAATAATAAATTTTTATATGCATTTTTGATTATTTAACGAATTCTTTCTTACTATAGAGAAATATTATAATTGACACTTTCTATTTATTCTAACAACTTTTATTCATATTCATACTTTTATTTTTAATGAAAGAACGTATGAATAAAGTTCTTCAATAACCGAACAAAATATTGTTAAAGATATATTTTTTGTGCTTTTAAAGGCTAAAATATAATTTTAGTAATTATTTATACTTGAAATGAAACACTATATATATTATATAAATGATAAAAATGATTATAAATTTTATTCTTTCATGTCAAACGTAGAAATTGGGCTATGCAAACATTTAGATGTTGAAATAAAAAATATTATTACCTAATATAATAATGTTGAACCGATTCCTTAGACAAAATTTATGTATATTGTCCAAATGGATCTCCAAGGAAAACTGTGACGACCGCCCATAACCCCTGCACTAAACAAAAGGAATAATGCGCTGAAAAATGTGCCAGGCAGCTATGGTCGATCATCAAGGTATGACAACACAAGCGGTACTTGTCGTGTAACTCACAACGAAAGGTGATTAACATAAAAATGTGTTTATTTTATGCTCTTATATTTTATCTTTTGTAAATAAATAAATGACACTTTGGGTATTTTTATGTGTTTTTTACATATTTTCAATTAATGTCTCCTTCATTTCAATTAAAGGCCAACTACAAAGAAAAAACTAAGGCATAAAAATGTGTACAGAGTGGTCAGAGTATGATCCTTGGCAAGTACTATTTTTATGAAGATGGGAACACGAATGCTTCATACCCTGCCTCATGTGTTTTGAAGAATAAATGAAGTAAGTGATATATTATTTACGAGTGTCACGACACGCGCTCCGCGCGTGGAATATTGTTCCTACAAATATTTTATACATATGTCAGTATTGTAGATTTATGCATAGTTTGCACATATCCAAAATTCAACAATAAGATCTAACGCATAAAAAAGGACTGAGAGAATATCTTATTAATTTAACATGAGTCAATCAATGATATATACCTTTATTAAAAATAACAATTTAAATCCACTTATCTTGGTTTCGATAGGAAGTTTGGACATCTAAATCTTGAATATACTGCATTTGCCTTCAAATCTCGAATGGATTGTGCATATCTTATATTTTTCTAGCTCTAAAGAATTTGTAGGAGAAAGGGGGTGGCAGAGCTTCAGACCCAATCAAAAAATATGAATTTGAGATCTATGACCTGTAAGATTATTTATAGATGTCCAAACTTGTTGTATCCATCCGATATAAGATAATAAAATCCGAGCCATTGAACAAAATAAATATACGTCGTTAGTACATGGCCTGGTATATTTCTTGCCCATTTTATTTTTTCCGCATATTTATTTGCTCGATAGCTTCTTTTTATTTTCCTATTTTCATTCCTACACATTAATTTTCTTCTGTTTCTAATTCATGCATGTTAACTCATGTGACCATTATTCAAAATATTCATTTTTATTTCTAGTTTTATTGAATAAAATTACATTCTTAACACACATTAAATTTCAATTTCAAATGCGATTATTTTTGGAATTAATACACGTGCACATACTCTTGAAATAAATATGTCCACGCATATTTACATGTATTTGTTTCAATTGTTTTGAATTAGAATGTTACTTGACTAACATAATTAAACTCCCATTTATTGCGTGATTTAATTCCATTTACGATGCGTATTTATTTCCAAATTCAAACATACATTATTTCTAAAATTTGTGCTCTATATATTTATATGAAGTAAATATATACATATGTATTAGCATGCATGTTACCCTTCTAGATTTAATTGTCTGCTTTCAAATTTTAACATTATTCCCATTTATGCCTCTATTAATGTCATTAATGACGCACATTGCTAATTAATGGAACATTGCTATATATCTTTAATTACTTTCCGTTTCTTTCTTGATTTAATTTCTTTTATCATATGTGTTTGTTCTCAATAAAGGGCATTTTCGTCAGTTCAGGTGTACACCAAAAAAGAGTGACACCAAACCTATTCTGATTATTAGTAAAATGTGTTTGTTTTTAGTAAAGGGCATTTTCGTCAGTTCAGGTGTACACCAAAAAAGTGTGACACCAAACCTATTCCGATTATTTGTAGAGATGTGTTTGTTTTTAGTAAAGGGCATTTTCGTCAGTATAGGTGTACACCAAAAAAGTGTGACACCAAACCTATTCCGATTATTAGTAAAGATTATTAGTAAAGATATATTCATATTTATGCATCTCTATATATATAATATGCATTTAATAAGGATTTTTGAAATTTGGCATAATCCTCTTAAAGAATTCAAATCCAATCAATCACATTTGATTGCCATGCGAAAAGAAAGGGAAGGCTTTGATTACAAAACTCCAATTAAACATATGCTTATATGCTTAACTTCCCACTGACTGTGCCATATATCAAAAAGAAAGGCTTTGATTACAATTCTTCAATCAAGCGCCAAGATAGGAATATTCCTTCATCGCTAGAGCGAATTTTTTAAAATATACCTTTTAGGCCTTATATTCACATAAAAAGAGGAGACTACATCCTATATAAATATCTCTGATGTTCATTGTAAAAGGTGGAGTTCCATTTTTATTTCTGTGTTCTATTCTTATTCTTAATAAAAAAAAATCTTCGTTTCGGTTTATTATTTTCTTCATAACAATACGTGTTTTCTAATCAATTAGTTTTGTTAGAACACGAATTGTTATTTTTTATTGCATATTAGGATTGACCGTTGGATTTGATTCAACAATATTACTAATTTTAATTTTCTGTTGTTTTGTTTGCTGTTTCTTTTCTAGCAATTTGTCCTTTTTTTATTTGTTTAATTTGGTATTGATCTGATAAGATTCAGATCCATAGTAAATTCATTAGCATTAATTCAAAACCATTTCCAAATATCGTCTAACATGCCCAAGAAATAATAAATAATAAAATTTAAAATTCCTCCCTATGTTCAACCTGTATATCACATGATCTATGCACTTGCAGTTATTACAATAAATTCACGCTTTTCTATTTTATAGAAAAACGACGATCAAATTTTTGGAGCCATTGCCGGGGAGGTAACTATTAAATTTTATTATATATTTAATTTTCGATTCGTGCTAGTTTTTACTTTGTTTTTGTTTTCTTTTATATATAGAAAAAAAATCTCAATATTGGTTGATTGGATAAAAATATTGATACTACAATCCTTTAATTAGAAAAAAACTTGCCTTTTGTTTTCAAGTCCTTTCTTGTTTTCAATACAATTTCTTTCCTTTATTTTCTAACAATTTTTTTAAAAAATCCCAACTTTTCATTCCCCTTGCTATAATTTCTTCTGCCAAACTTCTCTTCCACGAAGACCAAAACCCGATTAGAACCCTATAACATCCATACCCAGTTCAAACACTCACCATAACAACTGCCTCATCACCTTCCAGTCATCCAAACTAGATTTGAAACCACGAAAACCACCAAAATCTTTCAATTGCTACTTCAACACTATCACCCCCTATGTTCATATTCTTCCCCTTACAACAAAACCATCCAAACCATCACCAATTCAAACCACCATCCTTTACCTCTTCGAATAACAGGCGCCACAGTTGTAGCCAAAACCACCTTCTTCCCGTGACTGAAATTCACGACCACGCATACTCCAATGTTCACAAGCCAGGACCTCTAACTCATCGCATCACAGATCAAGCCAAATACCACACATCGCAAACCCATAAACACCAATTCGCGATTCAGAATTCCCCAAAATATGTGAACACCCTCACCGAACCCCAAGCCCAGTTCATCCGTTACACCAAATCCCGAACAAACTTCGAACGATTCATACACAGCCGAAAACCCGTTGATTGATGCGAGAGTTATTCTTGCGGAAAAAAATTAAGTAAATAAATAGATATGTGGATCGTACTGTTGTTCTTTTGGGGTCGATTGTTTTTAGATTGCAAAGAGTGTATTGATTTGTTTCCTTATAAAAAAGGAGCATGTGAATTTGGTCTAACCGCCATTTTAATATTTCTGGGGAGGAACAATTTTGTTTGTGGTTAATTCACCCAAGCGTGATTTTTCTTCTTTGGTTGGAGGCGTTCAGCGCTATGTTTATTCCTTGTTTTTGTTTCATTAGACTTAGATTTATTTTATCTGAGCTTAGTTTATTTTTTTAGAGTTAAATCTTGTTTGGTTTAATTATTTTATTTAGTCTTTCTAGTTTAGTTTTTTTTGTTCCAATTCAGTTTTATTTCCCTTTTTCTTTTCGTTTGTTTATTTCTTTTCTTTTTCAAAAAAAAGAGAATCAAGATTATTGGAAGAATTCAAAATCAAAATCAAAGATAAAAGTGTTCAAGCAACGGACAGGGAATTCAACAGTCAAGCGATTTGCAAACAATGAGATTTTGTTCATTCAAGCTACTCAATTTTTCTAGATGGACAGCCATACACCACTGTAAAATTTTCTGAACTCTATAACTTCTCTACTGCAAAGAAAAAAAATAGACATTGCTTGTAAAAAAAAATCTGCAGGGGCAGCAACTTGCTTCTACAATTTTAATTTCTGCAATAATCTTTGTTAGATTGTTGTTTTCGCTGCATTCTGAAATAAATTTAGTTACGAGCAAAGTCCTAACAAACATAAGGTGTGGAACTCATTGCCTTTCCTTGGCTCCAAAACAATTAAATTCGTTCATTTCCAAATTCCTGGGACTTAAATAAAAATTGATTAGACGTTGGCCTTAGGAGCAAAACTCAAGCTCAATAGGACAAACAAATTGGGTTAAATATCCTAGATTTATTAATTTATTTTGCTGTGTGGAATCCGTTCTATTCCTTTTGTAAAGGACAGTGACACGTATTACATCAGGAATCTTTAAACATTATAGCAACTTAACATTTCTAATCTACTTATTTTATTTTATTTGCAAAAAATTTAACTGCAAGAGATTACTTTGTAAAATTGATCTTCTCAAAGGTTTGATCGCAGATATATATTAGTTTAACTTATTGAACTTCTAGCAAAAGAGGTTGCATACTACCCGTAAAACATTGGTCGTATCCCTTAGTATTTATACTATACGTAAACAACCATAAGACCCTCTTCCCCCTTCAAATTGAGATTGTCGATTAATAAGATATACTTGAGTTCGTTATTTATTTGATTAGGAGCTTCTTGTGTCAACCTTAAGTCTAGGATTTTCCTTGTTCGCATTTAGCAACAATGAGTGAAAAAAGTGTTAGCCAACATAATTCTCCTAGGGCTTCTCAAATAAATCAAAATTTTGATACTGAGATGGATCAAAATCGAATAAATCAAAATTTTCATAATCTCAATATTGGAGTGGATAGAGCCTTATCTCTTCGAGATCGATGTTATCCAACTAGGACTATTCAACCTTTTGTCATTATGTTCCCACTAGCTGAAGGGAACAATTTTGAGCTTAAGCATTCATTTATCCAAGGGGTACTAAAATTTACTAGGTCTGAAAATGCTTTGAATTTAAATTGTATGTGTCCACAACAAAAATGCAACAATTATCTAATGAATCAATCAAGCTAAGGCTAATTCCATTTGTATTACTCGAAAGCGCTAAAAGATGGCTAAATTCTCTTCCAAAACATTCCATAAGAAGTTGGGATGAATTTGTCATTGTATTCTTGAAGAAGTTTTTCCCTTTCCATAAAACTCTAAAAATCAGAACTGAAATAAATCAATTTTCTCAAAATGAGGGAGAAATTTTTCAAAATACTTTGATAGATTCAACCAATTATTATATAGTTGTTCTCATCATGCACTTCCCAAACATCACTTATGCCAAATTCCATATGAAGGGCTAAACTATCAGACCAGAACTCAACTAGAATATATGTGTGGAGGAGAATTTATGTCCAAAAACAAATGATGAAGCTTGGGAATTATTAGAGAATTATTCTGAAAAGTACATGCAATGGGAATCAATTCGTGTTCCCATCTGTACTTCTACTAGAGGAATGCAATGTCGTGGACCCAAATCATCTTCCCTTAGAAAATCAAAAACCCCAAATAGGAGAAGGGTTACCGCGCTATTACTCTCAAGACCAAGCCAATGCTATAGCTCAAAATAATCCTTACTTATCCATGTACAACCCTAGTTGAAGGAATCACCCAAATTTTTTTTGGTCAAATCCTAATAATTCATCGAACCCATCTTTCATGCAACCCTTTATCCCAAATCCGAATTACCAAGCTCCATCTCCTAATTCTCAAACCTCTCAAGCTGCGCCTTAATCCAAACAACCTTATAGGCATCCCAACTTTCAATCATCAACCCAATCCTTTCAATATTCTCAACCATCACAAGAAATTGTGCATTTAGAGAAATAAATGAACTCTCACGAAGCTAAAACGAACTCACACGAAGCTAAACTTGACCAAATGACAAATATGATGAAGGAACTAATGAAAATTAATGAGAAAGGAAAGTTTCCTAGTCAACTTTAGGTGAATCCAAAATATGACTCTCGTGCCGTGAATTCTTGTGAGGACCGAAATTTTAATTCGGTTAACGCTGTCACCACCCTCAGATCCGGAAAAACGATTGATAATAATGTTGGCAATCCCAACAATTATTCAATTTTGATCCCAATTGAAAAGCTTGGCACTCCTCCAATGGCAACCAAGGCCAATTCTATTGAACCTTCCAAACTCTTATCTTCTTCAAATGTTGGCGATCCCAACATCTCTTCTAATAAAGTCGACAACCCCGACAATGTCTCTTCTTCTAATGTTTGCAATCCCAACATCCCCTCTTCTACACCCATACCTCCTTCACTTCCAATATCGAAACCTTCTTCTTCGAATGACCAAAATTCTGAAACAGTCTATAAGGCAATAGCTCCTTATCCTCATAGACGTAACAATAAGAAGAAGGATGCGAATTTCGAAAATATTCTTGAAATCTTCAAACAAGTTTGTGTCAATATTCCACTCTTAGACACCATCGAACAAATTCCTCATTACGCCAAGTATCTCAAGGATCTATGCACTCGAACATGAGCCACTAATGTTCCAAAATATGCCTTCTTGACGGTGAACACTAGCTTTGTTTTCTCAAATTCTTCACCAATCAAGTATAAGGACCCTGGTTGCCCTACAATCGGTTGTATAATAGGAAATACTCACATTAGTCATGCCTTACTTGATCTTGGTGCAAGTGTCAATCTTCTTCCCTACACTGTTTATCGTCAACAAGGACTAGGGGAATTGAAACCCACGAACATAATAATTCAACTAGCCGATCAACCTATCAAAAAGCCATTGGGTATAATTGAAGATGTCTTGATTCAAATTGAACAATTCTATTTTCTCATGGATTTCATAATTCTAGAAACCAAGCCTGTTTCGAATCCTAATAGTCAAATTCCATTGATTTGGGGTTGTCCCTTCTTAGCCACCTCAAATGCTATCATAAATTGTAGGAGTGGCCAACTTCGATTATCGTTTAGGCATTTAACCATTGAATTGAATATTTTTCATCAACCCAAAGAGATGAAAATAGGAGAAGTCGACATAATAGAAACAATTTTAGATGGCTCATCTAATTTATCTCCTCAAAAAGCTCCACTTTCCTTAGTAGACGTACCCACTATGTCTTTTGAAGAATTATTCGAAGATGAGCTTAAATTTTTAAATGACGAATTAGGAGAATGTCTCGAAGATAAACTTAGTTCCATACCATCGAATGAAATTGTTGGTAAAACCCCAAGTTTATGGGACTTTGATAATGTTCAATTGAATTATTAGCACGATAAAAATTTTATTGGAAGGATTTTGATCTCAGAATTCATTGATGTGCCATAGGGATATTCTTAGGTGATGGCTATGAAGTTTATTCTAAACTATAGTCTTTATTTAATGAGTGGAGGACTTAAAAATACTTATATTGGCTTGTCGAATTTTTAAAACTAAGTTGTGTTAAATTGAATTCGCGTAACTCTCTCTTACTCTAATATTTTCAATAATAATAATAGTAATCTAAGGGTATCCAACATTGCTTGCAAATCTAGCGTTGGTGTGCAAACCCGCCAAGCTCTATCCGACATATTGTTGACAAAGTCAGCATTGGTATATCTTGGTCTCATTTTATGAGTTGAACACTTAAGGATTACCGACATCTTGTTGACAAAGTCAGTGTCGGTCTGAACATTCCGCCAAGCTCTTTCCCAACACTCCGTTAGTCCGCGAGGTAGTGCATGTGTGGTATACCTTGGTCTTTAAATTAGGTGTATGATCGACGCTAATCTATGAATTAGAAAAGCGCGACATTTGTAATAAATTCTGCAAGCATACAGGTGTGTAGCATACAGGTCGAACACAGGGAGGTTTAATTAAAAATTATTATTTATTTTTTTTCTTGGGCATGTTAGACGAAGCTGGAGGTTGATTTTGCAAAACAAAATAAAAAGTGAAACTACAATTAAAAGATGCAATTAAATTTACTACAGATTCGAATCTAATCAGATCTATAATAAATTCAACGATTAAAGATAAAATAGAACAATGGAAATAAAATTGCAGAACAGAATTAAACGAACAGAAAATAAAAATTAGGATTACCGCTGAATCTAATCAGACGGTCAATCGCTAATGAAAAGAAATGCAGAATACAAATAGTGTTCTACCGAATCTAATCGTGTAGACAACACTAATTGCTAAGAAATAGAAAATTGCAGAAAATAAAGAGAAAAATGAATTTTATTAATGAAGAAGAGAATAGAATGAGATATATGATAGGATGGTGGCTACAATGCTATTACAAGGGTATTTATAGGTTAGATATCCAAACCCTAACCCTAACCCTAATGATAACTGGGCCTTGTCATTCATCACTAATTAGTTTACAATGAGAAACATAAATGAGCCTTAGATAAATAAAGCAAATTTGGGCCTTTTCTCTTTTCCTCTTGCTTCCTTGACGCTTCTTCATTGATTTGTGATGTGCAAAGCCTTTTTATCAATCCTTTTCTTGTCCAACAGCAACTAGATGTGAGATCTTCTTCTACAATTCTTCAAAATGTAAATATATATCAATTTCATCTCTATTTCTCTACTTTTCTGGTTGCATGCGGGCTGGGTTGGAATATCTGTAAAAGTAACAAAACAATACCCAAGTAATATTTATTTATATACAAAAGACAAGATATAAGAGCATAAAATAAACACATTTCTATGTCGATCAAATACCCCCACACTTATCTTTTACTCGTCCTCGAGTAAAAAGAAAATGGGAAACTAACTAGATAGGTCACACTTTCGTAGGAAACATGATTGCATTGAGCGCATGCAACAAGCCATTAAACCTCTAGCTGTCCCTAGGAGGATGAGCGGTGTCTCGTGAGGGTTTTCAGCGGATACTACCCACAAAATCCAAATGCAGTATGCTATGATTCTAATGAATGCAATGGACATATGCAAAATAAAAACAAAAAGTGAAAACAAGACTTGTTTCAGGAAAGTGGTACAACAAATTAAGTTAATAATTTCTAATCAGTTGATTTTATTTTAGATACCTCGACTTGTCACAATTTTTTCAATATAAATCAAGTTTTCAAATGTTAAATTCCAGTTTGGCTAGTTAATTCGGTCGATAACATAGTGCAGCCATGAAATAAATTCTTAGTTTTCTTGGCACAATTTGCAAAGTGGTATTCTAATTTTCTCATGTATGGCTAGTCAAATCAATAAGGTCAAGAAGTGTTTGGGTATCATCGCTTATTACTTATTCTATAAAATTTTAAGATTTATGATTAAGTACATACACCTAACTAAAAAGACCAAGGTTTACCACCCATGCACTGCCTCGCGGACTAATGGAGAGTGGGTAAAGAGCTTGGCGGATTGTGCAGGCCGACTTTGACATTGTCAACAACGTGTCGGTAATCCTTAGGTGTCCAATCTCATAAAATGAGACCAAGATATTCCAACGCTGACTTTGTCAACAACGTGTCGGATAGAGATTGGCGGGTTTGCACACCAATGCTCGATATACAAGCAATGTTGGATACCCTTGGATTACTATTATTTTTATTGAATTTATAAGCACAACAAGAGAGTTACGCGAATTCTACTTAACACAACTTAGTTTTAAAGATTTGACAAGCCATTATAAGTATTTTAAGTCCTCCACTTATTTAAACAAAGTCTACAATATAGAATAGATTTCATGGCCATCACCTAAGAATCTCCCTATGTACCGGTTACACTATTATCCCTCAAAATTAAACTTTTCATTATATTTCTTATTCGATCTAAGTTGAGAGAAAAAAATACTATCAACTGGCTAAAAATTGTAAACTTATTTTGTTGTATCAATTGAAAATGAGTCGTATTTCAAAAAAAAAATGGCTGAAAATGAAAAGAAAGAAAAATGAAAAATGAATGAAATGCAGACTCCCCCCCCCCCCACACTAGAACTAAACAGTGTTCACACTGTAAACGTGTTTCCTAAATGTGAAAGATAGAACCCAAAGATGGATTAAATGTAAAATGATTTGTAAAACAAAATGCAATTTAACTATATGTAAGAAAGGATCATATGTACAATGATAAATGTGTTTGCGATGCATGCGACGCAAGGATTGCCACCAACTTTTTCCCCCACACTTGGTTCTTGCCCTATGAGTCCCATTCCCACTATGTCTAGACATGTTTTCTAATAAGAAAAGGTGTTTGAAAACCATCTCATCTTTAAACCTCGATTTATAGTCCAGTAAATGAATGTTCAGGGTCGTCCTAACATGAATTTTTTCAATCAAGCTAACATTCCAAAAGTAATTCATGTGTTCAACAAATTTATCAGTGTAATAGCTCAAAAATTTGTGACCGTATATAAATTGATTGAAATTTGAATTCTGAGTGTTGTTCAAGACTATGTGATCACATTTCTTATCATTAACTGACAACGTATCATCGACGCTGACAATTTCAAGTTCATTTGAATACTAAAAATCAAAATTTTCAAAT